>JAEQBH010007227.1:0-103546 GCA_016808115.1 Tetrastigma voinierianum | reverse complement strand
GAAAGGCGATACCAAGCCATGACACCCCAACCAAGGGTCCCCGTTGACAACCCGTCAATCCGCTAATTCCCGTGGATTTCGGGGTGACCCAATACCACACTCACAGGTCCCATTTATCTATGATCCATATTTTCATAAAAATTGGGAAGAGTCTCCTTTGTTTGGGGAGCTCTACCTAACATACAACTTGTTAACAGTATAATCATAACCCATCTAGGATCTCAACATAAGTAGTATTGACCACACAGGGTCCATCTGTCCATATCCCCAATATACATCCCTTTATCGGGATCATTCATTCACATTTAATTTTAAAATATGAGAATAAAACACTTAATTACAGTCTATAAGAGTCCGATCACGGCCCTCTTACCATAATTACATACCCGACTATTTAAACAATAGTCCCAAAGGAATTTAGTTACAATTCTTTTATACAAAATACTTTTTACAAAAGAAATATCAAGGCCACATCGCCCTCTCTTCATAATCACGCCTGCTGAGCGCCCATCTCTCCGACACCCCTGTACCTAAAAGGGGGTCCCACGACGAGGTGAGCAATGCCTAGTAGAAAAATTTTCCTACAAGGGCTACTCCCCGCCTAAATGCACATGCAATGACATACATACATCAAACCACATTTCATTCAAAAAATGCAATCCTATATGGAATATTTCATATCATGTATGATATGAGACTCCTTATGTCCATAACCCGAGTCTTGATCGACTCCCTCACACATGCAACTGGCAAGTGTGAAAACCAGTCATTGGTGTTTCACCCAATGACTTAACCCATTAGACAACCCTCCAATATTAATTTTAATTTATCCAATCCCATGTGTTTATTTGGGTCGCGAATTTCCAGGGTCTCACCACTGGCTTCGAACTCATTCCAATACTTTTGCGAACTTTCATCGTTGGATACATGTGTCTGACCAAGAATAAAATTTAGGTATTTCACCCTTGGGGGGGGTGGGGGTTGATCTGCCCCATCTTGCTTCACTCAAACACACTAAATTTAATATTATTATTTTATGCACCCGTGAGTCTCAATTTTGGACGTTATCCCAATTTCCGAGCTCACTACACATTCACCAAGAATGGTGAATAACCAATACCATGCACACACACCCGACTTGACGCAAGGTTATCATGCATATGAAATGCAATTATGTCATTTCTTGCTATGTCATGTTACATACACAATAAGAGCTACATGCAACATTGATAAATTCTGAATAATTATATTTTCTACATATAATGTCCATTCATCACAATTTCCATGTTAATACCTCAAGCAAGTATATATTAACATGATTTTTACACACAACAGCATGTTATTTATTTTTTTCACAACACACAAATGGCCAAAATCTCTGACTCCATACCTGTGGCACCTCTCAGCCCCTTCATTGCCTATAAACCATTTTTGGTTCCATTCATCAACAATTTACTGTGATATCGAAAACTTAACAAAACCCGAAGACACAGTCTGGATCAAAACCACCCAACAAAGCTTCGAGATCGCCCGAAACTAATCCTCTAAAATTTCCAATATTCAGTCCTAAAATCTTAAGACTAAACACACCGACCGCCTGACTAAGAACGCCCATGCCATTAAATGGCTTTTAGGCTAAAAATAATCAAAATAGGAAAATTCTCTACCTCTTGGAGTTTGACGAAACCCCTAGATTTTGGTACTCACGCGTAGCCCTCGTTGTATGGACTGACTTTATCTCTTACTCCGACGAAAACCCACGGCCCGATTTCCGTAGATCTTAGAGAGAATGTAGAGTTTCTCTCTCTACTTTCCCTCTCCCTTTTCTCTCTCTCGCCTCGCTCCCTTCGCTTCTCTTTTCTCACCTTTATTTTACTTTTCTTCCTTCCTTTATTTTTATTTTTATTTTTATTTTTATTTTTATTTTTTAAAGTTTGGATACATGATTCACGTTGCGCCATGTGTCCATGTCTCATTCGGATCCGTTTCTACCCCAAAACAATTTATTTATTTTTCAGTTTAATTTATTTTAAATGAACTTAGCTCAAGACATTTCCTGACTTTCGAGATTTTCGTAAAAATCTCATCCCTGTAGTCACTTGCGATTTATCACCCAGAAAATCGTAAAAATATTCCGAATGTCTCAAAATTCAACGAAACTTTTCTGAGTCACTGGATTTCGAGAGACGAATCCAACCCAAGATACCCATTTCATCATCCGAGATCTAATTTTCTGCGCTCAACCATTACGAAATATTATTATTATTATTATTATTATTATTATTATTATTATTTTGCCATTTTTCTTGAAAATTGCTAATTTTCCTGGTTTTATATAAATAAAATAAGGTAAAATCAAATAAAATAAGTAAAATTAAAAAAAAAAAAAAACAATAAAACTAAACTCATCCCAAATTTGGGGTCTACAAAGAGTGATAAAACTTAAAACTTTGGAATTCAAAATTATAAAATTTTCTTATATTTTAACTACATCTAAAACAAAAAATATATAAGAAAATGTTTCCAAAAAATTATAAAAGCAATTCAAAAAAGAAATTAAATAAAATAAATTATATTTTGATTTGATTATCATATTTATTTTATATCAATCATTCAAAAATAAAAAATAAAAAATAAAATCTCAAAGCAACCAAGATAAAGATTTTACGATTTTAAGATAAAGTGATATTTTCTGTATTATAAATAATCAATGATTAAATAATAAAATTATAGAAAAAAAAAATACTATTTTCTATATTATCAATGTGATTTTATAATTAGTTTTTCTTTGAGATTTTTTTTTTACATATTAAATGTTCACCACTTTTTCCTAGGCATTATTTATTAATGAAATATCACTTTCCTTGTAGTCTTAATTTCATCAATTTTATTTCACAAGTTTCTTTCCCTTTCAAAAGTATATTTTTATCTTCTTTTTTTTTTGTTAAAAATTAAAAATCATTTTGCATCTTTCAAATGTGTTAGTTAATATAAAAAATATTTTTTGATTGTGAAACCCTAACCTCCTTTTAGGCATTCCAAAGGCCCTGGCCCGAGGCCCGCTTTCAGTCTCGGCCGCCCGGGCGGGTTTTGGGGCCCCGCCTCGAAGCCCGAGAGGCCTGGGCCCGCCCCAACCCCGCAAGGCGGCCGCGGCCCATCTCAGGTCCGGCCGGTCAGCCGGCCTGGGCCGGACCACGCCTAGCCCCCACCCAAAAGCCCCACCCATGGGCTCCGCCCCTGCCCACCCGTAGGCTCCACCCGTATACTCGCCCTGCAGGCCCCGCCTGTAAGCCCGCAAGCCCACCTGCAGTTCCCGCCTGTAGTTCGTTTGTGTCCCTCGCCAAGTTCCCGCTTACAGCCCGCCCAAAGGCCCATCTAAAAGCCCACTTAAAAGCCCGCCTAAAAGCCCAACCCCTTCATGTAAGTTTTTTATTTAAATCAGACTAAAAGCTTAAATAAAAGTAGTTTAAAACAATTCAAAATAAAATATCATTTAAAAATTTTATTAATTCAAATATAATTACATTTAAACGCATGAAAAGTTTATTATCACTACAAAATAAAGACATCCCAACTAAGTGTCACTCACTTTATTTGTCAATCATTTGTACTTTTTTAACCATAAGAAAATAAAATACAATATACATTTCCAATAAAATATTTTAATCATTATCAAAGACGTGAACCATCTCGATCCATTCATGTCTTTGAGATTTTAAGCTTCCTTCAGACGCCACTGGGGCTTAACTCGAACATGATCACGAATCTCTCATTCGCTTAAACGCCAATCTTTTAAACATACCATCGTCATTGCTTCGAAAGTGATAAATTACATCTCTTTGCTAACCACTTTCCACCCGCACTAAAAGCAAACTCGGTGCAACCCAGATTTCACGTGCAATTTAATACATCACGCACAATAGATAACACCGGTATTTAATTTGTTGTTTTTTCCAATTCATTCTAAAAATATCAAAATCTTCATTATCTTCAACTAATTGTTTCTACACCGGCATATCTATCTATATCTCATATATTATTTGAGAACTGCTTGTTGCATTTTTTTCTACTTTTGAACATTTCTGTGCTACTTTTATAAAAAAGCATTATTTGAAATTCGTCAGATGACATTTTATCAAACTAATATTATTTACCATATTTTTATTTATAAATACATAATAAAATATATATTAACGAATTTATTTCATTTTTAATTTTTCAATTTTTATTTGATCTTCATTGTAAATAATTGGCAACCATTCATCTAAAGCATCAATACCTAATCTAGTGGTCCACAATTAAAACTAATATAATAAATTAAAGGTATTTCTCCCCAATATTTTTTAATTTTTTCTATCATTGCAAAAATTGTATCATTAAAATTCCATAACTTAAATAATTTTGAAGTACCATATAAATTAATATTTGCATAATGACCCGACGCTAAGTCGCGATAATACACACTACAAAAATATTTGTCAAGATCAAAATTTCAAAAGATCTCGTAGGCGTCCGTAATGTACAATCATAATCATTTAATACATCAACATCTACATTATTATTATTAATTCTAGATAATTGCATTTCATAATTGTACTACTTTTTATATTTTGTAATATTTTGTAAAAAGCTTATAAGTAGAATTCCATCTAGTTGGTATGTCTAAATCCTATATTTTTTCTTTCATATTTGCAATTTTGCAACAATCAAAAATATCTATGTTTTGTTTGGGAACAATTAATATTATATGCAATGTCTCTAATTTTTCTAATGTGCTATCAACTTGTTTTAATCCATCTTTTACAATCAAATTTTAAAATATGTGCAATAACAACGCACGTGAAATAATTTGCATTTATCATCGTTTATTTGCCAAAATCTTTTTAATCTTTGTATTGCTACATTATTATTTGAAGTATTATCTAATGTTATTGTAAATATTTTATCATGAATACCTAAATCTATAATTTCATCATTTATTAAAGTTGATATATTTGTACCATTATGTGGAGTATTTATTGTTTTAAATGAAATTATTCTTTATTTAACATCCATTCACTATCTATATAACGAAAGAAAGAATACATAAAAGCCTCTACGACAGTAGCATGTCCAAATATCGATTAAACAAATTTTCCTTCAAAATTTGCAAAAATATTGTTTTAAATTTTCTGCTCGCTTGAAATTTTTTCATAATACTTCTTTAACAAAGATTCTAATTCAACCTTCGAATCATGATTAATCAACGCTCAACTGCTTCCGCCAATAATCATCGCTTTCCATCATATTAAAAGGTTGTTCAAATTTATTACGTGAATCAACCATTCCTTGTTTACGCTGCATCATCATGTTAAAACGTTTTTAAATTTCCACATTCATCTTTACCTAATTGCATATAATTTCTAATATCTACATTATTCTTAATTACATCGTTTACCTGGTTTCCTTTTAAAACGACTTTGTGCCTGAATCGATCCACTACTATGAAGTTTGCTACAAATTTTACATTTTACTTTTTATTTCTTTTATTATTTTCTAAAATTATTTTTATTCTACCAAAAAATTCCATATTTGAACTAAGTTTTTCTATTAACGACGCATACGGACTAGAAGAAGATGCACATGCACTATCCATATTAAAATTATTAATAAAATATTATACTAAAAATAAAATAATGAATCAAAATAAATGAAACAAATAAAAAGTAGAGGTGGAGAAATATTACTCAATCGAAGATCGTTCGAAATTCTTTAAAACTGAATCATCGAGTCACCAATGCTTGATTTATAAATCGTTCAATAATACTCATGTAATATGAAGAATTGAAGAAAATGAAGTATTAGACACATGAAAGAATCGCTGAAAAGAAGTGAATTCCGAGAGAGATGATTTAAAATTGAGAATTCACAGATTTATAGTATAAAAAATAGTTAAAAAAAGAGAAAGCTGAGCAAATCTGGCCATGACCACAAGGGAGTTGAAATGTAAATTAACCACATACGACCACAAATTGGGGGAAGGGGAGGGCAAAAGGTGGAGTGGGAACTTGAAGGCGCAGGGCGTGGGGGAGAGATATATATGAAAAGGCGGGTGGGCCGGGCGGGAGCGGTCCGTGCGGGATGCGTGTGGAGGTAGAGAGAGGAAATGGAAGGGGCCCACAGGGGCCCTAAGGGGGCCCCGGGAAGCAGGGGCTCCAGTGAGGGGGCTCCAACAGGCCCGGTCCGGCCGACAAAGATAAAAGCCACAACACACGCTTGGGTACTGGTCACTCTCACTAGCTGACTACAATCCAGCTATAGTTCCTCTCTCTGGCCGAACTCGGCCCTGCCTGATCCTCTGATCGGGGCCCTACTCGCCCGCCCGCCCGTCGGACGCCACTCCTTTACATTTACATAGCATCTTTCCTCAAATAAGTGATATAATTTTTTTTATCATTCTTGACCTGAAATCATATCTCTACACCTCTTTCCATCTTTTTTTTTTACTGATAAAAGCCAAGATTCCACACATATCTCAGTTTTCTACTATTTTTTCTGCGATTGACCGTCTTAAATAAGGCGGCTTGTCATGTCGCCTTAGTGCGTGTGTAGTTGTCATCCTCTTGTGCGATCTGGTCAGACGACTTGTAGCACGCCTTGATTTTCATCATCGTAGTGCAATGTTTATTTGTGTTTAGACGATTTAAACAAGCAAAGTATATTTTATCAAAGACAAGAAATCAAATAATCATAATAAAGAATATCAAATATATGCACTGACTATCAACGCAGAATCTTCGAATGATACATTGCAAGTAAGAACTTGATGTTGTTTCATTCCCGCTTTTTAACGATTTTGATTTTATGTTTCTAGATGTGATAATTTACTAATCAATAAAATTATTTTTCTTCAAAATAATGTATTATTTGATATATTTATTTTGGTTTGTTTTGATATTTCCTAAAAAATAAAATAATTAACAATATTTAGATTTGATGTTAAAAGCTGTATTAATCTTTAGATTTATTTTCCCCCATATTTATCTCATATGTTCATTAATATTTTTATCCTTCTTTGTTTAAGATAGTTAGATGTTAGGAATACATTTATTTAAATCAATATACACTCGCCTCATAAAAAATAGTATACACTTTCCTTATTATTATTACTATTCCCTCATTTGCCCCCTAATCTAACATCGAAATCAACATCATGGAAGCGGCTCCTTGTGCAGAATAATGATGATGACGATGGTGAAGAGAATTGTCGAATAGGTTCCCAAGGAGCGTTGGAATTAGGGGAAATTAGGGCAAAAATTCGATCTCAATTAGGGCAAAAGTTCATGTGCATCTTATCCGATGTTCATAGAATGCTTTTTGAGCTTGAGAGTTTATTATAAAATGGACTTATATTTCAGCATTTCTTAATTAATCTATATACTATTCAATTTTAGGCTATGAATAGAAATGATTTCTCATTTTCCTATCTGAAGACGTAGAATCTTTTCTGCTTATTATTGTGGTAGTGGTGTGACAAAATTTAGGGACTAATCATGACTGCAATCCAATCTCAACAATAAGATTTAGTAGAGCATATAAGAATGATTGCCGTAGTTAATTAAAAAGATTAAAGCTTAAATTCTTAACTGATCATCAATATTGGCAAGTTTATCACTAGTAGCCACGCTAATTTTAACCCAACCAATTAATTATACTAGCCAACTAATTGCATTGCCTAAAAAAATATCACATGGTCTGTCACTGGGTAAATCTTATTAGTTACATTGTGTTTGCCCAAAAAAGTCCTTATGCATTTCCCATTTGCTTTGGTTGTGTTTGATTATCGAAAAATATCAAAGAGAGCAAAAATATTGAAGAAAATTATTATTATTATTTTTTATCTTTGGTTTTTTAATGAAATTTTATGTTTAAAAAATCAAATATAAATAAAATTACTTAGAAACTTATATGTTCTTCAATTATTTAATTTTTATATTGATGAGTTGAAATAGATAAAATTGGTTTGAAATGGTAAATAAGAATAATATGTCGGATTGAATTCTATTTTTATTTTTTCTTCATTTTTCTTTCCTCTTTATTTTCCTTATATTTTCTTTCAAATTTTCTTAAACCAAACATGTATTAGACTTCAAGGTTTGTTTTTTCGCTACATAAAGAATTTGGTCTTCTACATTCCTGTCGCTTTTAACTTTTTACGACTCTATTACGTATTTTTAAATATTTTGGTTGAATAGAAAAAAAAAACATATTTGATTTTTTGGTTTTTTCTTAATGTTTTTTTAATGTTTTTTCTATTAAGAATAAATTAAATATTCAAATATGATAAAATCATATATTTTATTATCGACAAACTCTTACGATTCGTGATCATACTAATTAAATAAAATCACATATATTTTAAATTTTTATTTTAAAAAAAATTAGATAAAATTTTTAAAATTGATTTTTTCTAAGAAAAACAAACAACTAAATACTTAAGCAATGTTCAAAACAAAATTAAAAATACAAAAGCCACGTTAGTGTCCGTTTAATGTTACTGTTTATTGTTTCCTGCTTTATGTATAAATACTCTGCTACTGAGTCCTCATTGTGAGGGTTCCTGGCTGTGTGTTCGAGATGGGAAACTTTATTCTTAATAGAGTCTTGGTGATTTTCTTTGGGACAATTACATTTAAGTGCATTGCTCGACCAATACGAATCAAAAAAAAAAAATCAACTCACTCATAGTATATTAAGTTGCACATTTTACATCAAATTAATGAAAACATAAACTCTCCCCCTATGAAGATCAATTTTCCTTAATTAGTCAGTCTAACGGCCTCAGATATTTGACACATAGTAGATAGAACATCAAATCAAATCTCTATTTTCTCTCTTCTCTAAACTAATGTACCATTGCTATACACTAACGTAAATAATAAATTATAAAGAACGGTACATTAGTCCGTACTATAAAATAATGAGATTCGATTCGACGATTTTCTTTTTCATGCCGGGTAAATATACTGGATCCAAAATCTTCATTTGCTTTTTCCCCAAACAAATATACCATTGTTATAATATTAATTCCGAACACATTAATAGTTAATGTTGTTACAACAGGGTTATAAAGATGTAGACTGATTTAACGATTTTCTTCTCTTTATTTATTGCACATGGGGCCCACTCATCAACCTACATGTAAATTGGTTTTCATTGAGGGAGAGTACATGTTTTTATTAATTTGATGTGAAAAGTGCAACTTAACATAATATGGGTGAGTTAGGTTTCTTTTTAATTCATATTAGTGTAACAATGCACTTAAACATAATTGTCCAATTTTCTTTCTCGTCCCTTACTCTCATTGACCCCTTGATTTTAGTTTTCGAAATTATATTCCATGATCCAATGCCCAAATCTGTAATAGTTCTTCTCTTCTAAAAAATAAAAGTTAAAGCAAAAAAGTAAGTTTCGAGACTGTATCAAAACTGAATGGACTGACTAGTGAAATGGACAAAGCATGTAAGTGGCGATGCAGAGGGGATGGTGGCTCAGATTAGAGCTTAGAGCAAGTAAGATGTAAATAATTTGATAGATTAAAAATTTAAAATCTATACCTAACTCTTATAATTGGGAAATCAAACCAAACCTTAGATTGATCTTGTTAAGAGTTCGAATCAGGACCACAGGAAAGAAAGAAATCACAATGCAAATTGAACAACCCCAAATGATCATTTACCGATCAATATCTCTACTTCAGTCCATTTCAAATGTAGTTGTAGTGAGGTAATGTATTGGTTACTAGTCACCATCTATGAAGGGTCTGCTTGGGCTAAAAGACAAACGTACTTTCTCAGTTCATTTCTATGATAGTTGTGGGGTGAGGTGAGGTAGTGTTTTGGTTACTGGTCACCATCCACAAAGGGTCTGCTTGGGCTAGGAGAGTCACATACTTTTTCAACAAAGGACAGTAAGCCAAGAGCCAAAATAAGAGAATGCGAATAATGATAAATAAGACACAACCTACTTCCAACCACAGAGCTATCACAAATAATGCATGCTTTGATGAAGCCTATAATAACATGTGGAAATCCCGCTAAGTCATATTATCACTGCATCTCTTTTTTGTTATCTCTCCCACTCAATGGAGAATAGAAGCCCACTCAAGGATATTGAAGCTTTACTGCAGCAGCCATGTTTCCTTGTTGCTGTTCTACTGTTGGGTTTTGTTATGATGGATCCCTTTCACACGGGTCCATTAGGAAGCCATGAATTCAGGCCTGTGAAGCATGATATTGCGCCTTATAGACATGTTATGGAGGACTGGCCTAGGGACAACAGGAGCAGGCTAGAACATGGGAAGTTAGAGTTTGTGGATGAAGTTTTTGGCCCTGAATCTTTGGAGTTTGGATATTTTGGACGTGGCCTCTTACGCTGACTAGCATGATGGCCGGATTGTGAGGTGGATGGGAGATACTGTTGGGTGGGAAATATCTGAGTGGTGACAAGAAACTGGTAAGTTCAACTAATTACTCCAAAATAGGAAAAATTATCATTTCCAATAGGACTTGTACTGTTTTTCTTCAAAACTATGCATGTGTTACTGTAATCAGCTATACAAATTAAAAGCACATGCTGGTCTTGAATTGTCCTTGATTTAGTGCTAATCATGGTGAAAAATGACATTTAAAAGGTCAGAGAAGCTCTGTGCAAAGGGAATTGACTCAACAACATCTAAGCAATGGGAGGTAGAGCATCGCTGCGGTCGCCCCCTTGGCCTAAGGTTCCACAAAGAGACCGGAGATCTGTACATAGCAGACGCCTATTACGGCCTCTTGGTTGTAGGACCTGAAGGAGGCCTTGCTACTCCTCTAGTGACTCATGTTCAGGGGAAGCCTATACTGTTTGCAAATGACCTTGACATCCACAAGAATGGCTCCATATTCTTCACTGATACTAGCAAGAGATATAACAGAGTGTAAGTGTAGAGATCTTTTAAATTGAAGGCAAGTGGGATTTTTTGGTCCTTTTTTGGTTACATCGTTATGGTTATTGTAGGAACCACTTCTTTATATTGCTGGAAGGAGAATCCACTGGTAGGCTTCTGAGATATGATCCTCCCACTAGAACAACTCATCTTGTCTTGGATGGCTTAGCTTTCCCCAATGGAGTACAGTTATCTGGGGACCAGAGCTTTCTCCTCTTCACTGAGACTACTAATTGCAGGTATAAACTCCTTAATTTAGACTAAGCTTCTTTCGTTTTTGTCTATTAAGTTTCATGATACAGTCATGGTATAATATTTCACAGGCTAATGAAATACTGGCTAGAAGGTCCAGAAACCGGAAATGTGGAACTTGTAGCAAACCTGCCAGGTTTTCCGGACAACGTCAGGCTAAATGAGAGAGGCCAGTTTTGGGTTGCCATAGATATTGCAGAACTCCAGCTCAGGAGGTTTTAAGTTACAATCCATGGCTGAGAAGCGTCTACTTCAAGTTGCCGGTGAAGCTGAGTATCTTGGCCAGGTTGATAGGGATGGAGATGTACACAGTCATCTCGCTTTTCAACGAAAGGAGAGGATATACAGTTCTTGAAGACAGAAAAGGCCTTGTGTGATGAAGCTGGTTAGTGAAGAAGAGAGGTGAAGGGAAAGCTCTGGATTGGAACTGTGGCTCACAACCACATTGCTACCCTGTCTTACCCTTAATCCCATTACTTTGTTGAAGTTCTTGGCATTTATATACTAATATGAACATCGCTTTTCATGCCATTTTGTTTTTCTTAGATTATGTTCTATGATGCCTAATTAGTATAGTTATAAAAATATTGATTTATGAGTGGTCTCATAAATATTAATGGTATTGGATTGAATTAGATAGAAATGATATTATATATACATGTTTTAATGTCATCAGTATTTTTTTTTTTTATAAGGAAACTAAGCAATATATTAACAAAAATGGTCAAGCCCCAGAGCATGCAGGGGAACAAAGCAAAGCAAAAAAAAAGTGTAAAAGCATTGTGCATTTACCTCTCCTTATTGATTTTAGTTTGAAGACATACAATCATTACGCATTATCATAACTAGCAACCTCAACTTGGTAGGCACAAAATTTATTAACATTGAAGAGACTTCTATTGATGGAAAACAATGTGATCCATGTAAACATAAAAAATATATATCAATATCAACTCTTAATAATCTAAACAAAAGAACATGATTCGTGTTGTGAATTAAGGCTCAAAATTTTGAAGGAGAAGATACCTCAGTAATGATCGATATTCCAAGCTGTAATGTAGACATATCCAAACTAGTGCTTAAAAAATTAAAAAAATAAATGGGACTGTTTAGAAAAGGAAAGAAGCAAACTGTAAATAAATATATACACTAAATCAAATATCATTCTCATTATGCTGGAAATCATGGACAAATAGTGCATAATTTAATTTGAAAACGGTCAAGAATAATAATCATCCAAAAAATGCATTGCTCTTCTCAATTGGAGTTAATCATTGGCATTGATTTTGCTGTTAGAAGTTGTCGTCTTCAACGATGAAACCTTGTTTAGAAACCGAATTGACTTTATATGTTAAATTGAAGATGAAAAAGAAAAATAATTAAAATAATATTATGTTGATAGAATCATTGGCATTGATTTTTCTGTTGAAAAGGTGTTGTCGACTATATGAATGTGGTTGTATTGGATTAGGACTTTTAAAGACATTTGTAGACTTTTTTAAGTAGAAGACTTTTATTGAGTTTGATAGATTTTTAAAGACTTTTGTAGAGTAAATGTATTGATGACTTTCATAAACTTTTATTTTAAAGACTTTTGTAAACTTTTATAGAGTTTGTAAATGTATGGATAACTTTGATAGACTTTTATTTTAAAAAACTTTTATAGATTTTGACAAAATTTTTGTAAATATTGATGGACTTTACAAACTTTTATAGATATTGATACACTTTTTATAAATTTTAAATAACTAGAATAAATTCATATTTTAAATAAAATTAAATAAAAGTAAAATATCATAATTAAATAATTTTCTTCAATAAAAGTATCAAAGTTTTTTAAAATGATATTTCCTAAATTAAAAAATAAAAAATAAACTCAAACTCGATTTTTCTATGTGAAAACATAAAAAAGAAATTGTTACTAAAACATAATTTTTAAAACTATTTCCCAAGAATTAGAGTTTATCTTGAAACATTTTATTAAATATAAACTCATCCAAATAAAAGTTATTAAAAAATAATTATCAAACCATTACTAATTTCTTCTCTTTAAAAAATCTGATTTGGAGAAATTGTAGAATATGTTCACAATTTATTCTTATTCTTCATGTTTCAAATAGCTCTTAGAAATCATATTTATTCATAATATTTGGCTTTGACTATTCTTAATCTTATATAAATTTTAAATAATTATCGGGGCATTATCAAAACAATAAAAATATGTTATAAAATCATAAATTCTCCAAACAAGTTATTATAGAAACTAAAAGATAAAGTTTATAAATCAAACATGAAATATGATGAAATAAATCGTTGTAGCATTCTGCAAAAATAATTATAAAAATAAGTGTATAAATGTATTACTCCCTCCGTTTGAAAATAACTATCGATTAAGGTTTTTGCACATATATTAAGAAAATTATTAAAACACACTCTCTTCCACAAAAAAGACTAAATTATCCTCTTTTTTTCTCATTAACTCTTTATCTTCTCCCAAAAATTATCATTTTTTCTCATTTACTCTTTATCTTCTTCCAGAAAAATTTATAAAGCATATGTGGGATCGAATGTTACACCATAGTAATCCATATTGGAAGGTATAAAATGCTTCAGACTTGTTGGAAATAACTTAGAAAATTGAAAATCAATTAACGAGGCATTTAGTAGAATAAGGGTAAAATTGAAAATAATAATAATAAATTCTTCTTTGATTTTTAAAACGATAGATAAATAAAACAAAAAACAAACTCTTTAAAACGCGGCTTATTCTCAAACTGAGGGAGTAGCATTTTATCCAACATGTGTATTTGTTGCAGGATTTTTAATCTCACACAAAACTACAAAATATAAGCGCAGGCGCTGCGTAAATTCAAAGCCGCTTCGAACTAGAATGACTCGTAGATCAAAACCCTAATCAAAGCATGTAGGTTCCTGTTCCCTTAATAGCCTCCCATACCAAAGTGGAAAACGGATGATGAATATTGCAGAATTAATTGTCAAGAAAAGCGCTAGATTTTTATGAACGAATTAAATAACACAAAGTTCCCAGATTAGGAATAATAGTTGCAAGTAGAATGCTGAAATTGCTAAAGTAAACATTGACTTTAATCAAACGGTATTTGCGGATTGAAAACTTGATAATTTTGAATAGAGCTTGCAACCATAATGCTGAAATTGCTAGAAAAAAATGTTGGATTTCACTACCAATGAATGAATAGAATAATAGTTGCAACCAATGGATTTGAAAAGAATAATATTGCAGGAATTAATTACTGAAGAAAAGTATTAGATTTCCTTAGGAATGAATGAAATAACATGTTGCTGAAAGCTAGTAGATTAGAATAATAGTTGCAACCAGAATGCTGAAATTGCTAAAGTAAACATTGGATTTGACTGCGAAAACGGTATTGTGATTGAAAACTTGATAATTTTGAATAGAGCTTGCAACCATAATGCTGAAATTGCTGAAAAAATGCTAAAAGCTAGTAGATTAGAATAATAGTTGCAACCGCATCGCCGAAATCAGCAAAGAACACGGGATTTGATCGCGAAACGGTATTGTGATTGAAAACTTGATAATTTTGAATAGAGCTTGCAACCATAATGCTGAAATTGCTAGAAAAAATGTTGGATTTCACTACCAATGAATGAATAACACTATTGAAAATTTGCCAGAAACTTGGCTACAACTTGGAATTTAAATACTGAAATTGTTGAAAGCTTTTTGAAATTGCTGAAAGCTTGTTGAAATTGTTGAAAGTTAGGATTTGCTGATTGACATTGAGTTGATTGATTTATTGGTTGATGGTTTGATTGGCTCTCACTTGTTTTATCCTTCTACTCCTTTTATAGACGTAGAAAACTTGCTGCCCAAGTTTCAATTTCTCCACTCTCTCCACTTTTTGAAGTAATTGCTCATGTCTTCCACTAAGAGATTTTGTTCCTCAATAACTCATCCACATCTCCATTGTGTAATCTTGTTCCTCAAGAATATTCCACACGCATTACAACCGTCAACTTCTACCACCTCCGATAATGCTTCATTGGCTTCCCAAAAATTTTAAAAATTCCATAAATACCTGCACTTCTTCTATGGACTTGTACAAATGGATGTGGGTCCCTTTCTTTGACTTTTATTCATAAGTTTGGGCTTAAGCCTAACCTGATTATCGATCGTGCCAAATTCACTTTGGGTGCAAACAATTGAAACCCCGTACAACAGAGTATTAAAGCCCTAAAATATTCCTTTGGGCTTATTTTCAACCATGAAACCCAAAATCCAGTTTTTAGCCCATGATGTGGAGTTCTAACGACAAGAACAAGCCAAGGCAGATCAAATAAAGAAACAATTATTGATTCCTCAAGAAAAAGTTCTCACCATCATCAAGTTTAAACCTCCAACTTTTGTTCTTCCTACACCAAAGGATTTTGTTCTTCCAAAGAAAAACCATCTGACTTCTCCTTCAAGCAACTTAGGATTTCCTTATTTCCTTCCCAAAAAAAAATTATTTTCTCTTTCTAAAACAAACCCGACTTGTTTGGAAAAATAAGACTTTTTCACCTTACCTTTTTTAGCTTCTTCCTCCTCTCCACCATTGTCGTCACTGGCCAATTGCACTACTATCGGGCCGCCGCTGCAATCTACCGCCAACCATGTTAGAACTTTTAAAACAAACCTCCCGTCCCACATCGTCACGGAGGGTTTTTTGAACAATTTATATAGAAGAAAGCCCTCATATAGGTTTCTAGTTTATAAATCTGAAGTGCATGACATACATGTAAATACAATTTTAGAATCTATAGACTCTGAATTCTTTGAAGATGTTTTTCCTTACAAGGAAAGTCCAATGAGCGCTATGTATGTTTGAACCTTGATGAACAATCTACTCCAAAGGTTCAAGAACAACATACGAACCTAGGAAAGGAAGTAGAATTAAAAAACCAAAGAATTTTATCCTGACTTTATAAGTTTCATGACCATAGGAGAACTACAAACTTTACAAAGAAGCAATTACTTCACCCGAGGCATTGTCTTGAAGCGAAGCTATTAATAGTGAAGTTGAATCCATCTTACAAACCATACGCGGAATTGGTCGATATACCACTCCTAAGTAAACTGATAGGTTGTAAATGGATTTTTAAAAGAAAGTTAAAGCTGGATGGCCTGGGCTGACAAACATAAGGCCAGGTTGGTAGCAAAAAAGGATATAGACAAAAGGAGGGGCTAGATTATTTTGACACCTACTCACCGTGGCTCCAGAATAACATCTATAAGGACGCCATTATTTATAGCTTCTCAATAATATGGAAATACATCAAATGGATGGAAAACAAATTTTTCGTAAATGGAGCTAGATGAAGAGATATATATGGAACAACTGTATGATTTGTGTCTGGCTAGTCAAGAAAATAAGGTGTGCAAGCATCAAGTCCCATGGATTCTAAGCAAGCCCCAAAACAAATGCATGAGAAATTTGATCACACAATGTTGTCACATGGATTTAAAATCAATGAGTGTGATTAATGTGGGGTATACATAAAGACATACGACCATGCATTTATCTCCATTTTATGCTGACGATATGTTTATAATGGGAACTAGTAAGGATTGTAATAATGTCCACAAAAAGTTACTAAGCTCCACATTGATATGAAAGACCTAGTTCAATGGGATGCACTGGGAATTCAAATAAAAGAAATAATGAAGGATACATACTACACAATCCCATTATGTGGAAAAGATTTAAACAACAGATCAATCAAATTCGTATGTCATAAAGAAGACCTTTTGATGCAAATTGCAACCGAAAAAGAATACCTGAGACGAAGCCCACAATTACAATATTCACAAGTCATGTAGCCGATGTACCTAATGAACGCCACTAGGCCGATGATGTTTATTCATAGTTGTTTAGTAGATATACAAGTAATCCTTCCGAAAAGACCATTGGGAAGCTGTTCTAGTGTTAAGGTATCTCAAGTATACCATAACATATGGATTACATTATACAAAATATCCACCAAAGATTCGAAGGCTATAGTGATGCTAATTGATTTGATAATACGTAAACCAAATCGTACTGCTGGATATGTATTTACCTAGGAGGCCGCCATTTGAAGTCTTCCAAACAAACGTGTATAGCACGTTCAACTATGGAGTCTGAATTTATAGCACTCGATAAAGCTGCTGAGGAGGCAGAGTGGCTAAGAAATTTTTTAGAAGACATTCCAATATGGCACAAGCCTCAGAATAACAGGTGCATACATTGTGATAGCATGGCAAGGATGTGTTGTGAGCCAAAAGTAACATCTACAATGGAAAGTCAAGACACATAAGGCGAGACACAACTACTATTAAACAGCTGCTTTGCTGGAGTGATATCGATACAATATATAAAGTCAAAGGCAAATTTAGTTGATCCTTCGACAAAGGCCTACCTAGAGAGCAAGTCAAGTTTACATCGAGGGAATGGGGATTAAAGCCCTGAATGAGTGATACTAGGCGGAAACCTAACCTAGCTGGATCTAGTTCAATAGGAAAACTAGTTTAGTAAAACTCAAGCAGTGAAATACATAATTTACTCATTCCTAAGGTGTTTAATGTGTTTTCCGTTGATGTATAGGTTATGTATAGCATTTAGACACCGATATCTTATGTAAAGGTGAGCTTGAAATGTAAAGCTTTAATCATTGTCACCTATATGATGTAGTAATGTGGGTCAGATGCAGAATCTGAGTGGCTAAAATCAGAGCTATCATGAATAACCGGGATATGTTCAGGACTAAATGAACATAAACGTATAAACTCGAAAGTACTCTTTAAGTTATGTTGTGTGATACATGTTGCTTCGTGTTTACTACAAGAAGGTGAACAGCCTAAGATCTTTACATCCACTCCTGTCACCAAGCAGATCCGATGTGTAACACTAAGGTAAGTTCAAGTCCAAAAGACACTTTCCTAAAGCACAATGTAGCTTCGGCTTCCTCTATGCATTAAATAGATTTATTCTAATTGTAAATCACATTTTTGTTTTAAAAATGTAGGTATTGTTAATCTTTAAAAACAAAACCTCCCGTCCCATTATCTACATGAGGTTTTTTGAACAATTTATATAGAAGAAAGCCCTCATGAATAAGCGATGAGGAATTGGAGCCCACTCAGTTGATGGGTGGGTCTCTTCTCCATGGGCTCCCTGGGTGGGCCTACCTAATATATATATATATATATATATATATATATATAAATCAAGATGGGCCTCAGCTCAAATGATGGGCCGTAATGAAATAATAACCTACAAATGGTTTCGCTCCTGAGGAAAATACAAAATCGCTTTGAAACAGTCGCATCCGGCTCTAAAGGTTGCAACTTTCGTAGCCACTGTGATTCTGGTTTATAAATACAACACAGGATTCTGATAGAAAATACTTTTGTTTTTTGGTTCTTCCTTGCATTTTAACAACTCGTACATACATTTTAGAGAGAGGAAAACTGTGAAAGAGTTTGCTTGAGTTGAAGTTTCCTGTGCAAATACTTCAACAATAGATAGTTTCATCCCCGAGCAAGCAATCACCCGCAAATTTCCTTCGTGGTACAAGAGAAGAGGTGAAATATTAGCCTTGTGACATTGCAAGCCAGAAGACTCTATCTACTGTTAGTATATATATATATATATATATATATATATATATATATGTGTGTGTGTGTGTGTGTGTGTGTGTGTGTGTGTGTGTATATTTGTGTTATTCTGCTGATGTAATATATTGTTAAAGAGTTTAAGTCTGTGTTCAATTTATCTTCTCTCCTAAAGTTTACTGTCAGTGTTCTATTCTTGTACCAACAAACCACACCATTGAGAACGACACTGCCACCTTTGCGAAGTCGTAGCTGTCGCAGGAGAAGCCGGCGTCAAAGCCGCTGCTGCTCACTACCGCCGCCGCCACCGCGCAATCGGTTATCGTTTCATTATCAACAAGAAGATCATCAAGTCGCCGCGAACAGGCAATGGGGCAGGAACTCACCGTCATAAATCGCTACTTGTCGATGGGACAGCCGCTATTGTAGAAGACATTGTTGTCACCGTCGATGACAAAGACGCTTCCCCTCTAGTTGGCACTACTGCCATCGATGACGACGTTGTTGATTTTCGTCCAATCTCTGCAACAGTTCGTCCGATCATCCTTCACGGAGAAAAAGGAGTTGTCTCTAGTAAGATTAATTCTTTCCTACTTTCCTGATAATGAATTTTCGATTTTAAATTTCTTCAAGGAACTTTTTTTGGATGATTTCCAAGGCTTCTTAGTTTTATTTAATGCCCAAAAATTGAAACTTTTCCTTTTGTTCGAAACTTTTCCTATGTACAAATTTTTCAAAGAATAATCTTGAATGTATTCTTAAAAATATTCTTCGCTTCGACTTGTTTCAAAAGTTTTCTGACAGCAGACTAAACGAATCAACGATACACCTTTTGAAAAAATTCTTGCTTCATTCGCTATTCTAAACCTTTTCTGGGGTGTGTATTTTGAAAATAATCATAAGTACACCTTTGGAAAAAAATCATTGAAGTTGTTCGACTTATTACAAAAGTTTTCTTAAAAGACTTTGAAAAGCCCAAAATACACCTCGAAAAATGCTCGAAGTCGCTTCGTTATTCTCAACCTTTTCCGATGTGTATATTTTGTAATAAACATGAGGGCACCCTTCAAAATTCATTGGAAGTTGTTCGACATATTACTAAAGTTTTCATGCAAACTCTAAAAAGAGCTCTAAAATGCACCTTTGAAAAAATTCTTGGAAGTCGTTAGGTTATTCTGAACCTTTTCCGGAGTGTATATTTTGAAAATAATCATGAGTACACCCTTCAAAAAAATTCATTGAAGTTGTTCGGCTTATTACAAAAGTTTTCTTAGGTCAAGACTCTAAAAATAATCTAAAATACACCTTCGAAAAAATTCTTAGAAGTCATTTAACTATTCTAAACCTTTTCCAGGATGTATATTTTGAAAATAATCATGAGTACACCCTTCGAAAAAACTCATTGAAGTTGTTCGACTTATTACGAAAGTTTTCTTAGGTCCAGACTCTGAAAAGAGTCTAAAATACACCTTCGAAAAAATTTTCTAAAGTCGTTTAGTTGTTTCAAACACTTCCCGGGGTGTATGTTTTGAAAATAATCATGCGTACACCCTTAGAAAAAAATTAATTTAAGCTTTTTAACTTATTATGAAAATTTTCTTTAGTGCAGACTCTGAAAATAATCTAAAATATTAACCTCTAAAAAAATTCTTGGAAGTCAAGCCATGGTTTTGAATCTTTTCCTGGTGTATATTTTGAAAATAAACATGAGTACACCCTTTAAAAAAATTCATTTAAGCTTTTCGGCTTATAGCTTATTACAAAAGTTTTCTTAGATGTAGACTTTGAAAATAGTCTAAAATACACCTTCTCGAAAATTCTGAAGTCGCTTGGCTATTTCAACCTTTCTCGAGTGTCTATTGAATGATTTTCAACAACCTGTAACAATGACCTAAAATTGAGTTTTTCTTTTGAGATCAGAGGGTCACGCTTGCCAAAATTTTCAATTTGTCTACCTACGAAAACTACTTTAAAGGTAGCTTTCGCCTACATAGATTTCTACCATGTTGAATGTTTCACCCTCGAGCCTAAGATTTCACCGGGTCATGACTGTAACTTTCTGTTTGTTTCTTTAGGAGCTTCTATGCGACTATGGCTTTCTACCTAGTTCCATCTTCATCGAGGTGGATCCAATTCAGGCTCTTTCTTCCTTAATCAGGCTAGTTCTAACACCGCTTTTGCTTTGCAATACTATTCTTCCCTTTACATGGGCTAGAGTTCGCACATTCTTGAAGAGCATCTTCTTCTCCACTTAGCTCATGTGACACCCCAAACCCGGTGTCCCGCCGACCACCAATAATCCGCTTAAACCTATGTCTCATGTCATAAGACCCATACATGAGTAAAAATGGTCACTTGGCCCATCAATATCGCCTAAAAATCTAAATCAATTATATTACAATAGTTCAAGAGTTGATTACATCACTCTTAATACCAACATATATTAAATTTAGAATTCTAATACATGTTTTACAAAATAAATACCAAAGCCACATGTCAGATTTCTTCTCAAAAGCAGCCTCTAATGAGCGTCGTCTTCCCGAACACTCCCTGTACCTGAAATAATATTCCCTCGACAGGATAAGCAATGCCCAGTAGTGATAATCTTCTACATGAGTTACTCCCCACCTAAGTGCACATGTAATGGTTCAACATCAATACATTTAAGCAAATACATGATCTTACTTGAATGTCTACATGATATGGATGAGAATGCGACTCACCCTTTCCCAATTTTCAAGCCCTCACTGACTCCCTCATGCATGCCTAAGCCAAGAGTGAGAAAACATCTTTTTCAAAATAAAAGATTTTTTGTTCTCGAAAACATACTACCGAAGTTTCTCAGAAAATCTATCTGATAACCTCTCGAGGCGACTGTCAAGTAATCCTCCGAAACAACCACTGGTCCGCCTCCGAGATGAATACTGGACAACTCTCCAAGGCAATTCTTTTGGAAAATCTTCCCTTGAAATTCCTTCACAACCATTTTCCATTTTTCTTTCTTCTTCATGCCATGCACTCACACCTAATTTTCTAGTCACCCTGTGCATATGAAATGCATTATGTCATTTTCATGCAACACATGCTAATATATCTCAATCATGCATATATTAACAAATTCACATACTAATCACATGCTATTTATTCATATCAATAACATCAAAATTAGCTCACGTGGGCTAATCAACAATCCAATTTAATTCCAATGGCTCTCACATAATTACATTTCGTATAATTGTGACATCATGTTAACACATTAAATTCATTCATTAACATATTAATTTCCACACCATTCAAGTCATTCATCTTAAGCAATATTTTGCTTGCAACACACATGGACCATTTTCGGTCCAACAAGCAAACCGGATTGTTTTGGGCGCTCCCTAAACAAGAAGTAGCCGTCTCGTGGATACTCTCTCACCAAGCATTGGTTCTACTTTGTGGAGCCGAAATCCATGGTCATTTCCGGCCCAACAACACCCAAACCATAATTTACACATATGTAAAGCACACGGGGACCATTTCCAGCCCGGGATAAGTTCGAGACTGGCCCAAAATCGGGTCCCAAAAAATTCCAACAATTCGCCTCCCAAGTTTTAGGATCGACCAACGATCATTCGCGCCTCAAACACTCCAAACCATTTACATGCTCTTAAAACCGAAAAATAATCAGCATTTAGAAGACCCCTACTGGAGTTGTCGAAACTCACAAAATCGGGTGCCCACGCCGTAGCCCCTTGCCTCTGTAACAACTTTGGCTTCGCCCGACACGCGAACTCGACGGCCCAAAGCCTGAAATCTAGAGAAAAGTTGCACTTTCTCTCTCTAAAAATCCATTCTCCTCCTCCACTGCACGTTCCAGCCCCAAAAATAGAGAATATAAAGTTGTCTTCTCTTTTCATTTATTCTTTTTTGTCCTTATTGCCACATGTCAAGCCATCATTGGCTCATTTGGATTTCTTATCCACTTAATCCACCCACTTTGAATTTTCTACCCAATTAGGAGATGCCATGTCCTATTAATGGCCCCACACTTGAGTTCTCGTTGACTCATTTCAAGATCGACATTAATGCACACTATGAGCCACTCAAATGTGCCAAAAGTGTCCGCACTACGCCGTCAGCTTCGAAAAACGCTAGAATTCGATTGTTCTACAATTCGACGAAATTCGACGTGGGTATTAGATTTCGCGAGACAATCCAACGGAAGTCCGCTTTTGTCATCCGAGATCTAAAAAATTCGATTTCGGGCTAAAATTGTCATTTTACCCTTTTTCAGAAAATTAGAATTTTCTCGAGGTTTCACATAGTTTCCCTTTCCCATCGAGATCAACGACCGAACTACTTCTTGGAAAGAAGTTACGACCTATGGTAAACCCGACCAAATCATGGCCAAGGGCTTCAAAAGGATGGAGTACATGGATTATTAGGTTGTCCTCGCATTTCAGAGGACTTTGGATGGAATTAGGGATTGAGCGGTTCATTCATCTTACCAATGTAAACACTTCACTTAACGTGAGTTGATGAGTGTTGCACTGAAATTTTAGTCCAAGAGTATTAACTATTTCCTGCTCCCCTTTTGTGACGCCCCTTCTCCAATCCGACCCGATTGGTGGGTCCGAACCAGACTTGGGATGCCCTGATACTACTTAACTGTAACACCCCCAACTCGGCACCCGATATCTAGCGAGGTTGTCATCTTTTTTTTTTTTTTTATAAACTTATAACCTTTAAGTTTGTTTGTTCATATAATGTTAAACATTTAACTTGTACTATATTTTGTAGCAGCGGATTACAAAATATATATATACAAGCTCCATACATGGAAATGTTCAACATTTACAATATTTACATTGTTTACAAAAGAAACCAAAACTACATATACAAAAATAGACCAAATGGTCTTCCAGTGGACACCTAGTGATGTGTTGGCTTTCAATCGTTGATACGATTGTCCCGTCCTCTCGGCTCTCCTCTCTTCCGTACCTACACTGATTTAAACACCCAAAGGCTAGTCTTATACCTTAAATTTTAATAATACATATTGAATTTAATTCTAATAAGGGTCATCACACTAAACAATTACATATAACTTAACATTCATTTACATATATACATGCTTATTCATGTTTTTCAAGCATATCACGATCGATATGTTTCACTATTATATCATACTTATTCGTCTTATCATATGTCATTTCTTATCATATTTCATATACTTTTCGTGTCATCTTACACTTTACTTCTTGTTCTTGTAACTGGATACTATCATCACATAGTAGTGTTATGCTTTTCTTATCATGTCATCTTACGTATACTCGTCATTTTCTTTTATGTTTCATACCCGTGATGTCCTGTGCTGGATAAAGGAAACTATAGGCCTCGAAGGCGCTGCACCACCGGTACGAAATAAAGGTCTATAAGGGGCCCGGGTTGCGGCCGCGATCATCGCGGCGAGACAATGACCATCTATAAGGACCCGGCTGGGCGCCGCCAAGTATCATCAGACTGGCAGACAATAACCATCTATAAGGGCCCGGCACTGTAATGACCTAAACTAGCCAACTGACGCATGTCAGAAACTTGTTTTTCCCTAATAGGCATGCCCATCTATTCCTCTATCGTGCCCTAAGGCATAATCCATGTGTATTTTATATTCAGTACATATCTCATATTCCCGAATAATTATTGTCATCCGGTAATCATATGCGATATTTACAATCATTTATTCCTATCTTTTCATTTTTCATATCTCATTATATGCATGAATAACTATAGTTACCCTGTATGCTTATGAGCTATTTACTATCGTTCCAATTTCATCAAGCTATATATGGATGAATTCTAGACTCAAAGGGCTTTCCATGGAGTCCAAGAACATCCGAAACGAAGTTCGGACGAAGAAGTTATAGCCGTCCAAAATTGGAGGTCACACATGAATAACCAATCCTAGCCGGCCAGCCCTAACCGGTCAGCAACCCTGGAAAAACCTAGATTTCAGCAAGGTTATGTTTACCTAATGTCCTCCACATGAATATGGATGGAATCTTGACTCAATGGGCTTTCCATAGAGTCCAAGAACACCCAAAACAGAGATCGGATGAAGAAGTTATTGTCGTCCGAAGTTGGAGGTCTCACATGAATAGTCAAAACTCAAATCGGCCGATCGAATGAGCTAACCTAGCCGGGTAGCCTTTTTTCTCCCTATCCGTTTTTGCCTATCTCCAAAGACCAAAATGAGATATTTATTTTGGTCTTATCCTTATTGGATTTTAATATTTTTCCTTTTTTCATTTTTGGTCCCCAAACTCCCTTCTATTTGCACTTCCACTTATTCAAATTCCTACTTTGGCCTACAATCTTAATTTAATGTTGTTTTTTGTATTCATTCCGGGTTTTTGCTTATTTTATTCCGGAAAAATATACTTTTACTTTTATTATACCCTAAACATGCTATAAAACCGTCAAGGTATAATTCTAGTAGTTACACCTTACCCCATTTCCATCACATCGAGATACCTTTCACAGCCTACCTATCTAGGGAGTCAGATGCACTATGTTTGCTTGATATTCGTGTGACTCTTCTCCCGACTATGTTGTGCTCTTCTACCACCAAACTTCGTGACTACCGTTATCTCGAACGGCATGACGCCACTGGTGGTTCCATCGGGGACGATCGAGGATGCTGAGTTTCCGCATCGGTTCTCCTATGTCGATATGTGTTTTTTCCCAACTCTGGAAAACCCGCTATAGAGTACTTACTGGAGTGGGATAAGTCCCAGAACACGTGCCTTGCAATCAATGTTTATTGGGAACCAGGCCCAAACCCGAGTAGGCATGGATGTTTCGGACCCGAATCTGCTTCGGCAGCTGTGCTGAGCCCGAGCCGAGTAAGATAGAAGGGCGCACGGTAGTCGTAGCGATCCACCTCAAACAACCACCCTGATATGAAGATGAAGTCAGCATACGATAAATCCTCCTGCACAGAGTTATGATCTAATTAATGTGTGCCAATTAATGAGCAAACGAATGTGTAACGTAAGGAAGTAAAGATTCACTCATAAATGCCCCAATTATGAGCATCAAATACATAACCCCTGTCCAGTGAGTATAAAAGGAAGGGGGATAAAAAATACAGGGGGGATCGACTTTGTGGAAAGCCAAGACCTTTCCATTAGTGTCGCTTGCGGGGAACTAACACATCCCTCTCGCTTTCTAGTTACTACAAAGGTACCACACACACCGACAAGATCAATGGAGATGTTTCGGAAGTCCAACCTAGGAGTTACTTCGCTTGTCGGTGTCGAAACGAATGCTGAAGGATCAACAGGAGTCCCACTAGCACCAATTGAGGTCCTTCTTAGCAACCAACACGGCGCTGCGAGAGGAAAACGCAACCCTACGTAACACAACTGCCACTCACCGCCCTGGCAATCAAACAACACACCGCAGCCCTACCCGCTCAGTGTCCCCCGATAATTTTTCACCACCCTATCTTGCCCGGACACGCAACGATTATCTTCACAACAAGAAGTCTTCTTCCTCAAGACGTGATCTAGACCCCGCTCTGCATGCCTTAGATGACATGTCCTTATCTTCTTTCGTCTTGGCAATCTTAAGCCATGACGCCTCGCCTCACATCACCTTGCCAGAGTTCCAGAAGTACGACGGTCTACAAGATCCTTTTGATCATCTGATGCATTACTGACAAGTCATGACGCTACAAGCAAGCAATGATGAATTGCTTTGCAAGGTCTTCCCTTCCAGCTTGGTAGGCCCCACCTTCCGAGAAGTTTGTCGCACAGTACATGGGTTTGGTTAGGAGGAGGCAAAGCATGACAAGCCTGTTCCATGTCCGGATGAGGGAATCCAAAACGGTACGCAACTTCATGAAACGGTTCGAGGCCACGCTCCTCCAACTTGAAGCGATAAGTCCTAACAGGGCATTGCAAGCCGTCAAACAGGCTATTCGCCAGAGATCTCAATCTTTTTATTCCTTATCCTTGTAACCCCTTTCCTCGGTTGATGAGTTATTTCAAAGAGGAAACTAATACACTATGCTCAAGGACGATATTATAGCAACGACTAAGCGAACGGTAGCCAAGGCCTCAAAATGGTGGAGCTACTCAAGGGACAAGGAGAAGAGGAGCCGCAACGAACAGGATGAGAGAAGCAAGCCTGAGGCAAGGTCCCTCGACTTGAATGTAAGTCTTAAGGTGAGGGACAATCCAGATGACTGCCCCACCAATAATGCGAAGTTCTTGCGCCCCATTTATTAACATGTCAAAGAATTAAACTTAAGTATCGGGCAATGTGAAACTAATCAACATTAATTTTCTTGTGTCGAGATCTATGAGACGAACTCCTTGAGATGATTATTGTGCCAAGCTCCATGAGATGAACTCCTTGGAGATGATTATATCTCTATGAGACGAACTCCTTGAGATGGTTGTATCTCCATGAGACGAACTCCTTGAGATGATTATTGTGCCAAGCTCCATGAGACAAACTCCTTGAGATGATTATATCTCCATGAGACAAACTCCTTAAGATGATTAGATCTCCATGAGAAGTACTCCTTGAGATGATCCTAAGAGATGAGTTCCCTAGAAGAAAATTCTAGAGATATCCTCCCCAGGATAAAACCCTTGAGATATGCTCGTCTAGATTGAGATGGGCTCCTTGAGACAACATTTTAGCTGGGCCAGACACTATGTGGGTCAAAACCTGACCCCCTAAGAGTTTAAAAAAGGACCAAGCACATTCCAATATTGAAAACAAATCAGTTTATAAATTGATGTAAATGCAAGGGACATACCCCCTAGGTTGTACTGTAATAGGAACAGGGGGCTTGGAAGCAGTAGAAGGCAACTCCTCTAGGGTAACTGTAATGGGTTCAGTGTTGATCGGCTCAACCCCGCTATAGGGCCCTCCGCCTGTAAGGACGAGCACAACCCATGCTTCTTCCATCGAAGTAGAGGCCATGGGTGCACCTTGTATGGATGGAGGTTCCGGCAGGAGCAAGGCAGAAATAACCTCTCGCAAGACACTATGCTCACCAAGAGCGGCTTCAAACCTATGGCCGAGTCATATTGTTCATCCAGAGAGCGCGGTAGTCAGCTTCCAATAATCCACCTACAATCTCGTACATAACACATCGTACCACTTTCGCTCCTAGCTATGGACCCTCGACTTCGGGCCGACCTTCAGACAAATCCCTGCCTCGTGCGAAAGAAAAGAACATCCAGACTTATGGAGTTGCCAATGCTCGGGCCGAAAGTAAGAACTCTGCTCCGGGGCCGGAGGACCCTCGATCCCTTTATGTCCGACAACCAAGACCCGACCATCTCGACTCCTGCCATGGAAGCCCTAACAACCCTAGTAGTTTTACCTAGGAAACCCTCTCGACCAACTTTTGATAAAGGAGGACCCGGTCCCTTGCACCGCAATCGAGGCAATCTTGACGTCCTTCTTCCATAGTTCTCGCCCCCGAGCCATCCTTGCACGCTTCTACTACCTTCCGTGATAATTCAGTACAATAGACTGCTCTACTCGGCCGGGCCATTACATCAGCCACCAGCTTTTCCACATTCTCCACATCGGTGGCCGTGACAACACATTCTTTCACAAAGTCAGCCCATTTCATCCGAGCTTCCTCCAAGCCACTCTTCTACCGTGGAACCCGCTACATCGCTCGAGAGCTGCCTGAGCCCTCAAAGTTTGTCATGTGACCTTCGAGCGTATGAACTCCACCGAATTATCGAATACCTCTCGAGTGAAACAATGGCTTTTTATGGCTCACAACTACCAAATAGTTTAGCGTCATTCCAACCCCAATGGCTTGAAACAACGCTAGGGGGTTAGTGAAGTGGGATAAGTCCCAGAACACATGCATTCAACGTTTATTGGGAACTAGGCCCAGACACGAGTAGGCATGGATGTTCCGGACTTGACCTGTTCACAAGCAAAGGAGCCCGAGCCGAGTAAGATAGAAAGGTGGACGGCAGGTCAAAGCGAATCACCTCGGACAACCACCTCGAGCATGAAGATGAAGTCAGCAAAGTATACGTACAATTCTCTTAGACAAGAGTTATGATCTAATTAATGTGTGCCAATTAATGAGAAAATGAACGTAAGGAAGTAAAGAGCCACTCATCAATGCCCCAATTATGAGCATCAAATACGTAACCCCCGTTTAGTGAGTATAAAAGGAAGGGGGATGAAAAATACAGGGGGGATCGACTTTGTGGAAAGCCAAGACCTTTCCACTTACCATTGGTGAAGACACTTGCTCTAGGTCGGCCTTATGCCTTAGGCACTTTACTCTTAGCCTCAATTTATTAGGCCATAAGTAAATATGTTTATGATAAGCCTTACGATAAAGTTGGTGGTGCCTTGTGGTTCGTACATATGTGGTTCTTTGCATATTTTCCAGAGCTTTCGGACAAGGAACCTACCTTTTACAAGACTTTGGGACTCCATGTCGTGCATTCTCTACATACGATGCCCTTTGAGGATCTTATATCTTTCTTCTTGGGATTGGTAGATCGGGCATTGGTATACTCTATTCTCGAGGCCCGACTTCAGTACATATCTTGGCTTAGACTCGCATTGATTCATCCTACCATATCCGCATGACTCAAGAGTCCTCAGCCTTGTTAGCGCCGCCAGAGTACTTATTTTAGGAGGTTGCTTCGCCATCTCTCGACAAGTCCGCATCCCTGCCTAGTCTCCACTCTACCTTCCTTGTCTGGGGCCTACCAAATGGGTTTTAAATCCGCTCATTCCAAATTTTTAATTTTCGCTTCGCTCAACTAGACTCGAGCTTGGTAATGCACACTCAGTTACATGAATATCAATGTTCACATTCTCGACCCGCCCAGCCACTGGGCGGGCGTGATGGAACTATATCGAATCTTTACTTGTTTTTTTTCAAACATCGTGGCCCAAGTCTTATAACTAAATCATTCATCATATAAAAAAAAAAAAAAAAAAAAGATACAAAATAAAACTACTCACTATAGTGGTGTTTACAAGGTCAATACATGCGCTCCCGAAGTCCCATTTACATATACATACAAAACTGTGACATTTACATTTACATAATCGAGCGCAAACCCATGCGCGACGGACCCTACAAGTGCTAAGTACTCTATCATAGTCCTCATCTCCTCCATTTGGCAACCAAGTTATTCATATTTCCACTTCACTCATAATCTTCTTATCTTATGACTTTTATGTCTCGTTTTGACAAATTACAAATTTACCCTTGCTTATTTTCAAGTTTCTCAGATTTCACGGTTTGCTTTTAAATTAAGAAAAATTCAAATTATACCTACAAAATACCCTTAACATACTGAAAACGACTAGGGTATATTTCGGGGTGTTATAATCAAACTCTTTCATGCTCCATTAGGATTCACTTTATCCACAAACCCATCCTTCTCGACATGGTGGAATATCATATTTGACGAGCTTCTCAGCTCTTGCTCTCCCACTATAGGTAAAAGAATCATTTATTGCATTTTTATTCATAAAAATACCTTATGTTGATTTCCTCATTTTTCTACAGGATTGACTTCTTCTCCTAGTAAGCCTACCAAGAATCTCAAGATGGCCAAGGAGAAGAAAACTACTTCCAGTAATCGGCTTAAAAAGCCTAAGATTTCTGAGGATGTGAGGAATTCTTCCAATATACAAAGAAATTCTCGCATACCAAAATTCTATCGCTTTGATTTCTCCAAAACTGTTGATGATCCCATTGAGATTGAACAAGTGGAAGATCCTTATGAGAATAGTGAGCAAGGGTCGACCTGTGTAGAAGAAACTTCAAGTGAGGACAATTCCCAGGATATTAGCAGTGCACCTTATGAGACAGAGACGGCAGAGGGCTCTTTGGATGAAAGGGCTACCACAGTTAGAGAAGGCTAGTATGAGCATACTTCTCAGCCTACTCCTTCTCCTATTTATCCTTCACCTTCATCTTTCTCCTATATTTTTCTTTTATTTGCCTTATATCTTCATTTTTTGTAGGTTTCAAAAAGATCAGCTTTCCAGATAGAGGCGGAGACAGATTTATCTTTGGACTTGTCTTTCCTAGACTAGACTACTCCTGCCCCCTAGTACTCAGTACGTCCTCTTAGTGGTTCAAACATGGCTGCAACTCGCTCTATTATGAGCCATTTGCTTGGCTTTGACCTACTTTCTTTGTCTACCAACTAGAAAGATGCTTTTTGTGCAGCTCTGACGGTGTTGGCATCAACTTCCAAAGTGCCTCAATCCAAGGCATTTATTTCAAAGGCTTTACCTAAGACTTCTTATGTTTTCCTTGGATCATGCTTTGAAATCCAACATGCAGATCTTCTCCAAATTAGATGCTTTAAAGAGACAGAAACTGAATTTGATCAAGCCAACTTGCCAAGAAACATGCTACGCATCGATTGAATGAACTATGCACTAAGTATGATACTTAGAGTTATACATCAACAGTGTCGATCAAGAATTAGAGAAGGAAAAGATGAAGCCAACCTCTTTGGTGGAGTAGGGTGATGCCATAAAGGCTCAACAGCTTGAACATCTATAGAAAGTCGAGTCCTAAGGCCATTTCTTAGCTTCCCAACGCGATGAGACAACCACATTGGCTTCAGAATTACAGGAAATTGATGCATCTCGCCAGCATTGCCTTAGATATTGGGATTCTCTCCGTTCTTTTGATTTTTTCATGATCTGACTTTGACATTTTCAAACAATTATAAACTTATGAGACTTTGACTTGGGAACTTTGTAGCCATTTATTTGGCATTTTTTCAATTGTAAAGCCTCTTTATTGCCAATGCTTCTTGTGTTATCTTCTCTTTGCTTTTGAACTCCAAAGTCTATGAGGATAAATGATTGTCCTGGGGTTAATATCTCCCTTTCCTACCTTTTCTAGGTGGTCATTGGCCTACCATTTTTTATTGGTAGAAAGTGGAGAATTGGAATGTATTTCCTAAGATGTACTTGATTTTGGAGACTCGTTGAGCACTACACTGCACTGGTGCACTACAACCATGACATTGCATTAGTGGATCAAGGTGGCACTAGGCCTAACTTTTGATGTGTGGTGATTGCCTATGGGATGAATTGTGGAAAAATCATTGACTAGTCACACGTACATTACAGCCATGACATTGCATTAATGGATCAAGGTGGCACTAGGCCTACCTTTTGATATGTGTTGATGTGTGTATGAATTTGTGAAAAAATCACTAACACTAGCACACGTACACTATAGCCATGACATTGCATTAGTGGATTAAGGTGGCACTAGGCTTACCTTTTAATGTATGTTGATGTTTCTAGAAAGATGTTGTAACTCTATTTTTTATTAGAAGTGGTCTTTAGACCTACTTTCTTTGATAATATATACTGCGTATATTAGGTACAGGTATAACAATGAAGATATCCGAAAAGCAAAGGGGTTGTAGTTTACTAATATGAGCTGAACACAGTATGTTGTCGGACAAATTTATATATTTGAGAAATAGTGGCTAAAAAAAGCCTACTAGATATACTTTTTTCCAAAACATAAAACAAAACAACATACTAGAGAAACTTTGAATGTTTGAGAAACAGGGGCTACAAAGCCTACTTTTCTCCAAAATATAGAATAGAACAAGGTACTATACTAGAGAAACCTTGAGTGCTTGAGAAACAGTGACTACAGTTTACTTTATTTCCAAAACATAGAATACTCCTCCAAACATTACACCTTAAAGGCCGTGAATCCCACCTTTGGAAATTTCTTGTAATTTCCTTACATGGTGTGGAAGTAATTTCTTCAAGTATTTCCTGTTGATAAACCTCTTGTGTGACTCTCCTTGTAGGTTTGCTAATCAATATGCGTTTCTAAGTAGTACTTGGTGCACTTTGAAAGGTCCTTCCCAGTTGAGATTACATTTGCCCAATTCTTTGTCTTTAGAACCAATTGGCAGAATAATCTTCCAAACAAACTCTCCTACTTTAAAGCTTTTCCACTTGATTCTTTTGTCGTAAGTCTGGGCCACTTTATTGAAAGTGTAACACCCTGAAATATACCCTAGTTGTTTTCAACATGTTTAGGGTATTTTGTAAGCATAATTGAATTTTTCGTACATTTAATTCGAAAATATGGAAAGTTAGAAACCCGAAAATTTTATACAACGAAAGGACAAAATTGTAAATTGTCCAAAAAGGGGTATAAAAGACATGGGTTAATAGAATTAGAGGCCAAAGTATAAATAATAAGAATTGTAATGTAATTAATGGAAGTTGGAGGACTAAAAGCTAAATAATCAAAAAACCTTCATTATAAATAGATGTGGGAGACAAAAAAATGCATTATTTTGGTCTCCAAACAAGAAGTCTACGGGAAGGAGAGGAAGAGGAAGGGAGGTTAAGAGGAAGGAGGAAGAAGAGGAAGAAGCAAAAGCAAATCCAAGGTATGGATTCTGCATACATGACTTTGGTATGATTTTTGTACAAGAATTCGGGGTATGATTGTTAAATTTACTTAAGAGTAAATTAGTTCCCTTTTCTGGTGGTTTTGTTGTGAAATCACATCTCAACTCTAGAATTAAGGGAAGTTCGGGTTGAAAATCCCTAGTTGATCATAATTAAATATGTGGAATCCTTCACAATTCCAAAGTTTTGCAGAATTGGGTGAAGCTGGATTCTTTGTCTAATTAAAAGTACGTGGGGAGTTGTTTGAGGATTTCTATGTTACTTACGAAGGATGTAATGTGAGTGATCTATGGAAGAAAGTAAAGAAAATGGGAGGAAAATACATCTCCGCATTTTTCGCGACACGTGACTGGCACACCTTGAACATGTACCGGTACATGTTAGGTTCTCGTCATTTACACATGTGCTCTGCAGGTCGTGGGTGTACCGGCACATGTGATGCTCTATTTCCTCGTTTGACTGGGGCCAGATGCTAGCCATAACTTCGCTTCATTTCTTATCCGATTTGAGTGATTCAAGTGACTAATTAAAATAGATTTCAAGGAGAACCAAACATATAGAAATAGGCATCATCAAATTCTGATTCTAAGTGACCCAAAAATTCACTCAAAATGGGGCCATATTCCAGCCAAATTCTCGTCTGGCTTTGCTCATAGAGTAAACCGGATTGTTTCTGACGTATCTTGAGTTTCCAGTGTCTCGATTTGGGTGGATTCCAATTGGAGGAGAACCTTAGCACCTTAAATTTATGGGAGTACAAAGAACCAGTACAAATATGGAGTCAAGGCACCGGAAAATGAGTATTTCAAACTGTCCCTGCAAAATCTGAATTGACTAGTTTGGCATAAAAATGCCATAACTTTAGTTTGATGATCCAATTGAATGATTCCACTTCTAAGTAAAATAGATTCATAGAGGGACTATAATATATGAATGATGTGTGAATACATAGCGTTATACTATGCAAGTATGTGAAATGCCATATGTAATGGTAAATATGAAAATATATGAAATGCAAAATATATAAACATGGTTCATGAAACATAAATATGTTATAAATATGAAAACAAACCTAAACGTGACTATGAACGAAATACAATATGTCATGAAATACATAATGTGGCTAAGAATGCCTCTATTATAAGATAGTAAGTTATCGAACTCATATAATTATATATAAATGCCTAAGACGAAGCTATTGAATGACATGGCACCTCAGATACGTGGGCAGACACGTTTGGCACTTCTAAGATTTCCGATGAATGCGACAAGACTCGACGTGTTTCGCACATTAGTACTTTGGTACTGCTTAGTACTTCGCAGACTCTGATTAGTACTTCCTAAGACTTCGATTAGTATTTCTAAGATTTCGATTAAGGTAATGGCACTCATTAATGCTTCAAGATTCTACATGGTGCTACCAAGACTTCATTACCTGTGAAAGCATCTCTGATAATTAATGTGTTTGCGGTCTTACCTTATTTATTATTACGGTCTAGGTATTTCTTAGTTATATGAAAATAACCTCGAATGATGAATAAGAATAAATGAATGTGCATCGCTCGACCGTAATACCCGCGGCATCTCGAATAAGAATAGTTATATAACTCTCACGGAGATCTCGAATAAGCATAAACTTGTTATAAGTAGAAGTATGTGTATAAGTCCATTATATGAATGCATGGAAATTCTGATATTCTTTATTGTTATATGCTGATTATAAATGTGTTTATGCATACCATATATTTTCCCACTAAGCGTAAAGCTTAGCACGGGTTTTTAATCCGTGTAGGTACAGAAGAAGGAGACGGTGATCTTCCGCATTCCATTGGGCCAGCACGCGAGTAGGAGTTCATCATTGTAGGTCTATGCTCTGATCAGTTAATGTAATATATAGTTTTTGAATATGTAAATAGGACTCAGTACTGTATATGTGACACTGTAACCACCACTACAATGGTAGCTTTATTTTGAAATATGTAGATAATATTTTGATTATGTTATAAGAATTAGCACACCAATGTCTGAAAAAGTAAGAAAAGAGTCCCAAAGATAATGGGTCTAAAGACTCACGGACCGCTCGACCGCTTTAACCCGCCGTGACCAGAATCTGCATGATGCAAAGACAATGTAGTCTTTACTCCTCTTGGTGACATAATCACTATTCCTGCACCAGTTGAATTTTATGTGCTTGAACCATCAAATTTGAGGATCCAAGGTTCCTTTTATGCTCCATAGATTCCCAACTCCACAAATTGCTCTATCCCAATCTCTAAGGAAGGATGATCAGTAGGAAATTTGTCAATGCTTGTCCATTGACTTATTTATGTGAAAAATAAACCAAGGTGAATTCTGACAAAGCAAGGGACCATTTACCAATCCTTCTTGTAATTAGTGGCCAATTAAGCATGTACTTCATAAGGTCAGTTTGAGAAACCACATAAACTCGAGACTTTATCAAGTAATGTCTCAATTTAGTATATGTAAAGTACAATGCCAAACATAATTTTTCAATTGGAGAATATCTTGTTTCAGCTGGATTTAAGACCCTACTCAAATAATATACAACTTGCTCATGATCTTTAGAATTGTTTTGTGCTAAAAGACAACTTATTGACTCATTTGCGACTAATAAATATAATTTAAGTGGATCACCTTGTATATGAGGCGTTAAAACATGAGGTTTAGAGAGATACTCTTTGATTTTGTCAAAGGCTACTTGATGTCGTTCCTCCCATGTAAACTCATCTCTATCTTTCGGCTTCACCAAGTCAGAGAATTCCTTGGTTTTACCTACCAAGTTAGAGATAAGTCTTCTTAAATAATTTACTTGACCCAAGAAATTTTGGAGTACTTTCTTGTTTTGTGGAGCATTGGCTGAAGCAATAGCTTTTGCTATGTTCTGATCCACTTCTATCCCCCTTTGGTGAACTAGGAATCCAAGAAAATTCCCAACACAAACTTCAAATGCACATTTTAGTGGATTAAGCTTCAACTGATGATGTCTCATCCTCTCAAAAATTTTCCTTAGATGATTTGCATGCTCACTAGCTCTTTTAGGCTTAACCATAATAACATCAATGTATACTTCCATGATCAATGTATACTTCCATGTGGTAGCCTAGCATGTCATGGAAAATGGCATTCATTGCCCTTTGGTAAGTTGCACCTGCATTCTTGAGACCAAAAGGCATGACCAACCATTCAAATGTCCCTATGGAGCCAGGACATCTAAAGTTGATCATAGGTATGTCTTCTATTGCTATTAAAATCTGATTGTAACCAGATAAACCATCCATAAAGGACAACAATTCATTATTAGTAGTAGAATCAACTAACATGTCTACAATAGGTATCACATACATATCCTTAGGAGTAGCAACATTTAGATCTCTAAAATCCACACATACTCGAAGTTTTCCATTTTTCTTCATCATAGGAACAACATTTGCTAACCATTGAACATGCCTTATAGGCTTGATGCTTCAAGAGTTTCCCAATTTACTCCTTCACCTTCAATTCTACTTCCTTGGACATTCTTTGTGTGGCTTTTCGCTGAAAGGATGGAACGCTTCAATGGAAGGCGATGTTCCAAAAGGCCCCTATCCAATCCTAGCATCTCATCATAATTCTAGGCAAAGCAATTTTTGAATTCCTGCAACAATGATATGAAATGTTCCTTCAAGTTAGTGGATAAGAGAGAACTGATGTAAGTAATCCTTAGCTCTTCCACAATGCCGAGGTTGACTTCTTCCATAGGATCAAATACTTGAGGCTTATTGTCTTCCATTTTAGGAAGAGCTTGCTCCAAATCTTCAACCTAAATTTCTTCCTCCTCTTCATCTAATTCTTCTTCATAAATTACTTCAACTCCACAAATGTCTTGGAATTGTTCTTCTGCAACTTTTTTAATAACTAGCTACATTTGCATTTTAAATGTCGTGGCTGCAGCGGCCATATTCTCTTCATGAGAATACTTAGTCATCCATCTCAATAACTGCACTTTCATCACCGAAGGCACGATATAGCGATTGTCTTCTGTGGTTTATAGTTTGATCTTGAATGTCACCAGATTCTCGACTCCATGTATATTTCTCTTCTGAAGTTCCATTCTTTCTTCTTGCCTTGAATTTTATCACAAACTCTTGTCCATATTAACTAGCCTCCACAAAATCTAAGGTTGCAATGAAAGGTTGTTTGTCTGCCAATACCACTTCTACTTTATCACCTTCCAACAAAGAAATTGCGAACGATGACAAGACACACCAATTGGCATGAATCTAGTCTCTTCCTATCAAAGCATTGTAGTTAGCAGTAGAATTAATCACAAAGAAAGCTAATAAGGAAGTCTTACTACCCACAATGATAAATAATTGGGAGTACGCCTGCAGTCTTAGAGATTTAATAAAAAAAGCCGACATGCATTAACACTTCGCTTTCAATCAAATCACCGATACTTCTTCCTAAAGCTCTTAACATCCTCAATGGCATCACATTAACTGTTGGTCCATTATCCACCAATACCTTGGACACTGATTTACCATTAAAGTGTGATGTCACACAGAGAGGTCTTATGTGCCTTGTCATCTCCACAGTAGGTTTTTCCAGTATCACCTTATGAGCTTTGCTTCCTTCAAATGGTGATTACCGTAACACCCCGAAATATACCTAGTCGTTTTCAACGTGTTTAAGGTATTTTGTATGTATAATTTGAACTTTTTTGTAATTTAAATTCAAAACGTGAAAACTGAGAAACCCGGAAATAAGCAAGGGTAAATTTTTAACTTGTCAAAACAGGACACAAAAGTCATAATATAAGAAGATGATATGCAATATAGAAACGGTATGTTGTGGTGCAAATAGAATGGAGTTTAAGGACCAAATTGTAATTAAAGGAAAAAATGTAAAATCAAATAGGGATAAGACCACTTGGTCTTATGTTTTAGGGAAAAATCACAAATTTGAGAATGAGTGCTAAGGTTTCTACGTGAAAAGCAGAAGGCAAGAAGGAGGAAGAGAATTTCGTGTATGGATTACTATGGGTTTGTATGGATTTGTAACTTCAGATGGATTCTGGATTTCTCGATCCAGCTTCTTATCTAAGGTTTTATATGAGAAGTTCTAACCCAATCATTACATGTGTTTGTGGAAGTTTTTTGGGCTGAACTTGTAGGATATGTATAGATGTTTGGAAACGAGGATTTCTATGGATTTGTGGGGATTCATGTAGGTCATTTTCGGGTGTATGAAATTCTTCCTCGAGCTAGGGCCTGAGGTGTTTAAGAGTATGGTCTGGCTTGTCAGGTGTTAGGAACCTCTTAACTTCCCCTCAGGAGCATGTCTGGGTTATGAACCATTTGGGAGTCATTTTCGGTGATGCTTTTGGATTATTTTGGGGTTTTTGGTGAGATCTTTGGAAAAATGGACGAAATTAGCAAATATGGGCAATTTCGGGGTCCTACACCGTGGCGTAGGGATCCCATGCAACAATGTAAGTCCACGCCAAGGCGTGGCATGTCCACGCCGCGACGCGGCCAAGAGGGAGGCTTGAACAAGCCTCGGGTACGCCGAGGTGTAGCAAAGCTACGTCGCGGCGAAGGCCTACGCAGCAACGTAACAGTGCTACACCGAGGCATAACACTGTTCACAGACATGTGTTTTTGTCATGTTTTGCTATTCCGTTATTCCGAGGACTTGTCTATTGGACTAATGAGGACCCAGGCAAAGTGAAAGGGTTCATTCATGTCGGGTAAGGTAAAGAAAAATTAGACTGCACTCGCCTCCTCAACGAAACGGTTAAAACTTAATGCCTCAATGATAAGATAGTAGTCTCTCGAACACATATAATTGTAAGATCGCTTAAGACAGATATTGAATGACACTCAGACCTCGCTACGCTCGACAAGCATTTATAGTACTTTGATACTCTCTTATTAGTGCGACGCACTCTATCATCGCTTCTAAGATTCTACTTCGCGCTACTAAGACTCAAGATTGCACTGCACTTTCGCAGACTTATCAGGTTGTGTCCTACTCATTTCTTATTACTAGTCTAGGTAATCAAACAGTTATATGATAAGAGTCTGAATAACGAATAAGAGTAAAGTAATGTACATTGTTCTACTCTGAATGTACCTAATACGAGTACCAGACAAGTATAAGCCTTGTGAGTACCCCACGAGTACCTCCAGATAATTATAAGCTCTGTAGTACCTACAGGTACCTCCGTATAAGTATAAGCTCTGTAACTCCTACGGGAGATCTAAACAAGTATAAGTCTCCATAAGTACAAGTATGTGTATAAGTTTGTTATATGAATTCATGAAAATTCTTATATCTGCTATTATATATTTGTTACTGTTATATGCTTACTATAAATGATGATTAGTGCATGTGTATACGTATAAGTCATATGTTTCCCACTAAGCGTTAATCTTAGCATGGGTTTTAATCCGTGTAGGTACAAAGGAGGATGTCCGCAATCTTCCGCAGATAATCGTCGCTAACAAACTAGTAGGAGTCCATCAAAATAGGTTCTCATAGCCTAATTATGTGTAAATGTAAATGTACAATTTTTGTATATGTATATGTAAATGGACTCAGGTGGATCGTATGTGGTTGACACATCAGAACACTACTCACGGGTAGTTTTATTTATATCTTTGTATATGATATTTTGATTCAGTTATAAGACTTCGGGGCCCACCAATGTCCGAAAAAGCAAGTGAGAGTCCCAGATAGTTTCACGCCCCTTCATTCGCCTAGGCTGGGTCAAAGTGACACCACCCTCTGAATACGTTTTTTCTCTGTTGGTAAATGTTCTTTCTCTACCTCTACTAAGCTTTCCTCCATCTCTTTTGATTTGAAAAAATATGGTAAAGTTATAGAAATGGTAGAACATTTTAAATAAATATGAAATGTACCTATCAGAATAGTTATCAAATCCACTTCTTCATCCATCTCTTCAGTAGACTCATCATCTTCTATAGTCTTTCTTCCAAATTTGGTTTTCTTTAGAGTATGCCTCACTTCTTCTTTAAGATTCTCTTCCTCTTTTGGCTTTTCGTATGGAATTTCTTATATTAATTTCCTTTTCTCCATAGCTTTTAGTCTCTGCATCCTTGTCTTTTGAGTTCTGGTGAGCTTTTAGGGAAATTTCTTATGCTGCACTACATGCCACTTTTGTTCAAGTGAGACAAGAGGAGGGATAACAAACCTTTGAAGTATTTTCCTCCTTAAAGTGTTCTTGCCCTTTCCCTCTGGAAAAATATCTCTTTTGGAGAGACATTCTTTCTTTAGAAGGTTTCTCCTTCTTGATTTCCTATTTTGAATGGTATGGATACCTTCCATTCTTTCCTTTTATCTAGTTGTAGACACTTTTCCTTTTATAATCAATTCATCCTTATAAACCAGATATTATTTAGGAATTCATACCTTTATCCTAGGCAAGTAGGAGAAAACTTATCATCCTTCTTTTCATCCAAAGCTCACTCTAAGATCCGTAGCAACTATGTTGATTGAAGCCACTGGTGGGAAAGGATCTTCATCAACCACCATGGCCTCCTTTTTTCTCAAGGAACTTCAATATTGCCTTGTTGATCCTGTCCTGGATAATATTCTTGAAACTTCAACAAGAATTAGTACCATGATTCCAGGAGTTATGATACTTATAGTATATTTTTCCCTTGAGTTCCTCTTTGTTGGGGAGTTGGTAATCTTGGGGAAATGTGATGAATTTCTCATTCATAAGTATATTGTGTCAGGTATTTGGAGGTCCTAGAATCTCTTTCCATAAGTCAAGCGCTTTCACTAAAGAGAGGATAGATGAAAGAACTTGTATTTGGGAGATCTGCTACTACAATTTCTTCAAAATTAACCTCCTGATAGTAAGCTCCCATGGAGGTCTTTCTTCGTTGACTTTCTTCCCTGAGTAATTCTTCATACTTTGTTACATTAGTAGCAAGCTCATAGAAGTCTTTGAACTCCATACCTTGGAACTTCTTCCTCAGCTCTATATCAAGTCCCCTCTGTGTTATTTTCACGTACTCTGTTTTTGGGAGATGGACTTTGCATCTATTCCTCATTCTTTTGAAATGAGTGATGTAACTCTACGATTTCCTCCAATTTCTTCGGGCTACCCTGATAATCCAAATATGCAAATCTCAAAAGTTCTTCTCTAAAAAAGAATTTTGTGTGGAACTGTCTTCCATTTCGCTAACTCACGATAGAATTCCCAAAGAATACATACCAAGTAAAAGGATCCCTGCTCATGCTTAAAATAACTTGAGTTTGAGATAAGGAAATTTTCTAGTTACCAATTCCCCCACACCGGCACTATGAATCCGCCACGCTCCAAGGTAACGTCCATTTTCTCTGTATAATAAAGAGAATTAAGGAATTCTATACTTCGATAAAGGATTCTCTATCTATCAAGTCATTGGATATGACTATAGAATTATGGGTGGCCAACTCGTATAAGGCCAGGCCCGTATAGTTTCTGTACCACTTCCTTTATTGCCTCCAAGTTTGGTGGTGGAGGTGGTCACATCAAAGGCCGGGGGAATTTCCAGGGTCTCTCAATTAATACCTAAATTTAAGGGTGGTGAAGGGTGTGAAATAGGCCCTCCCCGCTCCAACTAGGAAGTGCCTTCGTAATAAACCCTAGGCTGTAATCGGATCAGGTTGGGCATAAGCACCTTGGAGGAGCTATTGTTATAACATAATTAGAACGTTCTTCATTGAAATTTTTCGAACTTCCCTCTTCTCTCCTATGGGGAGGAAGATATCAATTTTCAACCTGTTTAGGAGAGTAGTGAGGTCCACCTGCTTCCTGAAAACTCCTGGGGATCTGCCCCCCGAGTTCAATAGATAATTGTCTCCAATGCTCATTAGCTTGTTACTTGATGAATAGAGAAGTCAATTATGTCCTCTCGTGGGTCCGACCCATCTTGAAATCGTCAGATAGCCTCTACGCCTCGAGATTGTTCTTCACTCAACAAAGATTAGCCTTAATTCATCATATGCTTTGCTAGTATGTTTATCAACTTCATCTATCAAGGTTTGTACATACTCCGACATGGCTTTAGTTTTCGCTAACATAACTTTGAGTCGTTTAGAGTCAGCCTCTGCTTAAGCAGCCATATTTTCATCAAAACGTTGTCCAACCAATGCGTTCAATCTATATAGATTCTCGATTATTGCCTGAAACTCAATAGCATTAGGAACATGAATATCATCATAATTATATTACCTATACATGATTCCTGGAGAATGGGTTGTCTAATGAAAATTCTCCTTGGAGAAAATCTGCTGTATTTCTCTCAAATTATTCCACCATGGCTAGAATGAGTCCTTCATGTGTTGCTTCTACAGCATCAGATACCAAGTCTTGAGACTCTAAGATGGTTTTACTTCTCAATTTTGGTGGCATCTAAATCCACTAGATAATGTTTCACAATGATGTGTCCCATCGACTTATGTTTCACAAAGATGTGTCCCATCGGGCTTACCAAAAATATGTTATGGTGATTTTTTAATCTCACATGAAACATACAAAATATAAGTGTGCGGGCGTGCCAAGAAATTAAAGTGTTTCCAAACTTAAATGACTTGTAAGATCAAACTTCTAATCGGGCTATATAGGTTCCCTAGTTCCCTTGACAGTCCCTAGACTCAAAGTGGAAAACGTACAGATGAGAATATTGCAGGAATTAATTGTTGAAGAAAATTGTTAGATTTCCTTATGAATGAATGAAATTACATAGTGTTGAAAGCTGATAGATTTGAATAATACTTGCAACCAGAATGCTGAAATTGCTTAAGTAAACATTGGATTTGACTATGAAAACAATATTGTGCTTGAAAACTTGATAAACTTGAATAGAACTTGCAACCAGAATGCTGAAATTGCTAGATAAAATGTTAGATTTCACTACAAATGAATGAAATAACATTGTTAGAAATTTTCCAAAAACTTGGCTACAACTAGGAATTTAAATACTAAAATTACTAAAAGCTTGTTAAAATTGTTGAAAGGTAGAGATTTGTTGATTAACATTAAGTCGATTGATTGATTGATTGATTGTTTGATTGTTTGATTGGCTCTCTCTTGTTTGATCCTTCTATGCTCCTTTTATAGACGTAGAAGACTTGCTTCCCAAGTCTGAATTTCTCCACTTTCTGAAGTAACTCCCCATGTCTTCCATTAAGGGAGCTTATTTCTCAAAACCTTCACGCCTATCACAGAAGCCTGATCCTCAAGAATTCTTATAATGCCTCTATCATAGAAACTTGTTCTCAAGAATATTCCATCAATACATAATCGTTTCCACTTCTCTACCACCTCTAACAATGCTCCATTTGACTTCCAAAATTTTAAAGTTCAAAATACCTCGATCTCTTCTAGCGCTTAGAAATGGATATGGGCCATTTTCGCTTTATTTATGTTTTCGCTTAGGCCTAACTCCATTATCGATCACACAAATTTTCACTAAAGAAAACAGATTTTTTAAAATAAAGTAACATTATAATCTTATTTTTATTTATTTTTAAAAATTATATGTTTTATTATTTTATAATTTTAAAATTTATTATATTATATTTTTAAATATTGTAATTGATAAGTAACCACTGCTCCTAAATCGGTTTTGTATCATTTTGATGGAGTAATCCAAAGAATTCGTGTCATTTAAAACCAGATTACAATCATTTGAAATCCTTTTTTGACTCTACAATTTGGATATATGATTTTAAAAACAATTAAAAAAAAACTAACAATTCAAATAAAAAATCATATTTTATTCTAATAACTACAATACAAATACATGGTTTAAAAATCAAATTAAAAAAATCATAATAACCAAATTTTCAATCTTACCTCTAAACCATCTCATATTAAAAAAAAACTACAATGCGAATAGATCTAAGATTAAACTCATGCTTCTAAAAAATTTTATTGGTTTCACTTGATCCAAAAATCGTTGTCTTTAAAAGTCATAATCCAATACATCATGACTTTTATAAACTTTGTAATTCCAAGAAAGTCATTAAAAGTTTTAATACAATAGACCCCCGAAACCCCCTTGAAGAAATCGTAATAGGATTGAAGGCGAAAAAAAAAAAATTAAAATTATACTATGATCAATTAGAGTGATTTTATGAAAATCAAAAACAAAAATCAAGGTTAGATTAGGGAATAAAAGGTGTAATCTCGTACACTTTTATAGATAGATAGATCTGACATATAAAAAAAAATCAAACTTTTTACAAAATTCAATTTTCACTTCGTGTTTGAAATTTACCAAATACTTTAACTTATAGCATCAATCATGTCATTAGGCCAAAAAAATAGCATTATTAATACATTATAGGCCAAAAAAATGGGATCCTAACTTATCAAAAAATGTACCCAAACAAGGCCTAACTCCTAATGTTTCTGCCAGTGTACTAAATATTAACTTACATAATTAAGATGGATATATTGTAGTAACACATCCAGCAAAGTAAAATGGCTATTCAAGAAACGCAGCTCCGGGATTGACTGCCAGTCAGCTTCATCTGAATCTGAATTGTGTTCATTCATTCATACCTCTAATTCTATAGGAATCCGAGAGGGTTTGAATAGGAATAGACCTGAGGCGGCGGCGGCTTCATATTGGAGAATATCCTGAATCCACAGCCAACTTATCACATAATGTTTGGTATGCTGCACTGCAAAGCTTGAACTTTTCCTCTGCAATGGCCTGTTCAAAAGCCCAATCAATAACATGGTTACAATCACAAGGATGATTCTCTATCCGGAAAATGTGTTTGTTTCCGAGTCTGTGTGCATGATATAGTTAACCTGAAAGTGTTAGTGTGAATGAAGATACCTAACCGATGGTTGTAAAAAATTATTCCTACCTTGGAGGCGCCTTGGTGACGGTCTGGATGCCATTTCAGTGCGCAGCTTCTGTATCTGCAATCCAAATCCAGGTTAGTGTCATGTAACACAAGGCGTTACCATATTTATATATATATATCTATATATATATATATATATATATATATATATATCATGTGGCGAGAGGAGAGAGTAAACTTGAGAGAGAACTCACGCATGTTTTACTTCTTCAAGTTTCAAAGGACCAGAAACACTCAGCCCCAGGGCCTCTCGATGGGAAGCCAAATCCGACTCTGAACTGTCAGAATCTGTGGAATAGCCATATTCCTCGTCCATCCGACCTCTCCAGTTCCATGAGGACCTGTTGTAATTTACTGTAACCGGATGAGCTTCGCCATTGAGGATTCTCTTCATTAAGAAAGGTGGACCAGTAGAAGGTTCGGCACCCCCCAAACACAGATCTCAAAATTGTCTCAACTTCAATATCATCTTCACAAAATTGGAAACCCCCTGAACCATATAGATGAAAGAGCACATATTATTTTTCCCCTTTGATGGAGAGAAGGAAATAACGGTGGATCGACAAGGGCTTGTAAATCAATTATGACAGAAGACAATCTGATGTTCCTGTCTGGTAAGCTGTGAAGATATGCGTCACCATACAGGGGATGGGAACTGCAATTAGGAATACCATAAATTTTCATTGAGCCTAACTATTTTCCCTACTGTCTATCTTTCATCGGAGGATAATTAAATCAAGTTCTCTGAGGAAGGGAGATGTCACATTGCTCATAATGCACAAGTAATTAGTTAAAAGGTTGAGGCTCCCTTACTCCTAAACTGGGGTCCTGCATTGCCTCGGTCCCTATTTGATCCCTTATTCGAGTACTGCTTTCTAAACCAGGAGGGACCTTTACTTGGAAATCCATCATCTTCATCATGATCAGATAGCCCACTCTGAGACATCAGGAAAATCATTGAAATACAAGTTAAAATCCTTCCACATATAAAGCATAGTAACAAAGATAAAGTGACGTAACAAAGCTTCAAGAATGCATCGATTCAGTAAGCATGACTGTCTCTAATGCTGGTTCAAAATCTAAAAGAAAATAAAAGATCAAATTCCAGTCATTCAGATAATTGACTTCATAAAAAACCCCTCACTAGAACAAACTGATTTGGGCCAGCGCAGTACTTAAGTCACTAATTCTAATTGCTAGCAACTACAGTGTACAAGATATATGATGCCATTAGAGGCCAAAATTCTCAGGTTCAACATCTTTACAATCAGAATTATTCATATTAAATTCTAGTTTAATTATGGTCTCAACTGACAATTAGAAATAATTCTGATTCTGAAAATATTTAAAACTATGGCCCCTGTTTGGGTAAACAGCTTAATTAAACACTAATTTTATAAGAGCTTATTAGATAAAAGCTTATATCATAAGTACTTTATTCAATAAGCTATTTGTATTTGAATGCATATTTTAAAAAGCGTTTATACATCATTTTAAAGTGTTTGAATGCATTACTACTCAAGCACTTATAATAGCTTAAATTACTGAAAAGACCATTATTAGCACTTATAAAATTGAAGTGTTTGGATAAATAAGCACTTGTTATAATGTTTAAAAAATTAAAAAAACTAAAGAACTAGAGAACTATATATATCATTAAACCATGATAAAAAATTAAAATAAAGTAAAGATTCATCGTATACCAAAACATTTATCATTCAATTGCACTCTAAGATAAAAATAACTACCGAACCATACTTCCTCTTCAATTTTGTTTCATATTGCATCAAAGAGATTATAAAAACTAAAATATTGTATTTTTTTTCTTTATTAAAATCTTTAATTTGGATGCTTATAAATCAAAACACGATGCACTACGCACTCATACATTTAATAAGACAAGACGCACAAAGGCGCAGTCTCGGCGCGGCGCATACTGGTGCGCCACTTTTAAGCCGACGCTTCAATTTCTACCTAATATAAATAAAAATTATATATCTCACTAAATATTGTCTATAGTTTTTATCTAATAATAAAATACAAAAAGGAAAAGACATCAAACATAAAAACCAAACATCACTAGTATTTCTCATCATCACAAACATTTTCAAAACAAAATAACAAACACTATTAGTGTTTTCCATCATCACAAAAATTCTAAGTTCCAAAACAAAATAAACATTCAAGAATCTGCATCAAATTCTAAATAAAAATCATCATCAATAGATTTGTTTTCCATTTTTTAATTATATGACCTAATTTTTTTCATATTTTTTCAAAAATTTTAACCATTTTTACATAATTTTTCAGAATTTATTTCATTATTTTTCAAAAAAAAAATCCTATTTTTTATATAATTTTTCAAAAAGTTGTTTTCTATTTTTTTAATTATTTTTCGTAATTTACATTTTTGCCATTAAGTATTTAATTAATTTAGCTTTCCGTATACGCTTTTTTGAGCTTTTTTTGATAAACTTCTCCATAAAGCTTTATTGAAATAAGCTAAAAATGGCTTATAAGAGAGTCATAAGCTATTTTTATAAGTTCTTCCAAACATCTACAATTTTTATCAAAAATACTTATGTGAGAAGATAAATTCAAATAAGTTCTTCCAAACGCATCCTATATAGAAAATTAAATTCTAATGCTAGGATACCTGGATCTTGAAGTTGGAAAATGATGTTTTAAAAAAATATATATGATCAAAATGGTAATAGTTCACCTAGACTATACCCACCAAGCATATTTTTTCTCCACTTCTGTTTTGCCATCATCCATGCTATTTTGTTTATGTAGAAAACATTCAGTTCCCACCAAGGAACAAAAAATCGTTAATATCATCAAAATATCGGATATCAGCCAAGGTTGGAAATACTTCCGCCATGGATATATCGCAGATTCTGGATTTTATGGATATATCGATATATCGGAGATATATTCCAAGGATATTTTTTACGCACACGATATATATCGAAAATTAACAAAATACTTTGAAATTCATAAAAAATACTTTTTAAAACAGAAACGACATTAATAATCAAATATATACATCGCAATGAGTTTTAAATCAAAATGAAGATTGATGTGACTAATCGCAAATACTACTGACAGATCACCGCAGAAAAGACAATACTCATACCAAAGAACACGCTGTCCGGATAATATCGATTATAAGATGTAACACGCTACGAATAAACGCCTCGACTCAGATTCAATCCTCCATTTCGATAGGAATTTGCTCATCCACATACTGCTTCAAATATTAACTAACATGAAAAAATTAATTTATTAATATATTATTACTTAAATTAAACTAATTTAAAATATGAAAACTCATATAATACTATAAATTTATAATATGCATAATTTTATATTAACTAATATATAACTTGATTTTAAAAAATTAACGAACATGAAATGTTAATTTATTAATATATTATTACTAAATTAACTATTAATTTAAAATATTAAACTAATATACGCTATTTAAGAGATATCACTGAAAGAAAATTTTTTTGTTAAATGTAAGACGGATATTTGGCAGAGATAATTGCGGATCAAATTGAATGATTTTAGAGGTATTTATAGATTTTTTTCGGGGTCAAACAACCGTTGGATGGTCAAAATATATTTGTAATTTAATTATAGCCATTGATTTAATTTGGTGCAAATATGGTCATTTTGATATATTCCAGAGTATATCCCGATATATCACCATATAACCCATATATCTCGATATATCTCCCATATTTTAATCGATATTCGATATATCTCCGATATTTGAAGCCAGGGGGAATCACCACGCTGTTTCTACTCGACCGAAATTTCGCCAAATTTCGTCCATCGATATATCTACAAATATCACGATATTTCCGATTTTTTCGATTTTTCCTCTAAACGATTTTCGGTAGCAAAAATCGCTTCGCTATAGGCCGATATCCGATATATCGCCGATACATCAGCCGATATATCGGAAATTTCAATCCTTGATATCAGCTAGTATCGACATGATTTTGCCAATCGAAAGTCGATTGACCAAAAAATCAACCAAAAATCGATAAAATCACCTGATATTTCACTGAAATATCGAAAATCACAATATTTCTAAGAAATATCGAAGTTGCACTTCACGCACGCGTGGAGTCGAATTCTTAAAATATCGATAAAACATCGATAAATATCGGAAATATATCAGTAAAATATCAAAGATATATCAGTAAAATATCCAAAATATCGAAAATATCGGAGATATATCACCAATATTTCAAAATATTGACCATGCCTTTGACTTCTTGACTAAAAATCTAACAATCCAAATCCGTTCTTGCTTTTATCCAAAGGTCCAGATTTCATCTATTTTTTTAAAAGCATCCAAAGGCTATATGATACAATCCAACGATTGATTTTAAATTTAAAGTTTGATCTAATGGTTTAGATTGATTTCCAACGGATATATGATGATCCAACAATTAGATTTGAACCAAAATCAAATCCAACAGTTAGAATTAAATTCGCAATGGTTTTTTGACAATCTAATGAGACACTCCAAAATTCTATAACACTCTAAAATCATACAATTTCTTGCATAAACTCATCCATACACATCAAAGCTCCATTCGACACCAAATTATTTTTTCTGTGATTTATCTTATTATTTTAAAGATCTGCTTTGAATATTGTCTTCAACAAGATAAGATCCTTCATCAAATAATGAATTGCCCACATCAGCCTTCATTTTCAGTTTTAAAGACTATTGTAATGTAATTTTTTGATAAATTATAATGAATATCGTCTTCAACAAATGTATATTTGCTTATTTATGTCTTTTTTATAGTTTAACAAAGTATTTTCATGAATTTCAAAGTATTTTTATTAATTTTCACCCTACCGATATTTTTGTCAAAATATCCACCGATATTTTACCGATATTTCCGATATATCCATAAAATCCAAGAAAGATATATCTATGATTACCGATATTTTGATCCTTGGTTCCCACCACCCAATAATCTCCAATCCATACCTCTTCAGGTGTGATCATTCATTTATGCTGAATAAAAGGCACCCACAGCAGTAATAACAAATGCCAACCTCAATTGGTTGCACTCGAGGATATATACAAAGGTCTTGAAAACACTACGAGAAAAGGGAAAAGAAATGAACAATTCTTCATGAAAATGGAGAAAGTAACCACCATATTATTAACGAAGCACTTAAAAGACTATAAGATGAAATAAATGGAACCTGAAACAAGTACTCAGCGTAGGCGCTGACATTGCGCAATAGTGTTTGTTTTGCGTTCAGTTTCCTGGACCTTGCAAAATTATTGAATCTCTGCAAACAAAAAACATTGAGATTAGCAAAAGGTTTCATTTAGTGTCAGGGAAAAAAAAAGGAACAAACATCAATGCATTTAGAATCAAGTTACACTGGAGGGAAGAACACACAGATCTTTAGAATATGTTGCAGGCAAGCATATGAAAATATCTTAATACCTTCTATTTCAGAAATCTAATAAAAGAAGAACTGCATAGTCAACCAGTTTAAGTACATTGCAAGAGACAAACTGATTTGTATTTATTAAATTCAGTAAATATTAAGGAACACATTAACCAACTTTGAGACAAACATTATGGTAATTTTTTTTATCTATTTTGGTGGCATAGAAAGGAAAGAATATTGAACTAATTTGATTACCATCCAAAATGAAGGTTAGTAAAACAAAAGTAATTCTCTAATCGTGGAATATCACTACAGAACATGGCAAGTATGTACATCAAGGGACTGAATTTTGTTACCATGTCACTTAGTTAAATATTTGGTACATGCCCACCATTACATCACTAAAACAAGGAAACAAAAGTAATGGACCACAATCTAAATGGTGCTGTGAACCACATTCTAAGTGGTGCAGGCATTATCAGTGGTCCACATACAAACTTTGCAAAAAATTTCGTAAGCTATAGTCATTTCAATCAATTGTTCCAAATATTAACCACCGATCATCCGTATCAACAAACTGATAAAGCCCTATCCCCAATTTTACAACTAAAACAACATTATTTCATCATTTTGCTCCATCTAGGACCAAGTCTTGTCAAATGATAAGTCATCCTGGGTTTTTCTCCCCTCTCCATCTCAACCACATCTTTTCCTAACTTCCTTTACGAAATCACTGCTTACCAGCGCAGCAACATCACAACCTTTTCTTTAGGCACAATACACCCAGGACCAAACTAAATGCCCAAATCCATTCAGTATCTAACAACAGATCATTCCTATCATATATATATATATATATATATATATATATATATACTATAAAATATAGAAAGCTCTCTCAAGTGTAAAATTTCATTATAAATTAAAAATATGTTTATCGGTTAGTAGTTAGTACTATGAAAGTGCACAAGAAATGAAAATATGTAGTAACCTGATATGAATTTCTAGAAGCACCACCCCCCTGCGAATTTCTAGAAGCACCTCCACTCTGCATAAAAAGAGGAAACCAAGATTTAATTGAATTTCATAAAGGACTTTGATACATAAGTTAAAACATGGATGAATCAATATCAAATAAAGTACCTTAGATGAATTCCACTTTATGTAGTCTCAATAAGGCACATTAGACTTGATTTGGAATTCAAATTACATGGGATAAGTGGAAAAAACAAGAAAGGAAAAAATAATATAAATAAATAAACAACCCTTTCATTAACTCAATAATTATAACTAGAAATTTTGGATCCCAATAATTAAAGTTAAATGAAAAAAAACCATTGGTATAGGAAGTGATCAAACTGTAAATGGGATTGGGGCCTCTGTAAATATGCCCTACCCACCTCCACTGCAACCGAACACAGACTAAGTTCGTATCGCACTTCAATTTTTCTCATGACCTCCAGATCATTATAGTAATTGTCTAAATTATTTAGAGAACACCATCCATCGGTCTTTCTTTATTTTAGGGAACAGAAATAGCTATGAATAAATGGAGAAAAGAGATGACGGGTCTGATTCGTTGAGCTACTGAAAGCTAAACCTTTACGATAACCCTCTGCTTGGTTGCCAGAAATAAGCAAGAAAATAATCGAAAATCAAATCACGATTTCCACTTTTCATTCTGTTTCTGATACCCGACACAAAAGACCAGGGTTATGTCCCTTCTATTTTGCTCCATTTTCTCAGCGTACAAGCAGAAAGTATCTCGTCTTAAAAAACCCTAAGTCAATTTTGAAAATACTAATACACACTATTCAAATCAAAATCAACCAAAACAAAAAAACAACCCCTGAATACATACAGAGAAAGATGCTCACAGAATTCCAATGTGTGCGCCTTTTACGATCCAAGACAGGAGTCGAATGAAAGAGGGCGGCCCTCAGGTTCGTACAATTAGCGTTAGGGTTTATTATGATGGCTGCTTTCATAGCCATGTCCTCAACCCCCAGAGGGCTCTTTCGGAGCGGATGCTGGTATCTCTGCCCTTTTTCAGTAAGGCGCATCGTTTCGGTCTAAACGCGCCGTTTTGACATATTAATTATTAATATATTATACTTCAGAAGTTCAAAACCCATCGTTTTAAGGATTCACTGGTCACTTCCAAAACGCACCGTTTTGGTCCCTTTTATCTCTCAACTGCATTGCTAACCAAAGTTTTAAAATTATATGGGTTATTAAATCGAAAAGTTATCAATTCATAATTTAAGAATTGAAGTAATGGTCAAACTACGGTTGAATCATATTAAATCAAAACCAAAAAGATCTTCGATCAATGGTCCAACTAATGAAACTAGCCGATTTCATTCGATTTTTAAAATATTAATAAAAACTGTATGTCATCTGTATTGATGAATTTTTTCAGGTAACAATTTTTCAAAAAATATTGGGATAAATCTAATAAATATTTGTAAATCTAATCATTATCTTTACAATTAAAAAGAATACATTTTCAAACAAAAATGTCTTTAAAAATTTAGTTCCAACACAAGGGATGAAACAAAATGATTAGAAGGGATTTATTTATCATGTGTGAAATTTATCATTACAAGGAATTTTTGTTCAGACTGACATATTCAATATTACTTTTATAAAATGTTAGTTTTATAAATAACTTTTGAATTTTTCAGTTTTAAATCAATTTCTCAAAAATATTTCTATTTTTTGCAAATTATTATTTGATATTTTATAAAGTAAAGTTGATTTTAAAATTTTTTAACCCATTTCAAAATAAATTTAAATGTAAATTGCTTTTAATTATTTTATATACTTATATGATTATTTTTTAAATAATCGTTGAAAAAAAAAAGTGAAAGTAATAAAAATTTAAAATTTAAAATATTTAAAATATATATGTTTTTGTTTAAAAAGTAAACTTTTTCCTTTTTTCTTTTTTCTTATTTCTTATTTAAAAAACAAATTTTTTTTAAAAAAAAAAGTTCTAAAACATACATTTATTTTAAAAAATCAACAGCTTTTTTTCAAGATATAGTTTGCATCTTGCTGCCACACGGTCATAGTCCCCATCAACTTTACAAATACATATAAAAAATAAGAAAGAGGGGCCCAAGCTTGATTCAATGGCAATCATTGAGTGTGTATATGTTCACATGAACAAAGGTTGTTGACCTAATGATGCTTGTTTGATTCCCCCACGTTAAGGAAAATTGAAGTTTGATTTACTCTTTATCAACATATCTTGATTGTCTACTTGTGTTTTATTTTTTGACATTTATCATAAATCACAAATGTTCAATGTTTTGCCAATAAATATTTTTAATGTTGAAAAAATATATGAATAATGTAAAATATTGGAAATGCACTTATTTTCATGGCTTTAAATATGAACAATGATGAACATATATGATATAATAGAAGACTCATAGACGGGAACTTGCTAATAAGGTCTACCTCAAAGGTTAAAGGATCGGGTAAGACATAAGAAAGAATCAAATTTAAGTTTTTATGAGAACAAATTATTATAACATTTAGATGGAAAAAAAAACCAACACTCAAAGACGAAAACTAAACCATTTAAGTTCTATTCTTTGAATAAAGTTGTCTTCAATGTTATTATTTATTCTATAAAGTAAAGAGTAAAAGACAATGATACTTTGGTCTTTAAATTATAGTAAAAAAAATTATATAAGTATGTAAATATTGTTTTTTCGACCTTCTTGAATCTTATTTTATTTAGCTCACAAAAATGTATTTCCATTGTATTTTTTAAATACCCTATGAACAAAATGTGGTTTTCTTTTTGTTTCAAACTTAGTTCCTATAATTCTTGATTTAAAACAGACTTAGGTGGCGTTTTAATTAATGTCATCAGAACTTTTTTGGGCGACATCGATTAAGACTTAATAAAGATTAAGATGTTTGCTTGCTTTTTAATACTCTAAGGCTATAGATACGGCAAACTTATTTCCACTATTTAGAATTCTCGACTTTCCCGCTCTTTAACGAGATCGGCGACCAATCAGAATCAATTTTAACTGGTCAGAGTTTATTTTCTCAAACTGCATCGCCGCGACGCTTATGATTACATTTCGTCCCAATTTCAATTATATTTTAAAATATTTTTTATTATTTTATTTTATACTTTAATATAAATACAATAATAATAATAATAATGTTTTTAATAAAGAATTTATAAAAATTCATAATATTTTTTATTTTTAATGAAATATATTAATTTAAAATAATAAAAAATATAAAAACAAAAACAAAATCAAACTAAACGGCGGCCAGAATTTTCATCCTCATCCTTCCCGCTTAATTTTTTAAACGGTATGTTTCGAATTTAAAAAATAAACGAAGCCGCTGATGGGCCGTCCTGGGCTTCAACCCTCTCGTCATTATCCCTACGCGAAGCTCGACAAGCAAATTCCTTCTTTTTATCGATACGATAGAGCTTTTTCTTGCTTTTGCTTAAAATTGCTTTAAATAAAAACTAAATATTTTCATTTTTTCTATTCATAACTTTTAAAGAAAATTTTAAAAATCAAACAACTTAATATTAAAAACTATTCAATTTTCAGTATTAAATTAAAAAACAAACAACCTCTTAGTTCTGTTAAGAAATATATATGTCTAATACGGGATTTTTGGTCATTTTACTTTATTTGTTACGGACTATATATTGTAGTCTTTTACCTTAACAAAGAAATACGATCTTTTTTCTGCCTCCCTCTTCACCTTTGTCATGGTATCAGATCAATGATGAGAAATGTCTTGAACATAAGTCAAAGTGACTTTTAAAAACATTGAAGATATATTGAGTGTGAACTTTACAGTTGGTGCCGGGGCATTGATTTTCATCACATGCTTCCTTAAGCAATTCTTCTCATCGAGAATCAGACCAGTTTCAAGACAATTGGAGGTTTCATTAGAAGATTTCGAAGCATTGTTTCAAATGTACACTCCAATGAACACTTCTACTTCAACCGCATGCGATTACGTCATTTGTTCTCTTCCTTTGAATTTCATCTGCTTAATTTATGACACTGGAAGTAGAAAATTATTTTATTAATGGTTGTCGTGAATATGGCGAATCCTAACGGCACTATTTGCCCTATCAAATCTATAAAATTAAATGGTGATAATTATTTATTATGGCCAAATGGGGTGCTGTTACACCCCCAACTCCGAACCAAGAGTATTACTATTTATTTATATATAGAGCTCTAAAATCTCACATTTAAATCACATTTTTAAAATTTTCATTTATAAATCTTGTTTGTTCTGAATATGCTCAGAATAATTAAACTAATTTTATAAAATCAAAATCTTTCAAAGACATAAAACCTTCCAAAGTAGAACAAAATGTCATTAAACCAACATCTTTCAACATAATAAAATTTTTGAAAACTAATAATCTTAAAATGTAACATTCTAACAACATAAAATCCTTCTAATGAAAGTTTGCAAACATTAATTCTCCAAGCATAAAAGTAGTCTAACAATCCTAAGTCTTTCCAACAATTACCAACTCAAAAATAGTTTTCAACTTTCACCCCTACCTACCCTAAAATCACTCTTCGCCAAGGTTTAAGACACCTAAAAATGATCAATAATAAGGAGTGAGCTAAAAAACCCAATAAGGAATGTTAACACATTTTCATGGATCAAATATTTTAAATTCACAAAATTTGAGATATAACAGATTTTTCTTTTCCTCATAAATCTTATAAAATCCTTATGTACAAATAAATAAGATATAAATATATTTCAAACTGATATTCATCATATTTCTTGTTTATCAAACAATTTCATATCATAATCAAATCCACAAATATTTTAAAACACATATACCCATGGTTCTCAAAGAATTGTTTCAAATAAAATATCAATTATTCTAACCAATTGACAATAACCGTTCCAAAATACTTACACTCTTGGTTCTCAAAAATATTTCTTTCAAATAAAATTAAGAACTATTCTAACCCGGGCTGACAGTGCCACTCAAAAAGTCAACTACTATAATTCATCGATCAAGGCCGATTTATCGTCTATACCTATTTACCTGTGATCATATTCACTGTTTTATACCTATCGAAAAGTAGTCGCATTCATGTTTTTATACCTTATCGACAAAGAGTCGTATTCATTAAATTTATACCCATCGATTACGGGTCATATTTGTCAAGTTTATACCCATTGACGAGGGTCATAAAAACCAAAGTCAAATATTCCTTTCATGTTTTCAAAATTCATGAAAATACAAAAATATATCATCGTAACTTTCAATCCCTACCATAAACATTTTCAAATTCATTTTCCAAACAAAACGTGTATTTGATCCATGCATATAATATAAAAAGTACAAATTCTCAATACTCATAATCACATATAATAGCAAAATATTTTGTTTTATAGGAAAAGTTATATTAACCTTCCTTACCTCAAAGCAACTCAAAAGCCTCGAATGATACCACTCCATAATTAAACTTAATTAAGAGTGTATATCACCTAAACAAATAAAAGCGAAAAAAGAACTCATTAATTATTCGAACTATTATTTCTTTTTCTTCATTGTTATTTTAATTGACTTATTTATTATTTTGAACTTACTATTATTATTATTATTATTATTATTATTATTATTATTACTCTTTGAACAATTTGCTCTCAATTATTATTCTCTTTTCCAAACTAATTTAAATGTAGTTTGATCACTGTCACAGTATTGCCCCAATATCTCCTTCCTCAAGTCATAAATTTCAATCTTCATTATTCATAATTTAGATCAAAGTCTTACATAAAACATATCCAAATTTCAACGAAATCCAACGGTTAAATAAAAAAAACAAAGGCTTACACTAAACTTACAAAAACTGAAACCGATTTCAAAAATTGTTTGTTCTAAATGAGTATAACTCTCATATGAAAACTCTAAACATGATTTGAACCGTTCAGATCGTAGATAAGTGTCCTATCTCAAATATATACAAAATTAAAAGCAATCCAACAGCTGAATAAAGAGAATGAAAGCTTACATTGATCTTACCAAAACTAAAACTAATTTCCAGAAATGTTTGTTTCAAAGAAGAATAACTCTCAACTAAAACCTTAAAACACGATCTCCACCGTTCATATTGTAGATCATTCTCTTATCTCAAACATATCCAAATTCTAAAGTAATCCAACGGTTGCATAAGGGGATATCATAAATCTCCCAAAATAGTACAAAACATTTTCATCTAATTGCTGCATTCATGGCTTTCGGGGCTCCAAGACCTACTACTCAACAGCCAAGACTGCGACTAGCCCATCGGGCCTAATTCAAACCCCAATATGGCCCAAAATAGCCTGATACATCAAAACCATACGGAACTATCTGTATAAAAGACTCATCCCATCCAAGTCTCAAGTACCTAAATGGTCGTCCTACCGCTACTGTGATATTAATCTACTGGGATCTCTAATCCAAAGACATCTCAAAACTATAATCCTAAATAAGGGAGAATTGGTCTGAGCAAGAGCACAAACTTTATCACTAAGCCGTGATACTATCTCTCTAAGAATCAAGGAGACCGATCTCGATAGCGTTAAAGATTCTATCACCAAAATCACAAAGATTCTTCCAAGAATAAATGAGAAATCCAAAGATAAACAAAACTCCTAATGGCGAAAGGGATGCAACCTAATCATTGCATTCCTTCTTCTTCTTCTCCATTCTTTTACTAACTTAAGCATCGGAGAGGCGGCCGGCACACCACCGTCGGATCCCCTTTTTTACAGGTTTATACCGAGTTGTTGATGCCCGGGAAATCAGACGAACCAGGTACCGATAATTGGCGTCGTCTGTGGGAATCGAATAAAAAGTCTCATCAACGACATGTAAGAGCTTGGCTCCAACGGCTTTCTAATATCCCTTCGCCACCAATAGCTCCAACAATTCCCATTCCCGCATCTGATTCGTCTTATACATGTGCAATGACTAGCAACCTAATGATCCAATCGCTTGAAGATCAATTTCTTCATTGGCGTCAAGATATGGAGAAGAAATAGAAGGAGCAACCGAGACAGATGAAAGAATTGTAGGAACGCGCTGAGCACCTACAGCGTGAAAACGATCGTCTATGGGCCCAAGTAGAGAAAAGGCGCGATCTTGACGAAAGAGACGTACAGCGACCTCAAAGGAAGCATCCGGCCATTCACAATAGCGAAAGAAGTCCATCGTTCCCGACGACATGATATCCCAACGAACGCTGAGCTATCCTCGTGCAAACACAAATCCCTCCCCAGCAAAAAGCAACAAGGATAGATCACACCAGAGGCACTCACATCGCCCTACGTACCAATTCCAACAGTGGTATGTTCCACCGGGCAACGAGCCGAGGTCAGAATCAACCAAACGAAGTGCTCGATAAAGCATTTACTTTACCTATTGGCGCAATGCCGCCCATGCAACCGGTTTACCCCGCCTTCAGAATAGGGCATGTGCTCTACATGCCGCCTACAAAAGCAATTCGAAGTCTCAATGACATGCACTCTTCCCCCCTTGGGCAACACATCCTCGATTATGAGCTACCACAAGGGTTCATCATGCCAACCTTTGCCATGTTCAACGTCTCCAGCAATCCTTATGACCACATGCTTCATTACAACCAAGCAATGACTTTGAACGCCAGAAACGATCACCTGCTATGCAAAGTTTTCTGGCTTGTCTCCAAGGGCCGACGCTAGCTTGGTTCCAGCAGCCCTCGTAATTTTGAATCTGCTCATCGAGCCCGGACCGTAGTCATCTCTCGGCACCTTGCTCATGGCGTAAAAGGAATATTAGTCTTCAGATACCATAATAAAGCAAAGCAAGAGAAACCATACAGACTTCACCAGAGATTCAATGTCACGCCCCACTCAAATTTCTGTATGAAGAGAAGTGTGCGGCACTCTGATTGGGACTCCTTAACTCCGCTGACATCAGCCAATTTCATATATATAATTTCATAATGAAATAAAACTTGTAATAATGCATTCACCGTAGCGGTGTCTAACTGTTCATGTACATACATTCCTAAGTCTTATTTACTTGTACTTACACAAACTCCACTATTACAAAAACTTTTACATTTACATTCCAAAACCAAAAATCAAAACTTACATCAAGTGGACTCCTATTGATGTGTTGGCCCTGTTGTATGTGGAATGCCTCGAATGTCCTCTTTAGTACCTACTGATGAACACCCGCGCTGTTTATAGCCTTAATGAACAGATAAATGTAGCTGGTCCACAATTACAGGATACATATAATATAATGCATATGTCGAAGCTTACGATAACCTAATTTTATCACAGTTTTCTACATTCTCCCGGGAGATGCACAAGACCGAGTACAGAGAGTAATTCAGAGTACATTACGTAACATAATAGAACCGATTTCTTATGCTTTCTTATTGTTCATTATTCATATTCTACCATATAAATGTTTCACATCATTTTATTCAGACATTTTTATATAAATGTTTATTCAGAGGTACTCAAGAATAATGAATGATACTGACAGCACAATATGGCATCTGGTTAGTATAGTATACACATCAACAGAGACGGTTCCGCCACATAACAAAAGTAAGTTAATAAAGACTAGCAAAGAGCGCCGGCATCAATGTAGACGGTTCCCATGTAACAAAAAGCAAGTCATAACATCAGCGTGAGTGCCGGGCTAATCGAACATAGACATGCCTTCCACGTAATGCAAGTGTCGTGAAAGCACTAGCGGTGGAGTGTCGTGAAGACTCGAACGTAGGTTCATTCCATTCGCTATTCAATCTTAGGCAAGCATACAATTATATATATTAATGCTTGTTATATTATTCTAATCACACTACAAATAAGGGCCAAGAAAATGCAAGTCGCCCAATGACAGATCGCCGAGGCGAAGCATGGTTCGTGAAAGTAAATTTACATACAACTCAGATACATGTAATTCCACCTCTTCACATCCGAATTAACGGAAGATTCAAAACAAAAATGGGGGTTGCAGGACCCAGACTGACCTTAAACAACTTTCAAGACGAGACTGAATCTTTCAAGAGACTAAAGACTAACTTTCAAAAGACTGTGACTCGGGACCAAAGATCCTCCTGGACCTTAACCCACTGAGTAATTAGCACTAACCCAGACCGTACTCCAACATCCTCCTGACAAAAAACAACTTTGAGTACCGATACTCACCTACGATTTCTGCAGAAATGGCAGGTTTACCTCTTTTCACTCGTAATTTTCAATCAAACCCCAAAACACATCAAAGAAAACAACTCCAAAACTTGACTTGAACCAACCAAAACCACTAAAGTCCACAAAAACCAACCAACAACACTTTCATAATGGAAGTTAGGTTTTCCTAACAACCCATAAACAAGCATGGTTTGTGATAGTTTCATACCTTGGATTTCTTGAAGCCTTAAACCTTTTCCTTCCTCTTCGAACAAGGAGAACTAAAAATCGAGAGAATCAAACCAACTTGGCTCTTCTCTATCTCAACCGTAAACCCTAGGCCTCCCAAATCAAAAATGAGAAAATATCTTCTCATAAGACCATGTTTGGTCTTATCCTATTTTTAGCTTAAAGTTCTTCTTTTTGCTATTAAGTCCTTCTTCTTCATTCTATTTTCACACCAACTTATCAAAATCCTACTTTACCATACAATCTTCTTACCTTATGTCCTTTGAGTCCTTAATTTGATAATTACCAATTTACCCTTAGCACTTAAATTTCGGAAAAATGCAAAGTTTACTTATATTATACCCTAAACATGTAGTAAACTACTACAGATAATTTGAGTGGCACAGATCTGAAAGGTGCCATCCAACAGTAGAAGTTTATAGCATGGACTTAGCTTCCCCAACTTTAGGAAGAGCTTTCAGACCAGCTCCACCTCGTTTCTTCCACTCTGTCAGACCCACCAACTACAATGAAAGAATTGTATAGACGGGCAGATAGATATTCCACCTTGGAAGACAATATACGTGCAGCGACTCAAACCATCATGATCACAAGCAAGCCGACGAGAAATAGTAAGCCATAGGGGAAGAAACCGCTTAAGCCTAACAAAGGACAGGGTAAAAACCGGAAGTGACCCCCAAACTAACTACATAAGAAGAGGGAGCCCCCTCAATTCACTCCTTTGAATATCACCTACGAGAGGTTGCTGCCTCTCATTCGTGACTTGCAAGATTTCAAATGGCCTGCGCCAATCCAAACAGACCCCTCTCAAAGAAACTCGTCCATACGATGCGATTATCATGGAGATCATAGGCATGAGACCAACAGGTACTGAAGCCTAAAATTTATGGTAGAAAGACTGATTAAAGCAGGGCACCTCAAGAGATATATTAGGCAAGTTGATCGCGAGGAAGAATCCGCACCTACAGGGCGTAATCACAAACTAAAGAAAGCTCGCATCACACTAATCTAGGCCTACCATAAACTATATATCGAGGGCCGATTTATCAAGATTAATCAAAACGCTTAACAAAAGAATCTTTGAGAGCAATACGGTTAGCCTAAGTAAATGTTGTCCACACAAGCTGCAGTCTGTGAAGAGACTAAGCATATAGGATGGCCCCATATCCCTTTCCTAGTAAACCGAATGTAGTGGTCATTGTGCCCATTTATGATGCACTCAGACTCTCACCCTTTATATTAACAATCGATGTACTGGTGCTCAGATCCCGGCAACCAAGCAGATTTGTTGCAACCGTCGCTTCAACCGCATGAAGCTTCCCACTAATGTTGAGACCTGACCGACCGAATCCTCCGGCTTCAAAGGCGCGACAACCACAACACCGAGATATCACAATTTCTGTAGGGCCGCCACCCAAGAGGGTTTTATTCTCGCTGTCTAAAGACCCCAAGGCCACACAAATCATAAATAGGTAGGGCCTAGTCAAGACTAAATGAAGGTCAGCCTTCCAACATACTATCAAATGGTCGGGCTATTTAACCAAATAAGGCAAGTCGATCTTCTAAGATGTACCAAATTCTGGCCACACGACAATGCTACCAATATCCATGCACAAGAACAGAGAGAGGAAAGTGGTTCGTGACTTCGCCTTCCCCGGGGATTCGCCTCACAGAGCAACTACAGCCTTGCCGCCTGCAAGGGCCGTTAAAAGGATCTATTAGCTATGGATCCTCTGGAGATAGTAGCGCTGGACGGGCCGGAGAAATTCACATATGTCAATACCATGTTATCCAATGAATAAAAAGAACAATTATGACGTGTATTATTGGGGAACGTAGATGTATTCGCCTAGAGTCACTCAAACATAGTCGGGATCGACCCAACGTTAGCCTCTCATAAACTGAACATTATTGCCACGGTAAAGCCTGTTAGGCAGAAGATAAGGCGCTTCCACCCATATCACCATAAGATCATTCAAACAGAGGTGGACACCCACGAAAGTGCATGTTCATCGTGAGGTGATGATCCCAAGTGGCTTGAAAATGTGTGGTCGTCCCGGGGTGAGGTAAATTTACGGTATGCGGACTACACGGACCTCAATGAAGCATGCCCAAAAGACAGCTCCCCCCTGCCATTAATATATCAGATCATTAATGCCTCGGCCGAGCATGGAATGCTGTCATTTCTGGACGCCTTCTCAAGCTATCACTAGATTTTAATGCACCCACTCAATGTAGAGAAAACGGCCTTCATTATGTCGCGTGAGCTATATTGCTATAACGTGTGCTCTTTGATTAGAAAACGTCAGCGAATTTTAATGTGAGAATGAGACCAAGATATTTCGGCCACTGATTGGTAGGACGATGGAAGTTTATATCGACGATATGCTCGTCAAGACCAAAGAACGCCCCGACCATACGAAGCACCTGCAAGAAACTGAGCCAAGCCAGGCACGAATCCAAAGATGAACCATCCCCCCTGCGGTGCGTTCGAGTCGCTTGGGTAAATTCCTGGGCTTCATGGTGATGTAGAGGGGGATTGAGGCCAATCTTATTCAACTCAGGGCCATTATGGAATCTCATACTCCTACCATCAAAAAAGAAGTGCAACAACTGACTGGCCGATTGGAAGCTCTAGGGGGATTCATCCCTCGTTTTACATACCAATTGAAGCCTTTTTCACCACTCTAAAAGGGGCCAAGCAGACCGGCTGGGATAAAGAATGCGACCAAGCCCTTATAGCAATCAAGTAGTATCTCACCAAGCCGCCAATTTTGGCTAGCCCCGAGACAAGTGAAACGCTCTATCTTTACATAATTGTTTCGATGTCAAGAAGTGCACTTTACCAAAGAAGATGAGCACCGATGAGAAGCCCATATTCTTATAAGCGAACCATATCCGGAGGCGAAACCCGATATACCCTGCCTTCGAGTAAATGCACCGGGCTCCTTAAGGTAGCTACTAAAAAACTCGCCCTACTTCCAGGAGCACCCGTCACACCGCGGCTCACCAATCTTCCTCTAAGAAGCACTATACATAAGCCCGACCTGTCAGGACGAATGGCTCGGTGGGCAATCGAATTAAGTGAGTTCGACATTCAATTTAAACCTCGGCTTGCCTTGAAGGGACAAGTACTGGCTGATTTCTTAGTAGAAATTCCTCAACAAGAAATGGAACCAGACAGCTCCGGCTGGTGGACTCTAAATGTGGATGGGGCTTCATGACAGACGAGAGATGGCGTGGGGCTGCAACTTAAAGCCCCAACCGAAGAAGTCATAGAGCAGGCGATACATTTGAATCTTCCCTCTTCTAACAACGAAGCCGAATATGGCTAAATGATAGCCAGCCTCACTTCGATCTCTCGTGTCCTCGAAAAATCATCATAAGAAGTGACTCTCGTTCGGTGGCAGGCGTAAACGAAGAATATGAAGAGACCAAATGATTTAATTAAGTATGTGAGTTTAATAATTCACCCACGGTCAAAAGTTTTGTGGCTTACGTTGGAGCATGTCCCGAAACTTTAATGAAAGGCGGACGCTGCATACTATAGTCGTGGTCCCTACTAATAAAGAGAAACCGCTCTCCTCCTCGTATACCATCAGCCGTAGTCGCCGATCACTACCAACCGGTGAATGAAATAGATGAAACAGTCCTTCTTAGATGACTCCACACTCGCTATTTGGGTCTGGGGAACCGCTGTGATAACGCAGTTGAAGTCCTCAAGATCCAAGTCCAGTAGCCTTGGCTCTCCTCATTAACTGCTAGGCTATAAATCTGGCCCCTAGTAAGCCCTATCTTAAATGCCTCACTCAACAATGTGGATAAAGACATATCGCGTAACTCCACGACGGATATGTAGAAATCATCCAGCGACAGGACGTTGGTACATAGAGTCTATACCTAAGGCTACTTATCACGACCATGCGGGTGGATGTCGCCACCTATGTTAGGAAGTGTGACCTCTGCCAGCGACAAGCCCCCGTCTCAAAACTCCCGACCCAAGATTTAACAACAATAACAAGCCCCTAGCCCTTCACTCAGTGGGGTATTGACATAGTTGGGTCATTGCCTATCGTCCCAGCTTAGAAGAACCAACTACTTCAGAAAATGGATAGAGGCTGAAACCTTTGCATCCATCAAAGATAAGGAAGTCGTTCAATTTATTTGGAAAAATATTGTGTGCAAGTTCGGGATACCCCAATCATTTGTAACAAACAGTGGGTCATAGTTCGATAGCCAGGTATATAGGAACTTCTGCAACAAATTGAAAATCAAAAACCTATGATGCAAGGAATTGTAAAACTCACTGGATCCTTCATCTTTTCTGGCAATTCTTTCTTTTATCACAAGATCAGCAGTAGCAAAGTGAGATCTCACAATCCCTTCTTCTACTATCTTCTTTTCTTACTCAAAGATGTCCTTCGTGAATTGTATAGAGTGGCATCCGAGTCACCATACTTCAGAAGGGCATACCGATCTCTAGCTCAAAGGTTTTCAAAACCTTGCAACCCGCTTCTCCCCTATCTTTGATTTCTCGCAATTTCGGGAAATGGGACTGTGTCTAGAGCCTGATGTCCTTCCGTCCACTCTCTTTCTCTTTCTTTTCTCCAAGGCTTCTTCCTTTCAGCTTTCTTCTTTGTCATTGCCATTTTTTTCTTCATCTTTTCTAACTCCTTCCCACTCCTAAGCCGCATGTACCCATGCGCCTTGATTCTTTCTTGTGTCACTTGGGAAGGCATCTTCCTCCGGGGTTACAGGTTGGGCCACCGCCCCACTGCAGGTCTCCGTGCCCTTCGTGAGATGCATTGGTGGTGTTCGAAAAATTTGAGAATTGGTAGCGCTTGCTTCCACCTCCGCAGAACTTTTGTTCATGGAGGTTCAACAAATTCTTCTTATTATCCCCCATGAACTGCAAAGATTCTGCTCTTCAAAAGATCAAGCCTCCTCGACCCCGCATATTCATTTCGTGTTCACCATTTCCTCGTCACGCTGTCGAACCTCGTGGTCAAAGTGATAACCCCCGGTTGAGGGTTCTCGTCTCCATGCCTTGGGCCTTGTGAAGCCCCTCTCCACCATATGAGAAATTCCCTATGGTCTCCTCGCTGGCCGGGTGATAATGTGCCGTGTGTTAAGATTGGCTTGAAATGGTAGTTCGCTCACCTGCATACTTAACCTCTTCTCAAAGATCATAGAATTGTTCCCTTTAGTAGCTCTCAAAGACTTCCTTCAATAACTCTTTCAACCGCTCCTATCTCAGGCAAGGTATGTCTTCCTTTCTTGCTTGTCCATCTCCGTGCATAATGGCATCCAACTTGGCCTATGGTCATTACATTCCTTGCTCAGCTCCATGATCCCTTTCCTCTCGTTGCTTCCCTCTTGAAAACTCGTAAGGAGTTTTATATTGCATTAGCTGTGTCTTCAATCAAATTCTACTTCTTCAAAGACTTTTCGTTTGAATGCTCCACAACATGAAGCATCAATGATCCCTTCGATATATCATTCAAGGCATGATATACAATGTCCATTCCAGTCTTCGATCTATCCCATGCATCGGATATTCTCAAGAACTGCTTGAATCTTTCCGTTACATAATAAAGCCATCTTCCCCCTAATTAAACACAATGATTCTTCTCCGAGGTGAGGGTCGGGGAAAGAATCTACCTAAGTAGGCCTCTACTAATCCCTCCCAAGTATCAAATGTAACCATATGGTAAAGATTCATACCATGTAGTCATTTGTATCTCTTAGAGAGAATGGGAATAGATGCAAATGATGACTTCGGTCTCACCCCATTCAACTTCACCGTATTAAATTTATCCCGAGAAATCTTCCTGTGTGCCTGCTTGGGTCCTCGTGGATGACCAAGAACCTGATGTCACTGACCATTGTAATTAATGCCGGGTTTAAGTTCAAAATTATTTGCATCATAGTCGGTCGCTGACAAGTAGAAAGTACTCATCTTGAATAATAGCTTCCGTAAGTCCTCCATAGTATCGTTGATTTGGAGTAGCCTTCTAGTCGCTCTTCATGTACTTCATTCCGATCCTCGTTTCTTCATCCTCATGGTTGAGTTTTTCTCATTTCTTTATCTTTCTCAAGCTCGAAAGTGTTCTCTCTAATTTCGTGTCTCTGGCTGAATGTGAATGTTTTGTTTCCTATGCATTAAAATTTTTGTCCTCGAAATCAAAAACATACTAACATTAATAGGATTAGTCTGGTCAACAATTATTTTCAATATGGTTTGTTATAGGTCAGTGGCTAAAAATAATTCACCGCTTGAAAGCTATTTTGTTCTTTTCTTCAAAATGTCCAAATTAGCATTTCCTTCTTTCATTCGAATATTAATTTACTAAATTCTTCATCCCCTAAGAATCTGCCATAAAACTTGTTAGCCTTCAGTCATGTATGCAAGGTTATGATATTTCTTTACCAAAAGACTATTAATCAACCCTAAGAACGGTGCCATAAAACTTGTTAGCCTTCAGTCATGTATGCAAGGTTATGACACTATTACCAAAGGACTATTAACTAATCCCTGGCAGCGGCGCCATAAAACTTGTTGACTTTCTACTATATAGACCAAAAATCTCCTAGAGTAAATCATTTTCAATTTTGGTTTTGGCCTAATATCCTGCAAGTGCACAGTCGAAGGGCACAAATGGATATAAGCCTCCGTATATCGATCCTACGTAGACCTCAAGCACTTATATCAATCCACCCGACTACTCAGCCCATACTATTCGACTATAACATGACATTGCATCCAAATTTAAGAAGTCGTAAAATATACAAGTATAAGGAAAAAGAATGAATCAATCAAATAAACCGAATCTAAAGAATAAAGAATAATGAATAGTTAAGAAAATAAATGGAAACGAATAGCTTATCTTCTTTTAGAGGACACATCAAGAACACCGCTTATCGTGAAGTATCAATTCGTAGTTAACACCGATAAAACTGCTTGTGTATTTGTGCTTCAAATCACCCAAGGCGTTTAGCAAGACAAATTGATCTCTCCACACTCCATAGCTCATTATCTAATTTTCCGATTCTTTCAAGATGTGGAATTAGATGACTACTTTTAATGTGGATTTCCTTAATCCGTATTTTTCTTTGCAATACTTCATACCCATTTTATGGATCAGAACCTTAAGCTTCCAAGTTATCGGTCAAGCAAGGATATACAACTCGGTTACTCTTCCTCTAAATTATAATAGATCACTCCTCCTTGATTAGACTTCACTAACACCTGATTGGGTTTCACTATCTCGACCGAGGAACTTCGCTTGTTTAAATTGATGGTAACTCATTCAACTCTTCTTGATTTCATGAGAAGAGGATTTGTATTCAAGTAAACTTATTGAAGCTCATTAGATCTCTAATAAAGGTGTTAATATACCCTTTCAAGGAAATGTTCATAACTCTCAGGAATGCCTTCTCTGTGTCACTCAGAGGACCTCCTTGAAATCAGAGCAATGAAACAAATCTTAAAACGGGTATAAGAAATTGATATTCAAATCAAAAACATTAAACCCATAACTAGAAGTAAATTCATAAACTCGGAATTCACAAGTCATTGAAACAAACAACCATGTGGAAGATAAATTCGACTATAGCATTCACTTAATGGAAGTCGGCTTCACCATCGACCACACACTACAAAGATTCCTCCGATCATAAGAACAACCGCACTTGAAACTGGAAAAGCTCGAATTCCAAAATTTGTCTCAACTTCAAACATTCCGGTAGTAATTTGAAAAGAATGGATTTCAGATTCCGCCTTCCGCTTCAAAACGATAACATCCGGGATCCAAAATAAAATAAAATAAAGAAAGATGAAAATAATCTCATCTATAAACGCAATAAATGTAAAAGAAAAGAAAAGCAAGAAAAGAAAAATAAAATGAGTCTCGCTACCCAGATCTTCGCCTCGCTTCGCCTAACGCTTCCTTTTTCTCCCGGTAGCCGCTATTATGTGGTTTCGGTTAGCCCTAATTCCAATGCATTCTTTGTGGATTTCCGGCGGATCGCCCATGTTATCGCTCGTGTCGCGAATTCTTAAATCCCTGGTCGCGACATTAGTTATTGACACTCTGTTGCGCGATTTATCAATAAGTCATGACACCTTTGTTTTCCTCGGTTAGCACCTTATGTCGCGACAAGGAATCAATGTCGCTGGATCATCCATGTCGCGACATCGATTTCTTGTCGCGACATCACTTTTTATGCCTGTGCTTCTTAATCAAAGTTTGGCTCTCGATGTCGCTGACATCAATCCCTGTCGCTACATCGCCATGTCTTTGCAAACTTAACTGATGTTCTTATGTCGCTACATCAACTTTTTGTCACGACATCACTTTATGCCTCGCAGCTCTTAACTGCTCGCTCCCCGATGTCGCGACATCAACTCTCGCCGCGACACGATTTCATGCCTGCGCCTTCAATCGATAGTCTTCTTATGTCGCGATATCAATCTCTTGTCGACATCAACTTAAGGAATCGCAACCTCAATCGAAAGCACGCTCTTATGTCGCCGACATTAATCTTTGTCGACATCAACTTATGTCTCGAGCCTTCAACTTGTTGCTTTGCCTCGCTGACATCACCCTCCGTCACTGGCTACAACGTTTTAAGTCACAAATAGCTTCATCTTTCAAACCCGTCATAGCTTCATATGCTCTCTTGTCGCGACTCCATCCCTTGTCGCGACATCAACCTTGTCGCGATATCAATGTATGTTGTCGCAACATCATTCCCTTAAGTCTCCGTTAACCCTCATTTAACTTGTGATCCCCTGTCATGAATTCGCATCAAATTTCACTCTGATGTCGCGACACATCATAATCGGACTGCAAGCCTAAAAACTGCAACATTAGTTAACCGCTTGTTTATCGCTCGCCATTTTCTCGCGACTTTTATATGATATAAAGAGTACCCACCAATTGGTCGATTTTTCTACTCGCTTTTCTTCTTTCTTCACACTCCCGCTAATAACAAATTGGTGAGTTTCTTCTATATTTTTGCATATTAATTATTCCTTTCTCGTATGAAAATCAAACAGAAAAATGGATTAAAAATAGATGACTTTTAAGCTCATCATGGACTCCGAGGCTGAGTAACATGGTTAAACCTCACTAACATCCTTATAGCGGCCTTCGTTTAGCCCTCTTGAGCAGAAATCACCTGAGAAGAGCTGCCCGGGACCAACTTAAGGAGATTAGCAAGAACGAAATGCTCCCCCTCAATGACCTCAAAGAAGGTAATGAAATGGGAACGATGGGGATAATATAAGGGAGAGGGCTATCGCCCAACTCTCGCAAATTTTTCACCGTCAGTAGAAGCTCATGATTGCTCTTTGCCTTCGTTATCTCAAGCAATCGCCTAATGTTCTCCAAGCCAGCCTTCTCAATCCAGTTTACTAGCTGGCCTCGCCTACGCTTGCCTTAATGACATCAAGAAAGCAAAGGCACAAAGACATTAATCCACCCAGCGCAGCATGATAACCCAGCCTTCGTACAAACCTAGGAACACCAAGGACTAATTTACGTCAAAGGGAAGCCCGAGAGAGCCGGGCGTCTCATACCAAGGGCCCTTGATAAGGACAACCCCCTTTGCCTTAGTCTTAGGGGAGTCAAGGAGCCCGGTTACAAATTAAAGCCTTGATGGTGGGTCAAACGATAATCTACTCTCTAATCCCGAAGCCGCATAAACAAAACAAATCTCTACCAGTGAGATATCCAGCCGGTAGAAAAGGTTAAGCACACTGCAACCCATCAAAATCCGAATAGCGTTTGGATGAACAAACGCAGGAGGTCCTTGGGAGACATGTAGAAACTGCTTCACCAATGATGAAATGGGGAAGCGAAGCCCAACTGGGAACTGCTCCTAGTAAAGTAGACGGCGCTATCTGCTTCTCCTACAGTTGAGACTGTCGAGCCGTCTGACAATTCTAAATTAATGCTATCAAGAATTTAGCAAAAATATCTCAACTCTTCCTTGGACATGGAAGAGACAAGGCTACTTGCAGAAGATAGCTCCCAGATGGGCCCTCTTATGTGCCTAACTTGACTGGTAGAAGCCTTCGACCCTCTCGCCATTCCTCGTTATTGCGACAAAAAAGAAAGAGTGGTGCATCAACTCGACACATCCACTCAAAGCAATAGCAGGACTAAAAACCTTGAAGTTTTACAAAGCCTATTGGGATACCCCCAGGCCTGGGTGCATCCCAAAACCCCATGTGCATATCCGCCCCTAGAAACCTACCGGCGACTAAAGAATGCGCGTTAACAAAGCAAAGCAACCAACAACCAAACAACCCACACAAACAATATCGAAAGCAAAGCAAAACGCACTAGAAGATAAAAAACGATCAGGATTATCCAAACGGTTCCTTGGTCGAGAACTTCAAGAGTCTTTCAAGCAAAAGATTTATAAATTGTATGTGCCAGGCCGACTCTCCTGACCCTACTCTTATATACTATAAGGCATGTACAAGTGCATTAAATGTCTCACGGATCAGCCATAAATATCAGAGACGTGTTCCTTCCCCAACATCAGTATTTCAGAAACGTTTCAATACCTTCTAGGCACGGAAAAAATGAGCCCTATAGGCCTAGGTCCGTCAAGGTCAGCCCTCGGGCTTTGTCTACTTCAAAATGGATCGGCCTCGTTAACTAAGTAAAGCCCACCAATCCGATTCGGGAAAAATGAAACTCATCTCCGAAACCACAGAGGCTTCTCAGAGCCAACTCGCATGTTTAGCCTCTAGACGGGGATATGAAGAAAGAATGGAAATAGAAAACTCGATGCATTAGTATGCCTAAAACCCAATCTCAATAAAATAGTCAAGGCGCTAATAGTTATCTTAAAAACCAAACAAACATATCCAAGCATTCTTGATGGATCCATTACAAGAATATCCAGGTAAACATACCAGGCTGATTACAAAAAAAGGGGGAAATCAAAAAAGGAATAGATGAAAGAAAAGAAGAGGAAGAGGAAGAAGGGAAAATCAAAGACAAAGAAAACTTTGCATTTATCCAAATTTAAAATCTCCTCCTCCTCGCCTGGCAGACCCGTCGCGCAACCCTAGGCTGCGCCACACAAAGGGCGCACCTAGCCCCAAAGACAAAAACTCTCTAAGAGAATGGCAAAGAGTATAATCAAGCCCTCATCCATGACTCCTCCTACCGATCTACGCAAGGCTCCAACAAAGAGTAATCGAAACGAGGATGTCGCAAATTAGGCCTCCCATCTAAAACACTGATGGGTCAACACAAACGTCGTCTTCAAACACATGATATCCATAACCAACAAACAGCTGTAGACACTTATGAAAGTCTCCACCCACTCTATTCCAAAGAAGAATTCACGATAGATGGACAAGCTAACGGAAGAGCAATCCGTTGGAAATTTCATAGATTTCGCCAATTCACCATTATATTTATAAGGGTGAGATTCCAAAAGGAGCATTCAATACATCATCGGAAACACAGTATTTTCTGGTAATCTGCGCATCAAAACACATGAACATTAATCACCTCCAATTTCCCACACTATGGACCTTGAAACACAAGTACTTTTTGTGACGACCCATGCCACCGTACCCGACCCAACCCGGAGGTCGAACCCTGACCCGGGGACGCAGTCCTCACTCTTCTTTTCTTTATTTTTCTTTTTTTTTTGAATCATTTCGAATAATCCAAATACAATTACTTTTCCAAACACATTTCAAATCCTCAATGAAAATATATATACGTAAATACCACTTTAACATAAAGGGGGCTCATCATTTGATCACAAAACTCTTTTTTCATCCGATGTGGCATTTCATGCCCATTTGGTCCATTTCCCACCTTATAAAGACGCTGCATTATATTAGCCGCCAATATCCAAATATTTACAAAACATAATCAGAGTTCAATTTTCATAATAGTGTTTATACAAAATGAATCGAATAATTTCATGTATGCATGCGACGGAACTTTACTTATCCTCCGTGTGACTTTGACGATGACTAGTGATTCATCATGTCTACGCCTTCGCATGTTCACTCGCATCTCGCACATGATAAAGCTTACGCTTGCTATTTCTATGCTTAAGTGGGTTCTATATAGTATTATCTTCCATTCTCACTTTTAAGTCAAATCATGCAATTTTTTTAAACCATCAAGAATCTTTTTGAACATCAATGCAAATACAATACATATATTCATTTCATATACATTCATTTACTTCTGGCTCATCGATCATTCCAAATATGCACTTTATGCAATAAATCATTCAAAACACAAACATTTCTTACAAATATTTTACTATTTTGCCCATAAACGAATTTAACATATGCTTTCGTGCATGTGATAATGAATCATCTGCACGGTCCTTACTGGCCGCAGCCAATATAAAAAGGTTTTATAACACGCACGTCCTCACGAGTCATCGACCGGTTATTAAAAAATCATTTCGTGAACACTAATGTATACTATCCCGATGGGCACTTGACGGGAGTGACACTACATTGCGTTCGCTCTCTACGCGATCGCTTAGCTTGACTATTATTGGTATACCAATCTATCTTTAATCAATATTACGAATAACACTCATTATGGGCATTAAAACTCGGCCATAGAAATTACATAAATAGGAATATATATTTATACTCAACAGCACATAATACTCATGCAATTTTTTCATACAATCATTTCACAATCAACTTTCAAATCACTTTAAAAATCAATATGTGTTTTATTGAAAATCATTTCCAATAAGTGCGAAACAATTTCTGATAATTTTGAAATAAGAAGAGAAGAATAGAGAATCAACCAAAAAGAACACACTTCATTCCTATCCTCTAATCTCGACTCACTGGTTTTCCTCGCCGCCAACCCCCAATCCATCACACTAGAGAACAATATCGCTTGGCTTATTTAGGTTTCTAGTTAGGTCGCTTTCTACCCAACACACCTTCACTTGTAAACTTTTTTCCGGGAACAAATGAGCCATATTTACCCAACTCCTTCAAGTCCTTGTCTCTATAAATATATTTTATTTAGAAATTGAATCATCCAATTCAGAGCATCAAGCTCCGTGATATGTCTTAAAACATCCGAGACTATTCCCATTTTCAACACGTAACTGCATTCTGTCTAAAAATGTGACTCCCTTTGTGACAAATTTCTGGGTCTAATGGAATCCAAATTTGGATATACTTATTTCAAGAAAATTTGTTTTCCTTGAAGTCTAGTTTACCTAAAAATTTGAATCACTCAATTTGGATGAGTGAAACTCAACTTATGGCCTAAATTCCAAAACTATTCCGAAACACCAAAACTGTATCAAAACTGAACCAGAATTGACCTGAAAATAAAGCCTCACATTGACGAATTTTCTGGGTCTAATGAAGTCCAAATTTGGATACACTTATTTCAGGGAGATTTGTTTTCCTAGAAGTCTAATTTGCCCAAAAATTTGAATCACTTAATTATAAGTGATGACCAGGTTATGGCCAAAACAAAATATGGTTTTGGAAAATTTTGACAATATCTCCCCTAAAACCCCAACATTTCCTTTATACAACATTCTTCAATTGAAAACCACAACCAATCAAAACAACCAAAAAAAACTTAGAGCAACCCCCAAAACTTATCTACAACCACAAAAACACTTATTTCATGTTTCTTTTGAAAGATATAAATTTTGGGTTTTCATTAAACCCAAACACAATAAGGAAAAGGGTTAGGGTTTGATTTCTTACTTTTAAATCTTTGATTCTTCAATACCAATCTTCCTTCTTCCTTTTGATCACCTTAATCCTTGATTTCATGGAGCAAAGACCACTAATCTTCCTCCCTCTCTATCACAACCGAAAAAGCCCTAGCACTTTCTCTCCCCTTCTTTTGCCAAATGTGCAAAATGCCTCTCAAAGACCAATATTTGGTCTTTAATCAAAACTTACTCGTTTTGTTCATAGCCACAAATCTCTTTTTCTCATTTTTCCATTTTTTAAGGCTTCATTTACCTCTCTATTTTCAATACACTTTATCACATTTTCTTACTTGGCCATTTACACTTCTATTTATAACCTCGGGTCCTCATTTGACATTTTTACCAAATTTATCTAACTCCTGTGATAATTTTCGAGTTTTTATCATTTTTTCATTTTTAGCAATTTAAACACCGGAAAAATACAATTTAATTTATTTTATACCCTAAACATGTTATAAAATTGTTAGGGTATTTTCACGGCGTTACATTTTTCCTCGCCTAGAAAAGCCTAATATTCTAGTCGGGAAAAAATTGGGGCATTGTGAGTACCATGGCTTTTGGGCCCAAGACCCACTACTCAATAGGCCCAGCACCTGCATGGGCCCATTGCCTGATTCAAATGTCAATGTGGCCCAAAATAGCCTAATACATCAAAACGATACGGGAACTATTCAGACAGGAAAGACCTACATCCCGTCTGAAGTCCCGAGTTCCTTAGTCGGTCGTCATACCGCTTACAGGATATTTATCCACAAATCTCTCAATCCAGTACATCTCAAAACAATAAGGGAGAATTGGTTCCTGAGGCAAGGAAAGACAAACTTATCACTAAGTTTGTGATATTATCTCTCCAAGAATAAGGGAGAATTGGTCTCGATATGAAAGACAAACTTTATCACTAAGTACGTGATATTATCTCTTCAAGAATAAAGGAGAATTGGTCTCTAATAAGGAAAGAGAGATTCTATCGCCAAAATCACAAGATTATCTTTCCAAGAATCAAGGAGAAATCTAAGTATAAAACATAAACTCCCCATGAGGGAAAGGGATGCAATTCTAACTATTGTACTTTCTTCTTCTTCTTCTCCATTCCTTTGCCGACTTAAGCATCGGAGAGGTGGCCGGCACACCGCCGTCGAATCCCTTTTTTTCTAGGTTTATACTGCGCCGTTGATGCCCCAAAGATCAGACAAACCAGGTACCGACATTACCTTTCTTCTCTCAAAGATTTTCTTCACCCCTAAACACATCACATGCTTCAAACTAGAAAGGGAAAAATAAATACTTACTTGGGGTAGATGTTTCTCTCGCTTAAATCCCCTTTGAAACCCTAGCTCATATCCTCTCCTTGAGAGAAAATGAAGAAGCCAAGCAGACGCTTATAAAAACTTTTTAAATTGCTTTCTTTTTGAAGAAAAACATTTCTATTTTTTGTTAAGAACCTCCAACTTTAAAAATTTGCATTTTAGCCTCTATTTTGGAATTTTTTTATTATTATTTAGGGTATTACAGTGACACTTATTTAATTGACAAAACAAATACAAATATTTGACTGTAATCTACTGCCTTGTCGATGCCACTATGATCCAAGAAGACGAACAAACAAGAAGTTTTATTTGGAATTCTAATTTGAGCCCACTATTTTAGCATAGCTTATGCACTCGACTTACAAAAAGGTCTATAACATCCCTTAAATTTGAGATATGGGCAAGCCTAAAAAAGGTTCTCGTTTGTGTCAAGTATATAGATAATTCTTTGATTATAGGCAAAATGGACGCTCCTTACTCGATTATTTTGCTGAGTTAGATTCATTATGGGGTCAATTGACTACCTTGCAACCATTTAGCATTGATATTAATGGGCTCACCAATCAACGAAATATGTTAAGGACGATGAAGTTCATATGTGGCCTAGATTCTGCATATGAATCTTCTCAACATCAAATCACCTCATAATCCACTCTTCCTGATGTGAATGAAGCATTTTCTCGTATTTAGAATGTTGATACTAGGATTTCTCAATCCTCACCAGTGTCCTTGGATAGTGTAGTATTTTCTTTTGCAAATGGTGGTTGTGGTAGAGACAAAGGTCGTGGTTCAAGGGGAGGTCGTGGTTCAAGAGGAGTTTGTGGTAGAGATAGGTACTGCCATTATTATCAGAAAACAAATCATTCTTCAGAGAAATGTTAGGTGAATTGGTAAGCCATGTTGGACTAACCAAGTTGCTTATGAACCTGTGCTTGCATCGACAACCCCCACCCCCACACACGCTATATCTCCATCCACTCCTCCGGCAACTATCTCCTGCTCCAAAGCATCTAGCCTCTACTGTTCATTCAAGTAATTGTCTCTTTTCATCCCTTTCTCATATGTCTGGTGTATTGATTCTGGAGCTGCTCATTGATGAGTGTAAAACTCATCTATGTTTTGAGTTCATTTCACAAGCTATTTTGAGTATTCTATATCCATATTCATGTAAAACTCATAAAATTTCCTCTGAACTTGGTTTTGCAAGATTTTTGATGGAAAGCAAGTGATTTAATAAGAAAAGATGCAACATAATTCCAAAAGAAAAGTCAATCGGGTGTCTTACAATGCATCATTTGGAAGATGAACATTTCTGTATCATCCAGAGCATCATATGGCTTAAATCCAATTTTTTTTTGCATTCTACATTCAAAGAGCTTTCCAACGACACCTCACACGCCCAATTCCAAGTTAAAATGAAAAAGTTATGGCCCTAACAAGTTGAAGAAGAAAAACATACAACAGAGCAAAAAAAAAAATTATGTTGCGACAATGCCAGCAACAAAGTTTTGGAAAAACTCTATTGTGACAAGGTTTTGCTTTGTCACGACAGAGTTTTGGACAAACTCTGTCGCGACAAAGTTTTGCTTTATTGCAACAGGGTTTTGGAAAAACTCTATCGCGACAGCAGTTTATTATCACGACAGAGGTTTTCGATAAACTCGTCGATTAAAGCTCTTTGCTTTATCGCAACAGAGTTTTGGACAAACGATGTAGCGACAAAGTTTTACTTTGTCGTGACAAAGTTTTGGACAAAAAAACTTTGTCGCAACAAGGTTGTGGACAAACTCTGTCGCGACAGAGTTTTATTTTGTCGTGACAAAGTGCTAGGCCTCCAAAAATGTTGATGTCAAGACTCAAAAATGCTAATGTCGAGACTCAAGTGCTGAAAAAACCAGAAAAGCCCAAAAAATTATATTTTGGCCTATTTTTCAAGCCCATTTCACCCTATGACTATAAATACCCAATTTTTAGGTTTTTGTAAGTAAATGGGAGGGGAGAACACCTCTCATGGGGTTTCTAGGGGTTGAGTGTTGGCAATACTTTTTCTATTTCGCTGAGTACACTTACTTTGTTTCAAATAGTTTTAAGTATTTACCATCTACTCCCTTGGCCATATTTTCATATATAATGCATCATTTGGGCCTTACACTCACACCATATCAAATGATAAATCTCTTTTTAGTAATCCTGAGAAACTTGCTACAAAATCATTTGTCACTTTAGCCGATGGGTCTAAATCTCCTATTGTGGGAGAGGGAAGTGTGTCCTTGAACCTTGATTGCTTTGTTTCTTCTACTTTCTATATCTCTGACTTCCCAATGCATTTATTGTCGCCCAATCAAGCAAAACAAGTTAATTGTAAAGTAACCTTTTTTCCACCTATTGCATATTTCGGATCCGGCATCCGCAGGATGATCTGTGGAGGGTCGTGGAAGTCGAGGCGCTTCACGTGCTGGATACTAATCACCGAATTCATCTACCTATGCTCTTTTTGCTAGTGTTTCATCAACCCCGTGGCACTATTGCCTTGGTCATGCCCTGACTTCTTTATTTCGACATCTTAGTCTTCCATCAATTTCCTCTCGTCCTTTACAATGTGAGTCATGTCAGTTAGGAAAGCATCAATGCCCCTTCCTGCCAGGGTCACAATTTTAGTAGTCAACCTTTTCGCTTTTGTTCATTATGATATTTAGGCCCCATGCGAAGTTCGCAATGCTCGGGCTTCTCAAAAGATTTTCTGTTACTTTTGTTGATAATCACTCGTATAGACTTATTATATTTACTAAAAGAGATATAATTTCATATGTATCAATGCCTTCTATCAGAAATAAAGACACAATTTGATTTTTCTATTAAAGTGTTTCAGTCTGATAATGGTCTTGAGTATTGTTCATCTACTGTTAATGAATTTTGTGTCTCCTATGGTATAATTCATCAGACATCTTCTGTTGTTACACCCCAACAAAATGGTGTTGCTGAAAGAAAAATGTGCACTCAGCTTGATGTCAGTTTTACTATTATCCTCCATATGCAAATTCCTTCTTGTTTTTAGGGTGAAGTTGTCTTAACTACATGTTATCTTATTAATCATCTTCCTTCGTTAGTCCTTAAATTTAAAACTCCTTATTCTATGCTCTATCTAGATAGAGAATTATTCTCAATTATTCCTCAGGTTTTTGGATGTATGTGTTTTGTTTATGTGCACCACCCTGAAAATAAAATTTCTCCATGAGCTTTGAAGTGTGTTTTTATTGGGTATTCCAGGACTTATAAAGGTTATAAATATTTTCATCCACCTTCTCAAAAATTTTATGTAAGGCGATGTAACTCTCTTAAGTCTACTCTATTTTTCCTCTCATGGTACCTCTCGATGATTCTATTGAGGTCTTTACGCTCAGATCATCAATGCCTCTCTCCTGATGAACTTGATGTCTTACAAGGTGTGGATACCTCTACTTCTACGCATGTTTATCTATCTGAGCTAGTGTCTAATCCACCTCTTTTGCGTCGTAGTGCTCACACATTTGTGCCCTCTACCATATACCATATAGATCAATATGTCTTGTTTGTTAATTTGTCACCTTCCCTATCGTGCCTTTACCACTTTCGTTTTTTTGTGGTTCATTCCTCCTTCGCATGTAGAGGCTATGGCTCATCCCGACATGGTTGTTATGGAGGAGGAGATCCATGCTCTTCTGTGAGCGACATAACTTGGGACTCAATTCTCTACCCCTGGTAAGGATGTCAGGGCTATCGTTAGTGTTTACTCATCAAATATCTACTGATGGTTCATTGAAAGGCTTAAAGCTCATCTTAGTGGCTAGTGATATACTCTGATTCCCAGCTAGCTGGTTTTTGTAGACTTTCTACTCCTATTGCTCATAAACTCGATTCGTGGTATTATCTCTCTTGTCATGTTCAACTTGATGAAGAATGCTATTTGTATGGTGATTCAGATGAACAAATTTAGTGGGTGAAGCAACCATCAAAGTTTGTTGCTTTGAGGGATGCATATGGTCTTTAGAGATTACAAAAGGCATTGTATGGGTTGGAAGTAGTCCCCGAGCTTGGCTTTGATAAGCTAAGTGGAATCTTGGACGGCTGCTGATTCATATCCTTGTGAAATCAATCACAGAGTTATGCTGTTTTTTGTGGTTTATGTGGATGGTATAATTGTTTCTAGTAGCGATCTAGCAAAAATTGAAGAGGTTAAGGAGTATATGAAGAGGCAATTTCAGACAAAGGATTTGGGGCAGTTACGCTATTTTTTTGGGATTGAAGTAGCTAGAAGCAAGTAAGGAGTAGTATTATCACAACAAAAATACATTCATGATCTGGTAATTACTACAAGTATGTTGGGATCTAAACCGACTGGGTCTCCTATGGATCCAAATGTTGTTTTAGATGATACTTTGAGTCCTAAGTTTGAAGACACTAAGAGGTACAGGAGCTTGATGGAAAACTAATTTATCTTATAGTGACAGGGCTTGACATAACTTTTGGCAAAGCAGTACACTCACAAGACATGCAGTGATCCTCATACTAAGGTTACTAGATGCATTCCATGTGCCAAGCAGATGCTTAGCGAACGACATTGGTCTAGGAGTCTTATATAAGAAAGGGAGTCAACTAGACATTGTCGGGCTATTCGATGTAGATTAGGCTGGCCTAAAGAAGGATAAGAGTCCACTAGTGACTATTTCCTGTGTTCGCTATGGGTGAAATCGCAAGCATAGAAATAAGAAACAAGTTGTAATATGGATCGAAAAAGGAAGCGGAGTACGAGGTATGGCAATACACCGCATGAGTTAAGTGGATTAAGAACTTGTTGCGAGAATTGCACGTGAAGTTCAATGAGCCCCTTAACATGTTTTGTGATAACCAAACAGCTACACACATTGCCAAAAATCCTCTATATCATGAGAGGACAAAACACATTGAAGTGGACTGCCATTTTATTAGGGAAGTGGTGATGAAAGGCGTAAGCTCAGACTCCATATTAAGTCTAATGAAAGCAATTAGAGATTATTCAACAAGTACGTCTATTATTACTTTTTCTTATATTTGTTCCAAGCTAGGTATGCAAAATGTGTTCGGCCTCTAACTTGAAGAGGAGTGTTAAGAAATATGCCCAATCGAGATTTGGCGGTCATGATACTTTACTTGGTAATTAATATATATTATAGCCTTTTATCCTCTACCTAATAGAGAAAATACATCTTTTCAATTTCACCTCTAACAAGTTCCTAATTAATAAAACTACTTTAGAATTTTATTTCATACCTCGATATGTAACAACAAAGAAGAGGTATAACAATAGTTTTTTTTTTTTTTTTGACAATTATGCACTTTACATTAATCATCGTATTATGTTCCCCTTACTTGTCCCCATTGGGACTCCTAAATATCAATTCTAGATCTTCCCTTTCTATACAAGCCTTAAATCCTTAATCACTTGCACTCGGGTCTTATCGACAGATAACAATTTTTTAAATGGGAGGTATACTAATATAACGATTTCATATGTTATGATTTTTTTATGTCGAATTTAATTGCTCTTTAACTTCTATGGGAGTGTATACTTAAATTAAAATATCATTTTTTCTCGCTTTAGTTAAATGTTATTACCTCATTGCGTGCTCCTATTAAAACTCTGTAATTAAAATTGGAAATACAATTAGTCTTACAATAAAGGAAGAAAATAAGAGAATTCAATTTATTGTCATCAATTTATTTAAAGCTACAGAAAAGTATTGGTAATACAAGTCTTTACTTTCCTAAATTTTGAAGTTTGATAGCTCCATAGTGGTGCGCTTGAGTATTACTAGCACAAATCATGGTATGCATATAAGCATACATACGCGCATGGATAATATATATATATATATATATATATATATATGGAGACACGATTTCTTTTTTACAATTCTTGTTTATACTAAAAATAAATTTTTGGGCTCAGTCGGTATTTAAATAATTATTCCTACTTAAAGTTGTAGTGGAATGAGCCAAATAGATAAACCAAATCGAGCTCAACTCAATCCGAGAAAGCCCAAGCCCATGAAAATGTCTAGGGATATTTCAGGAATTTTTAAATAATTTGTCAAGGATGTCAGCTAAGAATATTGAGACTATGTCTCAAAGGTAGAAGATGGAGGAGACTTATTCTCCAAGACATGACATGGCAGAGTACGTGATCAGTTATTAGAAGTGGGGAAAGTTACTTGGGGAATAAGACTTGAGTGGAGAAGTAACTTGGGGAACAAGACTCTAAAATGGGACATGGACAGCTGGGTCGAGAAGGTGGGTTCGGGGCGCTATCCAGAATGCCTATAAAAGGGAATCAAAGCATCAGAGAAAAAGATCTGATCATCAACAAACACTCAAAATAAAGCATTTCAGCATTTTCTTTTAGTTTTCTACGAGTTCAGCAGTCGTCTTTTCCAGATTCCTAACTTAGTTTTAGATGTTCTTTCCAAGTATTTTGTTATTTCCAAGATTTCTTGCTTCAGCAGTTGATTTTCAGTCCAGTTTTATAATGAAATTTGTTATTTTTCAAGTTAGTCCGTAAAGTTTTCTCTAATTCAGTCCATGCAATCTAATTTTCAAAGCATTGTTTCACTTAGAATCTAGGAAACTATCAAGAGAACTAGGGAATCCATTTTTTGTTTGAGCAAAAGTTATATTTCAACACAATTTCAGTTTGAAAATACTATAATTTCTTGACACGCCTGTGCATTCACCAATTCTCGTGCTTTTTGTATGTTTTAGAGAAAATCCACCGACATATTTTTGGCACGCTCGATGAAACACATCTTTGTGGAACATCGATACATTTTTTTTTCCTTTATAGTTTCGTGCATATATTCCACTTGGGACATGTTTTTTTGGCTGGAAGAATGCCACCAAAATTGAGGAGTAAGACAAATGTTGAGTTTCGACCGGATCTACGTCGCAAAGCAACACGAAGGAAGAGTTCTAGCCATGGTGGAACATATAGAAAACTTTATGAATTCTCCAATACGACAACAGGGGAATCCATCCAACAACCCTATTGAACATGTGGAAAGAAGGGGTGCAGGTATTGTGGATGTGCCTATTCTTTTCTCTATTAATTCTAATGAATTTCAGGCTCTCATGCAAGAATTAAAGAGCCAGTAAATGATCATGATTGCCTTTATGGAAGAAATGAAGTAGTAGCAATCTCAATCAATCCTGGAGAACCTTAGAGAAAGGAGGCAACCAAGGCAAGAAGTTGCTTCTAAGCCTAAAAGGCAATTTTCTAACGAACTTGGGGCTAGCATTCTAACAACCTGCGAGAAGCTAGTGAATTTCACCGCTCACCTACACATACGGAGGTTAGATACCTTCCTCCACATAGGAGAAAGGGTGGTACTCTAGAGAACATATAGCAAGTGGAAAGCACCCACGCGGCTAGGACACAGCCCTCAAAGAATTTTGCTCAGACTAATCCACTTACACAACCCGGAGCATATGAAGGGGCTTTCACCGGAGGCCTGGGAGCATCACATGCCTACCCTCGTAGGGAGGAATGGCAACAAAGGACAAGAGTTCACTAAGTTCCATAACAGTTCAATAAGTTCCTAATAGCCTGGGCAACCAGCCCGCACCAGATTTAGAGTAATCGCAGAGGCGATGCAAGACAGGCGGCAGCCCTGTGAGTGTTAGCCTGAGTTCTACACAACCCTATCCATAACAACACAGCTAAGGAGAACCCTTCCCCAAGGGGGTACAAGATCCTTTATTTCTCCTTATTCTCTAGAGAAGATGATCAAGCCACCCTATAGCATGTTGCTAGATTTACTGTGTAATGTGGGGAGTTAGCTAATTACGAGAATTTCTATCATTTCAAGCTTAGATTGTTTCCTAACTCTTTGATAGGGGTAGCATTCACTTGGTATACAACATCAAGGCCAAGGAACCCATTCTGTTGATAAGAGATGGAAACACAGCTCCACACCCAAATTCTTTCCCGCAGCTAAACCATGTGTGCATTGCAAAACTGGCTCCAAAGTGACGAAACAGTGTCCATGTGAGATTACTGATTAGTTCATCTCTGCTTCAAGAAGATGAAAAACATATGCAAGATCCATCTTCTGTAGAGACAGAGCACGGAAATGGCCTAAAGAGGTTTGAACATTGAGTTATGAAAAATTCCAAGGTTTGGAATTTAGAGATTTTTATGAACTTCAAGAGCCTATGCGTAGAGGCGAGGAGCTACTCAATGAAGAAAGTTACATAAGGAAAAAGTCCATGGGACCTTATTGTCAAGAAGTGAACTAAGAGGTAGCAGTGGCAGATCTATCCACTATAGGAACATTCACTCCGTCTCTCTTTGGCAGGAAAAGGCACTGATTTGTGGAATAAGTATAAATTGTTGGTACATATAGGTCCAAAGATGTTGGAGGTAGCAAAACAAAGGAAATATTTGATTTCCTAGTGAAAGAGAAATCTGACATTCCTGTGACCAACTGATCCCAAAAGAAGGATGCAGAACAAAGGGAGACTTATCAGAAGTACCATGGGTTCATGGTCCACACATTAATAACATATCGAGGTATCAAAAATGCCTTATACAAGACACATTCAATAAAGGGATACCTGTTCCTAACAAAATGAGGCTATGGCAATCGATGATAGATCCTTTTCCTACTAAGGGCCCCAATCAACACTACCGCCTTCGACCTAAGAGCATTAATAGAATCCATGAAGGGAAAATTCTTCCAAGAAAGGGTCCATAAATATTGTCTCGTTCAGACATTGATAAAGCGAAAATGAGTAGGCTGCGCTTGTATAGATCCTCCATCAAGAAAAAACTCCTAAGAAGGATAAGGGAACATAAATGCTATAACTAATTCCTTCTAAGAGTACTGAACTACTGAAGGCAAGACAAATTCCTTTAGAAGATGAATTCAATCCTCTTAGAAAAGCAGAAAAGACCCACCCTCTCCACGGGGTAGGTCTGTCGCCCAAGGAGAATGATACAAAGTGTGTTCAAAAATGTTCTCAAGAACAGCCTTCTCCCCAAGGGGTAAGTTCACTCCTCTAAAGGGTAGGTCCTTCCCTCAAGATAGAAGATTGCAGATAACTTCACTTCTCCAAAAGAGAAGACATGGGAAAGGCATTTTCCTCCAGTCATACCTATTTTTCCAAAAAGGTGGACCCGTAATTCTCCAAGGTATAGAATGATATCTCCTGCAATAAATTCATACTTCAAAAGATATGGTGGGAACAAACCGTTTTTTTTCTAAGTGGTGCTTATGGAATGGAAAGGCAAGGAAAGGATTATTCCTCCTAGCGGTTTCTCCGTCAAAGGTGGCATGTGGTACAACATGCGCCTTCAAAGACTGCCCATGACTAAAAAGAGACAGAGCTAAAGAGCACCTCAATAAAAGGCGCTCATTGATGTACTGTGGAAATCAAAAGGAAGATGTGCTATGGGATTAGAGAAAGTAAAGGAAATGAATGAACAGCATGGAAAACAAAGTTCGGGAGGAAAGCTACATAGATATGGAGCCAGAGCAGTGTGTGAGAAGGATATAATGAGTCTATTAATGTTAAACTTATTTCTGAAATCGTTCACCCAAGCTTTAACATTGCCAACTATTTTCAAGTCAAAAAGGCAAGAGGAATACCTAATGGAAGTAGAGAAGGGAAGCATCCTACGACAAGAGGAAGATGTGGGCCATGCAAGTTACCATAAATCCAAGAATGTAAACCCCAAAAGGCGATACTTGAGAAACCCTCTGTGGAAATAAGGAGGCACATAAAGTCTTTATACGTAAGAGCACATCTCAATGGCAAACCAATATCCAAGGTAATGATAGATAATGGATCAGTTGTAAATGTAATGCCATAGAGGATGTTAAGAGCTCTGGAAATGAACATTAGTGATTTGATAGAAACAAAGGTGTCATGTCTCCATTTCATCGGAGAAGCATCCAAGGACCCTGGGGTGGATACTACCTATAGATATAACTATTGGCAGCAAACTCATTAGTCATCTCTTGTGATAGACTCTATTGCAAATTACAACATCTTGTTGGTGAGACTAGATTCCATGCCAATTTGGTGTGTATCATCCTCTCTACCACCTCTACGCCTATTTTGAAGGGTAATGAAGTGGAAGTGGAAGTGCAACAAGCAAATTTCTTCATGGTAGCTACAAGCACTATGGAAGCCAGGTATTATGATCAGGAATTCGATCTAATCAAGTTTACTAGCAGAAGGAAAGATGGGGTCCCAAGAAAAGCATGCATGGACTCAAAGGGCACTATGGAAATCCAAAAGGAGTTTAACAAACTCCTAGCTGAGACCACAAATAAGGTTTCACATGCCGATGAGTAAATTTAACTATCAAGGAGATCAGATGTACACCTGACATTTCATGAAGAGGTACAAGGCAAGAGTTGGTAACTACTATTTTCAAATGAAATGCAAATGGGATCGTGGAAAGGATTGGTGAAGAGCACCTTCTGATACTTTACGGGATGAGATGATTTTTGGAGGAAGATGAATATGAAGAAGATGTAGTTAGGAGCAGATAGATTTTTAGAGACAACGACCAGTTCGGTGGATTGATATAAAATTTTGCAGATTAATCTTTGATTGAAATAGATTTGTTTATATTAGTTCCTAGTTTCCGACTTGAAGGAAGGGATTATTGCAATATTACAGAATCCAAAGATCAGTTTTCTAAAATTATGACGACGCCAGGTTCGACAAACGCTTGCGGAAACAATCGCTTGCCTATCAAGTCGAGTTCTACTCCCTTCCAAAGAACCAATTTAAAAATGTCCAAGGAGGTAGATCGGCTATGAAAGAGAAGACTGAGAGCTTGAAGCGCCAAATTCACCAAACCTACAAGGTATGTGTAGTTGGTAAAAATATCGGGCCCCCTGCGGATGAAAAGAACTTGGTGACTCAAAGTTCAGGTAAACTTTAGGGATTTAAATGTTATCACTCCTAAAGACATGTATGTAATGTCTGTTGCTGACATGTTAGTTGATTCCACTGCAAATAATGAATTATTGTCCATCATAGATGGTTTCTCTGGGTATAACCAAAACCTAATAGTTGTTAATGATACATCTAAGATCGCTCGGGATGTCCCAGTTCGTTGTGCAGAACATTCATCGAGCTGGTCATGCCCGCATGAAGAAAGTCAGGTGCAACTTTACCAAAGGGCTATGAATATCATCTTCATAGATATATTAGGCCAATGCCATGAGATTTATATCAATGATATTGTGTTAAATCTAAGAAGGTTGTCTTAACATGAATCGTTATAGAAAAGTTTTGAAAGAATGAGACTCCATCAACTAAAACCTCAATCCACGCAATGCTGAGTTCGGGTCTGAAATTTTAGGGTTTCGTTCACCAAAGAGGAGTGGAAGTGGATCAAAACAAAGTCAAGGCCATCATTTTAGCTAAGGCCTTTAAAATAAAAAGAATCCTAAAAGTTCTGGTCACGGAACCATTTAAGTGAGGCGTATCTCTAATCCAAAGACTAAGGTAGGTCTTTCTTCCTGACCAATCAAGAAAAAGAAGTGGTAAAGAGTTTAATGGGAAGAATAAGATCAGCGTTTTGATGGAACTGGGGCCACTTTAAGCTGCTTTACTTAATGCCGCCTAAGGGTCATGCCACCAAACCCCATTCATCGCACTGGCAAAAGATTCACAGATGCCTTCAACACAAAATAATGCTTGAAGGCCATACATGCTATTTTCACTATCTGAGAGCCTGAATCAAATGACAAAGTGATACACTTCACAGGCTGTAAGAGTCTCTATACTTTACATATATTAAACACATTACTGATCAGTTCATGTGGTGGTTCCAAAACCAATTTATGAAAATATATTGTCAAAGTCTAACTCAACGGATTTAATCAGAAATGGTCCCTTGTTTTGTCCGAGTTCACCTTGGTCAAGTTTCCACATAAATTAGTCAAGAGGCAAGCTTTAGCTAACTTTCTAGTAAATCATCCTTCATTAGAAACCAACCATAAAAAGGATGGAATTGTAGATATATGAAGTGTAATACCCTGATCTCCAAGCTTTGATTGTTTAGCATAGAATTCTACCGAGCTGGGACAGTAAATTATCTTACCAAAGGATATGATCATTCTATCTTTCAACTGGCCTTCAAGGGCAATCAACAATCGTTTGAATATGTGAGGCTGAGGATCGTTTAGATTCAAGGGAACTTTGGAGCACAAAAGGTACACATCATTGATACTCAATTACCGCTTTCTAAGAATTAACAAAGGGAATATAAATACAAATAACTTATTGTCAGTTCTTTATTGCTCATTTCCACTGGGCTGTTAGATCTTTTCACCTCGTGGATTTTGAGTAAGTACCTAGGAATCTAATCGGGAAGGTATTTGAGCTAGCACAAGTAGCCTCAGGAAGATGAGCAAATAATCACTCATAAGCTTCAACAGTATAGGCAAGGAAGAATCATCCTCAATTCTATGAAAGGAGAACTAAATTAGTCACCAAGAGCAGATACAAATGTCAGTAGGAGACTGAGAATTAAGATCAAAAAGTATTTAGAAGATCCTAATCTGTGACTTACAAAGGTGAAAGCTAATCACGTAACTTCACATCCTAATGGAAGGGGAATTGTATAGAAATGGACTTGATGGATTACTACTCAAATGCCTATCCTTCCTAGACAACATGGAAGTGATGAAGCAAGTTCATGAAGGGGTCTATGGAGCCCATCAAGTCGAGATAAAAATGCGATGGCTAATTAGGAGACATGGCTATTTCTGGCCAACCATCCTAAGTGACTGCGTCACTACTCCAGCGGGCTACAACAATGTCAAAACATAAGCAAAAGATACGTAATATACCTAATGCGGGAACTCCACTGATTGCAGAAACCATGGCTCACCGGATTGGCCATGACTTAATTAGGAAAATCTACCTAGCTTCATCAAAGGGACATAACTTCATCTTAGTCGCTACTACAATAAATGCAGCGAGAGCAAGACTTTGAAAAGCCAGAGCGTATGATGTGATCCAATTCATCAAGAAATGTGCTATTCATAGATTTGAACTCTCAACTCATAATCCCACTCAAGGTAGCATGTTCACTGAGGATGATGACTATTTCGGCCAGCACTATGACATTCAACTCATCGTGATCCACTTTATGTCATAAATAGGCAAGCATAAGCTTTTAACAAGGTGCTGATAAACATCCCGAGAAGGTGCCGGGAGGATACCCAGATTGGCACATAATTTTATCTCCAGACCTTATGGGCTTATAGAACTTATGAGATTCTACTGTAAAACTCCTTACTTCAACATATGACAGAATGTAGTGCTTCTAAATGAGTGTGGTAGTTCCTTCTTCTAAGGGTATCCAGAAATGGCAATAACTTTGCAGCATCACAATGAGGCCAAGCGATGATGGAACCTGAGGCATTGATGGAAAGAGATTACAAGCCGAGACCACATCATGATCTAAAAAAAGAAGGTTGCTCTGGCCTATAACAAGTGGGTCAAAAGAAAGAGTTTTGAAGAAAATGAGCTCGTTTGGAAGGTGGTGTTGCCCATCGGTGCTAAAGACAAAGAATTAGGGAAATGGTCTCCTAATTGTAAGGGACCATTTAAGGTTCACCAAGTACTGCTTGGAAATGCCTACTAGCTATCAAGCCTTGAAGGGAAGCCACATAAAAGGTACATCAATGGGAAGCACCTCAAGAAATACTTTCCCACAATGTGGGAAATGCTAGATACTACTAAGAAAAACTAAGATGAGGAATGAGGGACATTACAAAGAGTGTCCGGTCACTATTTTTGCATTGGGAAAATTATTCTTAGTAGTTACTTTAAGTGAAAAAGTAGGTTGTTTTGGCCACTCACCCGCTTCAAACTTTGTATTCCTTAATGTCAAGTACTTGTTATACCTCAATCGCTTCAATAATAACAAAGAGGTCCTATGACCACTTTAAACCTGGGGAAGTAGATACAAATCTTGATGTGAAGGTTAAAAAGGAGGCTCAGATCCTATTCATTCTAAATAAAGGCCTTTCCTAAGAATGGGCTTGGCCAGTCACTCAATTCTCCAAAATTAGGTTCCATGACCACTTTAGACTGGAGAAATATGGAATGACCTAGTATTAAAGTGGTTTTTCGCTACCACTGGCCGGCATATCGATTTCCTCCAAGGGTTGTTCTTGTTCCCCTCTCCTGCAGGTCCTAGGATATTAATTAAGATCATTAGAGAAATAGGCAAGAGACCTGCCTAAAATAGATTTGAAAGTAGCAAAGTTGTCCTGTGGCCACTTCACCTCAAAAACATAAACTTCTTCATTCCCTACTAATTCCCTAAGGAAGACTTATCGCCTTCTAAGATTAGGGAAGGAGCGGAAATATCCGATATTGAATGAGGTAGGCCTTCAGGGGCTCGGGCACACATATTTCCTCAAACAAAGCACCTGGACAAGTTCACATGTGGTATCATAAATCACTTTAAGATTGAGGAAATAAGCCCTCATGTTGAATCGAGTAAAGGAAAGTGGGCTTCGTGAGCCACTATACATTCAATCAAAGATTTCTAAAGAATTGACTTCATCATACGCCCAAGATATCGCTATCCCTTGGGAGCAAATGAAAATCATGAGTTGTCAACATCACCACGCTAAGCTCCACGCTACGATGTGATAGAGCTCGAGATCAGAAGTTGCTTACAACGTCAGCGATTGTACCAGTTGCTCGGCCAACATCTCGATGTTGCTTCTCCATGTCGCAACGCGACAAAGAGCTGAGACTGAGAAGCATAACTAATATCGCAACGCTAGGTTGCACCGCCGCAATGTTGCTTCTCAACATCGCGACATCAGCACCCTGTGGTAAGGATTTTGCAGTGTGGCCGTGACCACGGTATTCCATGGTTACGACCATGACCCAAAAAAGATGATTGAGGACTATGACTCAATGAAAGGGGATCTAGGAGCTGAAGGGAGTCATAGTGAAGTTCTTTGGAGGAAAAGAAACCATGGTGATTGTTGAAGATCCATTTCCACTAGCAACTTCAATCAACATAGCTGCTAATGATTTGAGCTATGTCGAGATTTTCACCAAGTGTTAGAAAGTAAGAATGGTATAGATTCCTAAACAATACTTGACTTATAAAAATGACTCGCAACAAAAGAAAAGTGCATACCTCAAAGAATGGAAGGTATCCATACTATCTAATAGGAAAAGGAAAGAACAAGAAGTTAGGGAAAATAATATTTCTACAATAGAGAGACATGTTTTTCCAAGGGAAAAGGGCATGAATGATCTTTCAAGAAGGAAAATACCCCAAAGGTATAAAGTTCCTCCTACTGTCTCACCTATACAACAATGGCATGTGGTGCAGCATAAGAAATTTCCTCAAAAGCTCACCAGAACTCAAAAAAGGAGAATGTTGAGACAAAGAGTCATGAAGAAAAGGCAACTTCTCAAAAGAAATGGATCAACACCACGGCCTTTAGAGGGGAAGTGTTGGCGAAATGGTTTCTATTCTAATGTTTCGAGTCAGGGTAGGCTTTTCAGCCACTATTGTTCTCAAATATTCAGTTTTGTCCAACATAATACCTTTTATATCCTAGTTTTGAGTTAAAATAGGCTTCTTAGCTACTATTCTCAAGCATACAAGTTTTTCCCCAACACAAAATGGGCTTCAATATATATATTTAAAAATAAATAGTAGGTTTTTAGCCATTATTTCATCTATTTCTCCAAAGCAGTACCTGATAAACGCAGTATATCATCATCCACACACAAGCACACTTCCAAAGGTAGGCCTAATGTCACCTTGGTCCACTAATGCAATGTCGCACAAGCAGTACACACAAGTTCATCACATCCAAAGGTAGGCCTAATGTCACCTTAGTCCACTAATGCAATTATAATGCTTGTGAGTGCCTTTGTAAGTATCGTGAAGTTCCCAACATAACAATCAAGAAGGTCACAAGAGCTATCTAGTCCAAGAAAATATAAGATTGTTCTAACTTACCTAAAAGTATGATGGCAAGTTATAAAAGAAATGAGCTAGTATGACAATGTCAAGGGTTATGTCAAAGTCAATGTCTGAAGTGGTGAGGGATCAGATCTTAGAAAAATCAAAACATCTCAAAGAGTCCCAAAATCCCAAGCATTCTTGGCGGGAAGCATTTCAAATCAACAACCTTTCCCCTCATAGAGGATAGAAACTCACCCAAGGAAATGGTCTTTTGCTAGTGCTTTAAGCCTTGAGCATGAAGAACCTCACCTTCTCATATCAGAGAAGACAACTTGGCTTTTTCTCGCTCCATTCCTTCATCCAACAACTGATTCGCCTTCCCCGCACGACATCTCACTTTTACTTCCTCTAATCATCGAATGCTCTGGTCAATAGATAACTTGGATTGCTCATATTCAAAAAATTTCCCTTTTAATTTCTCTAACTCAAACATCACTTGAGCACTCTCCTTTACCACATGTTTAATGGAAGAAAATACCTCAAGAGCACGGTATACAACCTCATAAATGAAAGCCCAGCCCCAGTTCAAGAGAAGTGGATCGAAAGCACCGCTACAGCCATGGAAGACATTTTTCTAGACAAAGTGATAAGGGAGAAGGTCTAAGTCAAGATTTCCACCACACGCACTCAAGCAATAGCTACATCCGCTCGTGAGGAGGTCCGGATGGTGGCTCAAATACGAGGAGTGGCTTCAGTTCGGGAGCGAAAGATTTAGGGAAGGAATTGCTTCTGCTTCAAGATGCAAGGTAGACCAAGGAGAGATCTATGAAAGACAAAGGTAAGGAAACTGAAAATTAACAAAGATACGGGAAAGGAAAGGTAAAGAGTTCACTAGAGGAATTGAAAGTAAAAGAGCTAGAGGAGTTTTTACTAATGGAGCCCTAGGGACGCCTGAAAATGGCCATCTTCTGATCGTCTCGAAGCCAGAGGAGTTTACCCACAAAGACTATCTCTCCCTTTGCATTGATACTCCTCCTCAACTTCTTCAATCTCATAGATCATCTCATGGTGTTAGAAAATCTCAAGCTCTCGGAGCTATCCTATGAGATCTCCTCATTGGCTCGGGAGGAGGTATTCCTCGACAAACCCCCTTCCTACTGGGATTACGAATCTATCTAAGAACTCTACAAGAACCTCCCAAATGCCTCGCCTCGACCGACAAGTTACCATGAAGCTAAGCCGCGAAATCGTTGAAACTATCTTGGAAAACGTTGGTTATAAAATTTTCACTTTCTATCAAAATCACACTTTAGATTTAACGAAAATCCAACAAAGATAATCCGCTACACGCTGTTGTTTCGAAATACTTAAATCACCTCGGGAGTAAAAAAATACACCCAATATTTTCCAAAAATCCAACTACAAACTACAAAGGACCTCCTCGGTCCTCATCAAAATATAAGATAAGAATCCTCAATCCAACATAAATTCATCGCAACCATTTCTTTTCTCAAAACCATGCATCTATATATTTTACTAAAAGATATTTACATATACAAAATGTCACATTTTAACTTTTACTACGCTTACTTTACACCTTATCTTATATATATATACACAACACAATAGCTTCAGGATCGAGGATCCTTAAAGGTCTTTCTAGCTTCAATACCCGCACCTAAAAATTATTTAAAAACGTAAAACCGCGAGCCAAACTGCCTGGGTGAGTACTATAAGTTCTAAATGTTGTCATTCACGTATGTACCTCCCAATGAAAATCTATACATAAATGGTTGTAAAACCGTTTATGATAAACCGAAGTTTTTTTAAGCAGGAAAACCATTTCTCAAAACTATTCAAATCGTTTCATGGTGGTTAATATCCGAAGTGCTATATCAGAATCAAGTACTAACCACTGTGGGCCCATTTCAAAACTATTTCACACAAAACTGTTTAAAGGGTGGTTAATATCCGAAGTGTCAAATCAGAATCAAGTACTAACCATCGTGGCCCATTTAAATACTCTATATGCCACTGAACCCTGGACCTCGAGCATCGTAGAACCTCGAACACTACCCGTCTAATATGATCCGATGAACACGACGGGATCTCTATTAGCATAATGGAACCTCGGAACCAAAATGCCCAGTGATGGAACCTCGGAACCAACACCTCATCACCAAGGATCAAAATATCATGAATATTGAATATATTTCCAGAATTTGATTTTAAGGAAATATCTGAAATATCAAAAATATTTCCAGAAAATATCTATGTGGATATTTTTACAAAAATATCGCTATTAAAATTTTTATATTTTAATTATATAGATTATGAGAAATTTATTCATATCTTAATTAAGGTAGATTAAAATCAAATTGATTAGTAATTATTAAATTAAATATGTTATATTTAATATATTATTCATATATTATTATGTTAAAGAGATATTATTTATTTGTTTTGTTATTATTATAAATATTATGTAGATAATGAGAGAGTCAAAACATTATATATTATAATTTTAAATTTTTAAATGATATTATTTTTATTTCTTTTCCTTTTTCAAATTAATATTTGATTTAAAATATTATAAGTTATAATGTAAAATAAAATAAATAAAATATTATAAAGGGATTATGGAACAAATAAATAATAAGAGAATATAAAAAGTTTGTACTATATATAATAAGTGCAGTAATCAATGGTTTGGTGGCTTCGAGGTGCCTACGGTAGCATTTTTTGTAAAGTAGCTTCAAACCCTTCAAGTTAATTTTTTCATATTTTGGAGCTCGATTTAGAAAATATTAGATTTTTCCGATTTTTCGGGAAAATATCGGATTTTTCCCATTTTTCGATGAAAAATCGGCGAATTTTCCCGATTTTTTGCCGATTTTTTTTCTTCCGATTTTATTTTGTCAAAATCGTTTCCATGCCGCCCAAAAATTGATTTTTTGCCGATAAATAGGCCGAAAAATCCGATTTTTTGTTCACTGCTCATCACCATGTACTATGTCAGCACGATAACCATCTATATACCTTGAATGTGTAGAGGGCGACTCACTATATAAATATATACTATATCTAACCCCCAATTGCCAACTATGCAATATAGTTAGTCATAATGTCTCATAACCCTGCCATGCACAATCCGAGATACATCTGACCGAACTGAGCTATGTCACGAGTTTTGCTAAAACTGTGCCAAACCGCTTATTACACGAAATCAAATTTTCTGAGTATAACAAGTGGGAGGTAAAAATGCTTTACTAATTACATTATATTTTCAAAGCACTTTAAAAACTTGTAATTTAAACACTTTTGTTTTCGAAAACGATTTTGAGTACTCACCTTTTTCGACAATTTTCAATTCTCACAAGACGCTTAGATTATTGTCGATGCTTCAATCGCCTACACACCATACAAATTACGAAAATGCCCTCAGTTCAACGTTTTAACCATAAAACATACAAAGGGCTTTCAAAGCGACTACATCGAAACGAACTTCGATTCTAACAAAACTTTACGTGCTAGTCACATTCAATAAGGACATCGATAATATGAGGTGAAATTGACCAAAATGCCCCTACACATAAATTGCCCCATCAAAACTATCTGTTTTAGCAATTTTTTCAAAACGACCCCATGCTATTGGGGATGTATTAGACCAGACGTCATGATAACCAAGCAATTTGCACACTCGTAATACAATTAAATTTTTTCGTAAATTATGTGGGTACTAAATGCTATTGATAGCATATGATTAAATTCTACACTAAGGCTTCCCATAGAATTTGGAAAACACCCAAAATATTTCGAATTTATGTTTGGTCTGTCCGAATAAAATCCTCAATTTCAACCCCGAACTCCGTCCGAAACAATTCCAAATTCACCCAAACACAAATTTAAAATTCCTAAAATTCCTAAACTCACCCAAAATTTTGGAATTGAAGCTACGACTTTTCACTACTCTAAGAAATTTCAAGTCATTACATTACCTTTTTGGCCTAAAAATTAATCAAGTAGGAAAATTCTCTACCTCTCAGAGTTTGACGAATGCTGTTTTTGGTATCTACGCTTAAATTTCCTCGTCGCACTAACTTACCTTCTCGCTTCAAGAAAATTTACGATCTCGATTCGTGAAATCTAAGAAAACAAAGAGTAAGAAAATAAAATAAAATCTCTCTCTCTTATTTTTGTTCTTTCCACGCCCTAATCGCCGTTTTGACTTTTATTCTTTTTTTGAATTTATTATTATTATTTATATAAATGGTTCATATTATCTTATTCTGTCTATTTTTACCCCAAAAATTTATTTCTTTCGCTCAATTATTTAAATGAACTTTAACTCAAGTCATTTTTCCCGATTCTCCCCGAGATTTTTAAAACTCACCCCCAAGCTCATCTACAAATAGTCACTAGATTTCGCAAGACGAATTTAACGACCCAATCCGTTTCGCTATCCGAGATTTAGAGAATTTTCTAGTTTCCCGAACTATTTCGGGGTAATTTATTATTATTATTATCCTTTGAAATCTATTAATTTGTACTTTCATCTTCCATTTTTAATTACAAAGTGCCACAATTCTTGAACTTACAATTACCCTAAAAAAAACTTCAAAAATTCTATTATGGCACTAAAATACTAAGGAAGCCTCGTGCACATATGCAACCCTACTGCATTATTCATAATCTCCTGAAAGGCGTTACATATTCTTCACTACAACTAGTTTAGATTGTTTACAAAAAGATGAGGCTTAGATTGAACAACCCTTTCTTCAATTTTTTGCAATGAACCCATCGAAGAGGAAGTAAACCTACATAACACATGCTAGATTTCAAAGTGAAAGTCAAAAAATCAATGCAAGAAACAATACATCATACTGGAAAATATGGCAGTGAACCGATAAAGATCACCAAATCCGATGCACCACCACGCGAGAAAGATTCTATATCCGACTTCCACATAATAGTCTTGAGGCCAGGAATCTAGTAAGATTTCTGAGTCAGTTGATCTTCTAAAGCTACAGTAGGTAATCTTAAGGGTAAGGAAGGGAATGAAGGGATAAACTGAGTAAATCCAACCGGTGCTTCCATAAAGGCAGCAAGTAGGTAAGAAAATGCATTAAGAATACGCTGAGAAAGCATAACAACTCCCAGAGATCACAACCCCGCAACTTTATCGAGGAATGCTTATGGATATTGAAAAACTCAATAAGTAAGGATGGAAACCCTGGATCTACCATCGGATGTGCGGGAAATCAGGTCGTGCTTCGATACGCTTGAGACAAAGAACATCCGCCGTTTAGAAAAATATGAAAGGGAGTCTGTAGATATAGTCCTAATGGATTGAACTGCATTAAGACCCAAAGGCATGGAGAGGAAAGAGTCAGCACCTGATAACTCAAGGAAGTAAGCAAAGAGCTAGATCTATACAAACCAAAGGGCTTTTCCCACCCTATGGTAAGGTATCTTATCACATACTTGCCCATGCCTTTATACAAGGAGGCCAAGAAAATGGTACCCAAATCATAAGGCCACCTAATGGCAAAAGCCCTAACCAGAGGAATATACTCCATGGAAGGCTTAATCGAATAGAAAAAGACAAAACGACAAAGAAGAACCCACAGGAACTCTATATGTCTTGTGATAGAAGGAACCCCAGTAGAAATTCGCCACTTCCATATAGTGGATGCGTAAGAAGTTTGGGGGTGGAAGAGACTTCAAGATGAGGAATTGATGGGTCATGGACATCTAGAAGACATACGGCTTCTGAACCCTCAATAGGCAACCCAAGAAGATAAATGTCCCGTGGTAATGGATGTGGGGCCGAAAGGGAAGATAAATGAATTCAAACCCTTATACCAAAACCTCAAGGCAATACTCATCAAATCCAAATCAAGGGTTACTCTCACCGTGGTAAGCTTAATGAATTAGGCAATACCTAAGGATTCCCAGTGTCCCTGGAAATGAGCAAGAGAAACCTATCTACCCTAAGTGATCCAATCCTCAAATGCCCTAGGTCGTGACTTAGCCGGTAGATGGTCGAAATTTTTCTAAGAAGTATCTTTGATGGTGAAGTCAAAGGAAAAGGAAAGGTCGGGACAAGAATAGCCACATCTCCAATTGCATGGGCAGTCCTAAACTCTAGCAAGGGATGAAGAGATGGCAATACACTAAAACACAGGAAAAGAGTGTCAGCGAACCAGGGGTAAGAAAGAAAATGAAAATGAGTGAAGAAATAACCAGGAAATGCCCTTACCTTGAGGAAGATTACCCAGCCATGTCAAGAAATGTAATAAAACCTTGATAAGGAAAACCAAGAAGAAATCAGGTGTATGGAATGCTAAGAGAGATTGATAGGATAAGTTCTATGGAAGATTTTTAATTTTCAAATGGCAATTATTGCATTGGTAACTCCTGAGCTCTCAGAATTTTATGTTAGGAAGGTCCATCAAATCGTAAGGTCCATCAAATTGACAGGATAAGTTTTACGATGCTTTCGTTGGTAGACGAGGCGAAAAGATCGAGTAAAGAGGCAATGGAGACCGAGATCTGCATACAAAGGAGAAAAGCTTCGAGGTCATATGAAACATTCATCTCAAATCACTTCAACAAAAGGGATAAATCTACTCACCAATGCAAGAGGTAAGTTTAGGCTATGGAGGATGGCCTAAAAATCGAATCGTGGTAGTTAAGGATCAACTGAGGCCATAACGTCAGTCAGACATCGCTTGAAGGCAACGCGCTTCAAGCAACGCTGCCTGTCGTCGTGAACGTGCGATGTTGACTTATTCGACAGCGACGACGAGTCCCGAAGCATAAGCAATTGTGAACCTTGATGAAGAAGCTGACTCAAGATAAAATCAAAATGATTTCTTCGTATGAATCTTTCAAATCCCAAAGAAGAGTTTTTTTATACTGAAGGAATCGGGTTGTATAGGAAAAGCGAGATCAACAGCCGTAGGTTTGAAAATTATGAGGCTTTCTCGAGGTATTACTTTAGGGCTTCTTCAATTCCTCTAATCGGGCTCGTGGTTTTGTCTATTCTTCCGTTGATAATCTACATCCAAGGATAAGCTGTGATTTTGGGCTCCATGAAATGACAAGAGAAGAGGGAAGAAAGCCTTTAATGCTATAAAAGTTTTTCCATCCAAACATGGCCCATGGGTCATATTGTATGGGGGCAATTGTTTACAATAAAATAAATTTTTGGTTCAAATGGTATTAAATAATTATTCTATCCAAAGAATAGTAGAATGACAAATAGATAGTCAAACCGAGCCTAACCTAATCCGAAAGCCTGGGGTCTAAGAGAACCATCCTATGAAAAGATCTAGGATATTTTGAAATTTTTAAATAATTTGTCAAGGATGTCATATAGAGACTTTGGCCTCAAAGGTAGAGATTGAGACTTGTTCTCCAATACATGACATGGCAGAATACGTGAGCAGTTATTGGAAGTGGGGAAAGTTACTTAGAGAATAAGACTTTAGTGGAGAAGTTGTGGGTACCATGGCTTTGCACCTGCACTCCATCACTCAATAGCCCGACCAAGCAGCTCCACCGGCCTGCCCGCCCCATGAAGCAACCCAAGGCGGCCCACCATATTGAACCACAATTTTAACCACCAGAAGGCGATTCCTATAACCCGCTTCAGATCCCGAGTCCCCCCATCCAACCATTCACGCATATGAAATTTGTTATGGGAAATACGCTAAAGTAGATATTTATCCTAATTTCCTAATTTCAAAATCATTTATTTCAAGGATATCCCTAATAGCGAAAAGTATTTTATCCCTTATTCTCAAAAGGATAATCCTTAATAAGGAAAAACAGATTTTATCCCTTAAAAGGATAATCCTTAATAAGGAAAAACATATCTTATTCCTAAAATAAGAACGGAGATTTGGGAACCGAGCCTTATAAATTGGGAAGATCCCACGTAAAAGGGTATGCACCTAACTATCTTACCCTCCTTCTTCCTCTCCATAATGGCCGAATTTAATTATCGAAGAGGCGGCCGACCCACCGTCGTTGGATCGCCTTTTACTGCCTCATCATACCGCTTATGCCTCTGAGATCAAACAAAAAAGTCGGGTAACAACAATTGGCGCCATCCGGAATCAACAAAATTTTCGCTAACGATTGGCAAGAGCTTGGCTCCAGCGATGTCCAAAGAGTCTCTTGTCATCCGATCTCGCCGATCCCCATTCCACATCCGATTCGTCCGGCAACAGAATGTCATAACCCAATGACCCAGTCGCTAGAAGATCAATTCTTCCATTGGCTTCAGGGCATAGAGAGAAAGCAAGAGGAACAAGCAAGAAAGATGAAGGAGTTACAATGTCATGTTGAAGGCTCATAGCGAAATAATGACTACCATGACTCAGATCGAGAAAGCCACGAACTCGGGAAGAAAATATCAATAAAGCTTTCTTTAAAGCATTCTCTATCAACCTTGCAATGGTCCACTTAAAAGCTCTGGATGGCGCAAGAATGATCTCCGTCCATCAAAGATAGATAACATCTAACCGGTCCACTTTAAGTCTCTACATGCAAAGAACACTGTCCTGGCCCAAGATAGATAACATCTAACTGGGTCAAACATTAAAAAGCCCTGATGGCGCAGAATATCATCCGCCAAGATAACATCTAATCGGTCACAGCTAAAAGCTCCTGACGGCGCGAAGAAATGACCTATCCTACTAATATGGATAAATATCTAACCTGGTCAACATTAAAAGACTGATGATGCAATAAAATGACCTAACCATTTCAATATAGACAACATCTAACTGGTCAAACATTAAAAGCCCGGATGGCGCAAAGAAATGTGATATGTCCGCCAAGATAGATAATATCTAATTTGCACATTAAAAGCCCTGACTACAAGTAATAAACGAATTGTCCTACCAAGATAGATAACATCTAATTGGTCAACATTAAAAGCCCAAATGGCGCAAAGAAATGACTAGTCCTACAAGTGAAGATAGATAACACCCAATCGGTCAACTTAAAACTCCTTGACGCACAACAAATGACCTATCCGGCCAAATGAGAACATCTATCAGACAACATAAAGCCCTGGATGCGAGTAATGACTCCTACCAAGATAGATAATATCTTTAACTAGTCCACTTTGTAATTCGGATGGCGCTACATGACTCCGTCTGAAATTTGTGATGGTTAATGCCCAATACAATAAAACCGATGGCGCAATGTTCACACGATGTCTAATGTCTAACCGGCCAGACGAAGTCCGGATATTAAAGGCCTATCCAACTGACATGGCTAATGCCCGCCTACGGCACAAAGTCCGGATTACTTAAATGCTCCGATTCTACCAAGATGGCTAATGCCCAAACACTAGATAAAGTCCCGGATGGCACTAAATGCCCTATCCGGCCCGGCATGGCTAATGCCCAGCTAGCCCAGTACAAAGTCCGGATGGCGTTATTGCCATGTCCGGTCCAGCATGGTGGATGCCCAATTGGTTCATTACTAAGCCCGAGAAATGTCCTATCCGGCCCAGTATGGTTAGATGCCCAACCGTTCATTTAATGCTAGACTTCTAGCTAGAAGTCGTCTGGCACTTTCTTAATGCCAGACTTCCGGCCTAGCTCTAAGTCGTCTGACACTTTCTTAATGTCAAACTTCTGGCTCTAAGCCGTCTGGCACTTCCTTAATGCCAGACTTCTGGCTCCAAGCCGTCTGACACTTTCTTAATGCCGCACTTCCAATTTAAGCCGCCTAGCACTTCCCACGCCGACTTCGGCTTTAATCCGTCTGACATCTTTCTTAATGCCGCACTGCGGCTCTGGGGTCGCCCCAATTTCTAAAAGCCGATGGCACTTCTTAATGTCGACTCCCATTTAAGCCCGTTGGTCTTCTTAATGCCGACTGCCCGGTCAGTTCCTGGGCACTTTTTCTTAATGCCACCTGTGGCTCTGGGTCGTCTCACTTCTAAAATCATCTGGCACTTTCTTAATGTTAGACTTTCGGCTTTAAGCCGTCCGCCACTTTCTTAATGACAGACTTCCAACTCTAAGCCTTCTGGCACTTCCTTAATGTCAGACTTCTGGCTCCAAGTTGTCTGGCACTTTCTTAATGTCAAACTCGGCCTGCCGTCCTCGACACTCTTTACCGGCCCGACTCTCTAGCTCTGCTCATCCGGGCACTCTCTTAATGCTCGACTTGTGGCCTAAGCCATCCGAACAAAGCCACCGCACTTTTCTAATGCCGACTTCCACTCTAAGTCGCCCTGGCACTTTCTAATGCGACTTCATTTAAGTTGCCCTGGCACTTTCAAAAGACCGTGACTGTGGGCTCTGCCCCGTCGGCACTTTTAAAAGACTAGACTTTGACTAGCTCAAGGCAGATGTTTAAATACAGCAATGGCTCTCATCCTATGCCTTCTTTCTTCACTACTGGGGGCACTGCGGAGTCTTGTCTGTGAAGCAGACTGATCATGTTGGGATGAAGTAACTAAGGCCCCTTGCTGATCTCAGCCTTAAGGCCTCGAAATGACCCCGCCGGGAAATAGCTACCTCGAGACTCGACTAAAAGATCAGCAAGAACAGCCCCATCACCCCCAACGACCTCTCCTAGCAACCAGACGGACGGGGGCTATGTAGGAAAGGGGCTGAGCCTAACTCCCGCGAAGTTCTTCATACAGCAGGAGCTCATCGCGCCCCTCTCAATGATCTCAACCATTAATCGATGTTGAGAAACATGCAACCACACGCACTTTATATCCAAACACACGCTCACGCACGATTAATTCTCGCATTCCTTCAACTTTCTCTACTTAAGGTTTAGCACCGTATTTTTCTCGATCGAAGAAGCACCAATCAGCCGAAAAGTGGGGCAGCATTATGGGTACCATGGCTTTGTGCCTGTGATCTATCGGCAACAGCCCTAAGACCGCAGCTCACTACTCCTACAAATTCCCATGAAGCAACCTGCGCCATTATTAAACCACACTGAACCCAATTTAAGGTGCATTCCTAGAACCTATTTAGATCTCGAGCCCCAACCTAGCCATCTTACTCGCATATGGAAATTTGTTATGGGAAAATACGCAAAGTAAATATTATCCCTCGAATTTCCTAATTTCTAAACTTTATTTTAGCTGATAACTTAATAAGGAAAAATGCATTTATCCCTTATTTCAAAAGGATAATCCTTAATAAAGAAAAACAGATTTTATCCCTTAAAAGGATAATCCTTAATAAGGAAAAACATATCTTATTCCTAAAATAAGAACTGAGATTTGAGAACCAAGCCTTATAAATTGGGAAGATCCTACGTAGTGGGTATGCAATTCCAACTATCTTTCT
>JAEQBH010007226.1:0-97852 GCA_016808115.1 Tetrastigma voinierianum | reverse complement strand
ATTCAAAAGGAGTCAATGGAACAGCTTTCGTAGGTACACGATTCGTACGTACAAAGCTGTTTTCAAAGCTTCAATTTAAGAAAACTGCAATTTGTCCTACTAATCATACCCTTACCATCATAAGAGTACGGATTGCGCCTTCGGCTATACCATTTTGCTCAGACTCCTGTGCATAGTAAATCGTGCCACTATCCCAGTCCTCTGGGCATTTGGCGAATGGCCCTGTCAGCCCAAGATTTCATGCTTGCCATAATACTTCCATACCTCGGTCAGATCTAAACCTTTATGACTTTTCCTAACTGTTTTCGACTTCAAATCAAAAATCTTGAATTTTTCAAGAGACTCCTGACTTTCTTTAATCAAGTACAAATAACCATACGAGAATAGTCATCAATAAATGTGATGAAATAAAATTTCTACACAAGGTCGCTAAGCATAAGGTCCACTTATATCGCGTGAATGACTTCCAACAAGTCGTAACTACACGGATCAGCTTTCTTCTTATCTTACTATTTTACTCCCAATAGTTTCACGATATCTCTAAGTCATTTTTAAGAGCAGAGGATATTAGTTCCCATAGCCTCTTCACTTCATCTCAGAGATATGGCTAAGTCGCTATGCCATAATGCATAAGACTCATCCTAGGTAGTGGTCTTTTGAAACAACCTTTCAGCCGTATAAGCCACGATATGTCATCGGGAGATAAACTTAATCTCATATAATCCGTTGGACATATGACAAGCATTCCAACCTTATTTGAATTAAGAAATATTGAAATAATATTGCTCTTAATTTCAAAGAATAATCATATGAATCCAAACATGATACTGAACTAAATTCTTCTAAAAGAAGGTACATAAATGTATCTTTCCAACATCAACTTAAAACCGTAATCTAAAACTAAGATTACATCTCCACGAACATGACTTCACTTCTCGCTATTTCCCAAGGATTTTTGATTCATCCTCGTTGCTTCCTCCGGTTTTATGAATCCCTCGTATGGTAAATGCAACATGATTAGTTGCTCCACTATCGTTCAATTAAGAACTGATGGTGCTTCGAGAAGCTGGATTCCACAAACAAGTATTAAAGAATCATTACCTGTAGTTTCCACGCTGACATCCAAGCTTTGAATTTTGCATACTTCATGTGACCTTCTTCTCATAGAAAAGAAGCAGCCGAATACCATCCTTTTTCAAGAATGTCTTCTTCGGGACTCCATATTGTCGATTGGACCTAAGAGTTTCTTGAGCACCTTTTTGAGTTCGACTTTGAACTTCTTATTCTTTCTTATTAGAACCAAGAAGATATAAGTGCCACATGCTCTTTATCCTTCTTAAGCTTCTTCCTCTCGCCACCACCCTTGCTATCGTCATTTATCGACTCAAGTTTCATCTTGGGAATTGTAGTTTGTCTTTATAATCCCAAAATCAGGTGGAAGGGTGTTCAGGGCTTGATGCACAATGCAAGCATCAGGAATGGTAACGTTAAGAGCTTGGAGCTTCGCCTTTAAGTCCACCATCCTCAGGACATAATCTCTAACCCCACTGCATTCATCATACTATGTCAAGAGCTTTTGGAGAAGTGTTCCAACCTCAGCATTGGACGAAACTCGATTTCTAGCCTCTATAGTTAAGCATCATTTCCTTAGCAAGACAAAGCCATCGTAAACCACTCTTTCAAGTGTTCTTGTATGATTTCTTCATTGTCAACAAGCAAAACTTATCGTCTCCTCTCCTGTGTAGCAAAGCCGGCTTCAAACTTCAAGAGATTTCAGAGGATGACATTCGCTGGCCATCCATCGTAGTTTCGCCTATGTGAACATCCGCCACCATTCCAAACAGAAGTCCTCTTCCATTTCTAAAATTCAACTAGTAAGGACTTATTGAAACGGAATTGCCGTCACGTAAAAATTGGATCAAAATAAAACAAACAAATATAATCAAGATCATGTGAATACCATACAGAGAAATTACATATACATCATCACATAATCACCTTGGGGCATAGAATATGACATGTAGTTGTATTATTCTCCATGATAGCGGCCAAGGAGAACATATTCTAATCCTTCGTGAAATCACCACCTCGGGGTGTATGAACCACTAAGATCACCATTTCTCATCAGATGCCATCATGTATCCCTCCATGAATTAACACATGATCACCTCCTTCATATGACCACGAATAAAACATGAGACATCCCCACAATATGAGACCTGGAGTATTTCAAATCCAATCAAGTGTGCCACTTCGCGGTCATTAAACCCAATTGAATCCTTGAAAATCACTCATATCAAGGATATAAACTTTATGTATCACATTCAATATATGTAATGCCAATTATATTTTGTTCAATTCATTAATAGTCAATTAATTTAGAACTTACACAAATTTCCTTATGCAAGGGTATTCATGTTAGTTACCTATATTTCCTAAACCAGAGAAATACCAAGAATACGTGAAAATACCCTAATAACTAGGCATACATAGGGTTCTATACGCATTTTCATATCTGTAAAAGCTTCAAATATGCTAAGTCAATATACCAAATTGTAGAGAATTTCGATACGAATCAGGTCAAATTGCTCCCAAAATTCTCCCACGCCACGCCACCGTAAGGTTCACGCTGCGGCGGCAAAATGGGCTGCATCGTGGTCCGGGTCAGGTTGACCGGCCTGTTTGACCGCGGATTCGGCCGACCGCTGACCGGTCCGGTCTGACTACCGTTGACCGGTCGGGTCTTTGACCGGTCGGTCATCCGGGTCACTGGTTCCGTCACGGTCGGGTCAGCCGACGTCATCCGGCCACGCCAGCGTACCACGCCGCCGCCACGCTACCGCCACTAACTGAACCGGGTCAACAAACGGATCGGGTAGATCCGGTTTGACCGGGTCGGTTGCTGACTGGGTCATGCTGACGTCATCACGACGCCACAATTCGCTAATCGGCTCGGGCGCGTGGTGTCGCACGCTACGCCGGCGCCTTCAACGCCGCTGCATGGCGCTGGCTACGCGGAGGGCGCGGCGGCGTAAAGCCGCGACGCGCCACCCACCGCTGTGATCGCCTCGTCGCGGAGGATTCCAACATGTAAAATATTTAATTTTGGCCATAAACCAAATTGACGTATCGTCCGATTTTTCATAAACCCAAAAATTTCTCCAAATCCGTATGTTTTCGAAGTTCGATCCATGGTCAGTTCGATACCAACCTGTAGGATACGAATTTCTAAAACAACCTAGATCACTATGGAACACAAACATCATTTAATGGAGAAAAACACTCGTAAATTCGCATACCTTTGGAATCCATGGATCTCTTCTTGTTGATGCGAATCGATGAAGAGTCGCAAAGAGAATCGATCTCAAGATCCAAGATCTCTCCCAAACGACCTTTGAAACTCGGGGTTTACGAGATTGCCGATCACTCTCTCGAGAAAACCGTATGAGAGAAATAACGATGTGATAGAAAATGGTCTCAGGGGTTTGGGAGGACTTGAGCTTTCCTTAAATAGAGTTCCTCGACTTCACGTCCTCCCTCATGAATCCGGCCCAGTCGAACTCAAATTTCACACACACTACCAAATTCCATATGCTTTATTAAGAAGCCCAATAACTCACTTAATTAGACCAATTCAATTCATTTTTAATACCAATTAATGAAGCCCACTTAATGAAAAACTTTTACAAAATTTCGCATTTAAAATACCGTGGACCTCTAAGTTTTTTTTTTGAGGAGAAAATGGAAGGTAGCGGGTTTGTGAGAATGCATGACGTCATTCGTGATGTTTCCAAATCCATTGCTTCGAAAGATCCTCATCGATTTGTGGTGAAAGAAGATGTTAGATTGCAAGAATGGGAAAAGAGAGATGGTGAGTTGAGAAATTACATGTGCATGTCTTTGAAATGCGTACTTGTACATGAGCTTCCGTAAACATTGCTATGTCCTAAACTTGAATTCTTTTCTATCGATAGTAATGATGATTCCTTGAAAATTCCAGACACTTTTTTCAAAGAGATGAAAGAAGTCAGTGTTTTAAGCTTGTCTGCAACTAATCTTACACAACTTCCTTCATCACTTTGCTTTATTTCGAATCTTCAAACATTGTGTCTATCCGAAAGGCTTTGGTTGAGGGAGTTAGAGTTTAAAGACATAGCAGTGCTTGGAGAACTGAAGAAATTACAAATTCTTAGCCTTGTAGATTGTGGAATTCGAGAGTCAGCTCAAGCATTGAAGCAATCGAGAGGATCTAAGGATGTCAGTTTGAGGCCTTACCCAAAATTCTTTACAAAAAATGTCATATCAAGTCTATCTCGGAGGGAGGAATGCTTGGTTTGTTGAGTTGAAACACTTGTCATGCTTGAGGGCATTGGAAGTAGAAACACCACATTCCTATTTACTTCCGGAAGATGTATCCTTTGACAACCTCACTAGATATGATATATCCATAGGCTTTAAAAGGGACTGGCTTGATGATAAAAGAAATACCTCAAGAAGGTTGGTTTAAAGGTGTGAAAGGCCCACATCTCGTAGAAGTACTTCAAGTCGTTGCGTAAAACTAAGTTTTAAATTTGAGCGGTTGATATCGACATTTTGTTAATGAGTTAGACTGGTGATGGTTTTCTTCATCTCAAGCATCTGCCTATCAAGGAGGATAAGATGCAAGACATCATGGAATACAATGGAAACGGGAAGGATCGACGACCCACCACCTAATGACGCTTCATCTCTTGAGGAATTAAACCTTAGCAGCCTCTCTACCACTTGGAAGCAAGAGATGCCATGGGTCAATTCAAGGGATGTTTTCACAACCTAAGAATTCCTATAATAACTAATCGTGATAACTTGGAAATGTATATCATCATCGCCTTACAAAGACAAGGAAAGGATATCTTTGCTCTCTACTCCACATGAACCATTGGCAACCAAGAGCAATTAATTCATCCCTTTTTTCAATCAACCAAGATGTTTGATGATTCTCAAACATTTTCGCCATTATTTAACGCTTATATACTTTAATCACATACATACATATATTGATGATGCCTTTTTTCAACCTGAACCCGGCTGGAGCGTATGGGTCATTGGCCGACCTGATTGATGTCAATGGGCTCCATGTGCCCCGGATCGCTTGTCGAGGTAGGATTGCCGCATACTGTCCGCAGTTCGACGTGGCACTCCTCCTCGCAAGAAGAACAAGAAAGATGTGGGTCGGCGGGGTTTCGCTGCGGGTCGCTTCTCTCCGATGCCTAAGTCAGTTTCTTTTTGAGAGAAAAGATAGACTGCGTAGAGGGTGAATGTGTTGCATATGTATGCGACGCATCGGGCAACCTTTCATCGGGCGGGGTAGACATGTATTTATAGTAGATATTCGACCGCTAGATAATGACTAGCATTCGCTCCTACTGGATGTGATTTTCTTGTTATTATCGCATTCGACTCGTAACTGACGAAAGAGCCCTTATTCGATAATCTTCCTTCTTATCGTGATCCCACCGTGATGATCTCTGTCATTATTTTCTTTCCTTATTGATGAGATTTGGTTGGATTGGTGGGATAATGTATTATTTTTATTCTCTCTGATTGACTAATTAAACCCGATTTGTGTGGATATGGGCCTTCTCAATCATCCAGACCGGCCTTTGGGGATCTAGCGGGTCGCCTTCATTTTGAGTCGCATCGTGGGCCCGATGCACTAATTTTCGCTTGGCGAGGCTCTGGGTGGAGCCTCGCTTTTCTAACTCCTATCATATATATATATATATATATATCAATTAAAACCAAAGAGTTTCTTAACTGTGAGAAGCCAATAGCAAGATCCGCACTAACCATTGTCTAAGTATAATTACATAGCTAACCTTAGTTTGTTCATGTAAACTGATTTAAAGAAATAGAGTTACTTTTTGGGTGACTATCTTATTAAGAAAAAAGAAAGGATAAAGGATCCCACTTATAGTGAGATCCCTCTATCATCGCACCTCTCTCTAAGGTGTACCATCTCAACTTTTTAATTTCCTTTAAAAAAAAAATTATAAAAATTTGTACATTATTTAGCTCATAAACACAATATGATGATTTTTTTTAATTTCATTTCTCATAAGGCCACACTTCTAAATTATTAGTATCATTCTCCTCTACGTCTTTTTATAATTTCATCACGTTTAATTAATTTAATCATTTACTTCATATTTTTCATTTCAATTTGTGATTACAATTATCACACGAGTCTCTCTCATCATCAATATGGAAAATTGATTGATTCTTCAATTTATCTTATATTTCCTCTCTAATTATTGCCGCTTCACCTTTTCTTCATATTCCTTTTCATTTTTTCTTAATTCCTTAGGCAAATTCCCATACTTTTTTTTTTCAAATGTGGTTTTTTTAAAAATTATTTTTGCATAAAAAATATTTCACTAAAAATAAAATTTCCAAATAAATTAAATATTTTGTTACTATTGATATTGTACAATTATTTTATTAAATAATTGATGGTGCACAGGCTATCCTTTTGCTTTTTATATTTTAAGTTATGTTATTCGCCATTAAGACAATTTTGATTTCATTTTTAGATTTAAAAAAATAGAAATGAGAAAAATTACAAAATTAAATAAAATTATATGTTTTGAAGAATAAATATATATATATATATATATATATATATATATATATATATATATATATATATATATATATATTTTTTTTTTTTTTTAAAAAGATATGAAATATTTAAAAAACCTAGGCAAAATCAAGAAAATTAAAAGATAAATGAACATAGAGTAAGACTTTACTTTAAATGGAAAATTAGAGTTTAAAATTTTGCATACTACAAAGCGTTGCATTATTTACTTGTTTTATAGTAGTATAAGTTAATAAAAACCTATATTGAAGAATGTTAGTGGAGAACCTTTAATAGTTTCAAACAGTTTATAATGATTGAGAACCTTGTGAATTGAAAATTGAATTTAACATTTTCAAAAGTAAATAATTAAATAAAATATGTTGTAAAAAATATACAAATAAACAGAGTGAAAACAAAAGTGTGATTATCAAAGAAAGATATTAAAAATTAAAAGAAAGAGATACGAATATCAAACACTAGGTGCCCATTAGAGGGGTAGTTAGTTTGTAATAAGATGAAAAAAGTATTTGTACATTATATTTTTTCTATTTTTAATTTTAATCTACAAAGTAAGGCATGCTAGAACGGGAGATTGCAATTATTATTATTATTATTATTATTATAGTTATAGTTATTTTTGTTTGCAAGGTTCCAGGAATACAAGAAAATAGATTGATGATTAATTATCATGGTCATTTGTTTGTGATCTACAAAGTTTGTCGAATTGGGTGGCATAAACAAAATTGATCATTCTATCGACTTATTTGAAAGAAAAAAAAAAATGGTACCAATTCTCTTAAATTCTAGAAAAATGTAATACTTGACTCAAGAAAGATGCACAAATAATTATAACTTAGGAGAATTGTTACCGGGAGGATGCTCTAAAAAACATGATGGGCCCAGAATGCAAACCCAAGAGACAAACCACCAACGTGGCTTACAGAGCTTAAGGGGAAGTCTCGTAAGTGAGCCCAAAGACAAGAGCTCTACCCATGACGACATCCCGCCTCATCCCTAAGGCGCAAGCCTGCAGGAAACTTACTCCCAAGGTGAGCCTAGGTTGAAACCGCTTCCAGCAGCTTCCGACAGTAGCAAGAATGGCCCACCATCCACCAAACAAGACGTATAAAAAGGAAGTACCCACCTCCATGATCCTATATCTACTCATTAAGGGAAGAAAGATCTCCCACGACAGCTTCGCTCCGCCAAGAAGGAAGAAGGGATCTCACTCGCCATGGCTTCCTAATTATCCTCTCTAATATCAGCTGACGAGCAAGAAAAGAGTGGATTCCCTACCCAATCGGGAAGCAACCATATCGCCTTTTAACATGAAGTCATCATGATCACCTACGATAAAATACCGAACAACCCCACCGCAGAAAAGGTACACAATCCTAATCCATCACCGCTTGATCTCTTTCCTTTTCGTGAAGAAAGAAACTGACTTGAGGTATCGTATATACGCTTGGCACACCCTCGCCTAACTAATCTTTCTTTGCAGGTTGTACATTGGTTCGACCCGACGAACGGCCCAACGACCCCAGCAAGCTCCAGCCTAGTTTCGATAGAAGAAGCACCATCAGTTTGACGCCGTCTGTGGGACGACTATTCCTTTACAAATCAATTGATTTCTCAGTGACTGATGGTATCGACTTGAAACATGAGCAGGAGTCAACCCAACCCCGAAGACGAAACTACGCAAGATGACGCTTGATAGCGCATAAACAGGAGACGCTCCTGAGATCTTCGCCGCTAGCAATGAGATCGGGAAAATTCCCGCCTCGCCAATCGAAGATCTACTAAGGAGTCATGGAACTCACTGTGCATAAGTGTAACGCCTAGAGGCACAAATGCACTCCTGAAGGCGCAATGCCAATCCACAAATAGGAGGAACAAAGAATACATTGGCACCCCGAGACTGATCTGAGGGAAAATAGCTCTTATTCAGTGGTGCACGAATTCTACAAACTCACTGGTAATGGTCGGGACGAGGAGGCATAGGACAGGAAAAACGAAGGCGATAATCCAGTCCCTCGCCAACTTGAAAAAGGGACATAATCTTGGGAGCAGCGGTTCCAGGACATCCAACAGGAGCTCAACCACATGAAGGAGGTCGAAGAGCTGTGGCTCCCGTGATCCATGGACACCCAGGCCAAATATATTCCCGCTCACGACTCTAGGGTATTACACTCTCTCCCAACAAAGTTCGAGCGCCAGATCAAGCCGTCACTGGACAAAGACTTTGTAGACCACTCCCAACACCTACAAGAACTAGATGAAGCTACATGGATATCAAGACCCATGAGATGGTGCCACCACGCTAAAGGCTCGGCCTTGGCATGGTTCAACAGTTCGCCGCCTCGACCCCATCCCCTTCAAAGAACTTTCCATCGCTTTCGTGTCCCACTTCACCTGAGCTTGACGATCGGAAGCCGGTAGCTACCAATCACGACCGTAAACAAGGCCCCTAGAAAATCCCGAGGTTCTACGCCTGTAGGTTCAACTTGAGTCATTGAGGTAGACATCCCGCATGAAAGTTCGCCATCACCACCTTTATCGTCGGGCCGGCATACAATTCAAAACCACTGTTTCCATCTCAAAGAACCTCAAAGCCAAGATACGAGGTGCCCACTAAAGTAGAAAAATACATAAATGGCAAGGAGGCCCTTCCGTCTAAGTAGGGAAGCTCTTCCGCCCAAAAGGAGAAGAACAAGGACGAGAAAAAAGGGACCGAAGCCCTAAAAGACAAAGAGACTGAGACAGATCTCCGCGGAGGAACAAAGAAGACAGGGATCGATCTCCAAAGAGAAGAGGTAACGTCAGAGACCGCTTTGGGTCCACCTCACCGAGCCGCAAATGCGGTACTCCACCCCGCCAGCCCACCCTCGACGGCTCCTGTGATATCAAGTTCTACACGAGGTACAACATGAGAAGTTTTTAAGGTGGCCATCTCAGATGAGGACAGACCCAGCAAAGAGAGACATAACCAGATACTCTGATCCAACGTGGACATCTTCGCCGTTACGTGGCTCCATAAGATCTGAACTGAAGCGCCCATAACCACCTTGCCGGGCCGGCCCCAAATTTCAAGATCAACAACCCCTAGGAGAGATCAATGTGTTTTCCAAAGGGTTTGCAAGTGGTGGAGAGTCCGCCGTCAGAAGGCTCACTTATGCAAGATCAAATTAGGGAGACACCGGGAGGCAATCGGGGTCAGGTCCAAGCCCTCCTGGATACCACCAACCTTCCTCTCGACCTACATGGAAGGCCGCCAACATCCCCATGATGACCCGCACAAGGGAAGTCACGTGGCTAACAAAACAATTCATAGGGTCCTGATCGACAACAGAGCTCTAATCGAAGACCATATTTGTGAATAGCATTTGACAAAATGGGTGAATGGGAGAGTAAGCCGGAACCGGTACACACCCACTTACTGGGATTCTCCGGAGAGAAAGTTCCTGGCTCCAGATAACCGGGTGTTCACTTGGGAGACCCCCATGCTAGGCCACAGACGATAAATTCCTCATAGTAGATGCACTTATCGCATACAACATGTTATCAAGGTGCCCTCTCTCAATGCCATAAGGGCCATATCCCTTCCGCCTCTATCATATGGTTGTCAAATTCTTACCTATAATGGAGTAGGAATGGTTCGAGGAGACCAGTTGGTAGCCAGGGAGTGCTACTTGACACCAATGAAACAAAAAGTAGTTGACAGCATCCACATGGATGAGCTCGACATGAGAAATGAATTAAATACCCGACCTATGCCCTTAGAAGAGTTGGAACCAATACAACTTGACGACCAGCCAGAACACCTCGCCTACATCGGATCCATATTGGCCGAGGTTGTCAAAGACCTCCTCATTTGCTTCTTAAAGAAAAATGTGGAAGTGTTCGCTTGGAAGCAAGAGGACATGGGAGGAATTGACCCAACAGTTGTCACCCACAAGATGAATGTCATTCCCTCATTCAAACCCGTTAAACAGAAAAGAAGAAGGTTCGCCCCACAAAAAGGCAAAAGGCAATCAACGAAGAGGTCGACAAACTCCTCAAAGCTTGAGCTATCTGAGAAGTGGATTATCCCGACTGGTTGGCTAATGTGGTTCTCGTCAAGAAGGCAAGTGGCAAGTGGCGACTTTGCATTGAGTTTACCGATGTTAACCGAGCTTGCCCAAAAGATAAGGCTCGCCTCCTGACGACCTCATACGGACGCAAATCACCGGGCCACGAGCCCTCGCCATGGACGCTTCGGGCTATAATTAGACGTAATGGATCCCAAATGACCAAGAGAAGACTATTTAGACAGGAACATTCCGTTACTAAGTGATGCCTTTGAGTTGAAGAACGCTAGCCACTCTATCAGTTAAGCTGGTAAAACATCGTTCCAAAACATATCGAGCATCCATGGAAGTATACATAAACGACATGCTGGTGAAGTCGATCAAGGCCGAGCTCCACATAGACCACCTAGCTAAATCGTTCCAGGTCTTGAAAGACTACAAGATGAAGATAAACCCAACCAAGTGTGCTTCGAGTCTCCTCGTGAAGTTCTTGCCATAGTCACCAACCGCTTAAATGCAGGCGAATCCGCATACAAGATAAAAGCCGTGCTCTACATGCAACTACCCTCAAACACCAAAGAAATCTACCAATGACCAGAGAATAGTCGCCTGAGTCACTTTGGTGTGTCCAGATTCATGACAAGTGTCACTCTTCTTCAAGTTCTCGAAAAAGGCCTTCCACTCGGACGCCTAATGTGAAGAGGTATGCTCTTAGCGCTAAAACCCACGGCTCCCCTATTCTGCAAGCCCCATGAGGGGAACCTCACGCTTACTTAGCCTTTTCCGAATTCTCAACTAATGCCACCTTTGTCGAGTGATAGAGCTGCAACAAAGCAGTCTATTATCATAATGAGCACTAAGAGTGAGTAGAGGAAGGACCGGCTGGAGGTTAAGTTCTAGCATTGGTAATCACCATTTAAGACTTATACCATACTTCCAAGCTCACACCATTGAGATTTCGGATAGTAATCCAATGAAGCAAATACTACATAAACCGTAAACTCGTAAAGACTAGTAAAATGGGCCATAGCCATATCTGACATTAGGTACAAGCCAAGAACAATAATCAAAGGGGCATCGTAGATTTCATCGGGAATTCACTCTATAGAGCCTAACAACTAATTAGTTTCCTTGACCTCCCCTATCCGAGGTTGTCAGAGATGGGGGCCACCAATGCTAAGAGAAGCTGCAGTGGGTTTGATTCCCCGAATTTCTCCCCGATGGGATTGACGCGAACATGCACTCGTGACGGTTCCGTGCCTCCACAACGGCCGAATATGAAGCTGTCATCATTTAGCTTAACCCTCGCTTCACTCCATGGAGGTTGATTAACTAGAGGTATGCAGCGATTCCCAATTGGTGGTGAAGTAGATAGAAGATTTCTATGAAGCGAAAGGCGAAAAGATGATCCTCTATCTAAAAAAGGTACGCGAGTTGCTGTAAAAGTTCATGCGGGTGCAGGTAAGACATGTCCCAAGAACGGAGAATTCACGGGCAAACACCTTGGCTAAGCTAGCAACGACGTCACAAGAAGACTTGGACAAATTGGTACTGGTCGAGCACCTCATGGAACCTTCAATAGACGTCAACAACGATGAGGTCCTCCTAATAATGACCGCGCTGAGCTGGATGGACCCCATCTGGGACTATCTGTTGAAAAGGACATTGCCAAGCGATCCGAAGGAGGCATCTAAACTAAGAGCAAGGTCAACTAGATTCGCTCTTTTGCGAGGGACCCTTTATAAACGAGGTTTCTCTACACCCCTCCTCAAATGCATAGGAAAGGAAGATGCCAACTACGTACTTAGAGAGATGCACGAAGGCATTTATGGTAACCATATCAGAGCTCAGGCCTTAGCAGGAAAAACCCTGAGGCAAGGATACTTATCGCTCCACGATGCTCAAAAGACTACGTAACTAGTTAGAAAATGAAAAATCTGTTAAGAGCACGCCAAGATCTACTACCTCCCATCCGAGCCACTAACCCTGATCATAAGCCCCTGGCCTTTTCAGCAGTGGGGATTAGATGTACTCAAGCCCCTGCCCATGGGAAGAGGTCAGTGCAAATTCATCATTGTAGGGGTTAACTATTTCACCAAGTGGGCAGAGGCCAAACCATTAGCAACAATCACCGAGAAAAAAAATACATAAATTCGTTTGGCGTTCCATAATATGCAGATTCAGAATCCCAAAAGCATTGGTATCTGATAATGGAAAGCATTTCGACAACTTGAAATTCAAGAACTTTTGCACCGAGCTCGGAATAAGGAACCACTATTCGCCCCTACCATCCCCACCCAACGGACAAAGGTAAGTCACTATAAGGACTCTCAAGGAAACACTGAAGACTAAGCTGGAAAACCTAAAGGGAAAATGGGTAGAATACCTCCCCGAGGTTCTATGGGCGTACAAAACTACACGCAAGTCTGCAACTCGAGAAATCACGGTTTTTAAAGATTCGGGCACCGGGCGGTAGCCCCTGTCGAGGTTGGGCTTAAGTCACCTAGGGTCAAGTTCACAAATGTCGAGCACAATGAGGAGTCTCTCCGCTTAAACCTAGACCTCATGGAGGAGAAGCGAGAGCAGGCTCTGAAACGCGTCGATGGCTACCAACGAAAAACAACAAGGTACTATGATCGAAAGGTCAGGCTTAATAGTTTTAAGCCTGGCGACCTAGTGCTCAAAAACTCGCCAAAGAAGGAAAGAGACTCCCACCATGGAAATCGGGACCCAATCGATGCCTTATATCATATCACTTGATAATCCGACCCGCAACTATGAGCTTCGGGAAACTAAGAGGGAAAGACCTTGCATTACTTCCCGGAATGTCGAGCATCTCAACATGTAATTTATTAGACCTCATATTGTATTTATTAATAAAGCGTAGTAGTTTTACTTTCATTCAAATAACAGTCTTTGTGTTTTCTGCCTGCCTACTCTCACCAATCATAAAGAAAGAACTAGGGAGCTCAGTTTATCATAAATCCACGGGGCTTGGAAGGGCCCAGGAGGGTTACATGAAACATCAGACAAGTATACGTATTTACAAAAGATTGTACTTTTATTGCAATTAGCAAAACCGTTCTCTACATCTCAGAAAATTACAATGAGCAAAACTGTTCTCTACATCTCAAAATTAGAACCAACAACAACCACTAAGGCAAAACCACAAAAAAAAAAATAAAAAAATAAATAAAAAAGAGAGAGAAAGAGGGAGGAGAGGTATAGCATAAGAACAGACTTCAGCATTCAACATGCTGCCCTCCAAACGTGTTCCCGACCCAACTCCACTGGGCCGGAAACACTAGGGAACAACACAACTCCCACAAATAACGGGACTAGGGAACAACACAACTCCAACAAATGGCAGAACAAACGTTGGCCTATGGCCACCAAACAGACTTCGCGCAGTAGCAAGATAACCCTGAAGCCCCATCATGTCCGAACTCTGACACTGGTGAAGGTAGAAAGGAAAACGGGAATGGAGTATAACACACACCCTCGAAGGAAGGCGTTTATTTATAAAGAAGCCTTGACACCTAGGGAAGTCACGCAGTCTGTTCCAATTCTCCATAGACCGGCATTAAAACTACGTGCACTTTCTCAAGGGAAGGAAGATTTGTTGAGCCATGTAGCCAGTCTCAATAAGATATCAGCTAGGAGCCATATAGCCTCGCCTCTTCAAAAGCTGGGAGCTCGGATGTTAAAGAGCCACGTAGCTCAGATTCCGAAGAAGGCATGTAGCTCATTTGTAAAGAGCCTAGAAGCTCACCAAAGAGGGCCACAGAGTCTAGATCTCACATGCACCTGTGAGCTTCATATTAAAGAGCCGCATAGCTCAAAGTTCTAAGGAGCCACGTAGCTCAGTTTGTTAAGAGCCCAACAGCTTAGAGAGCCAAGTAGCTCAGTTCGTTAAGAGCCACGTAGCTCAGAATCTAGGGGAGCCAAGAAGCTCAGTCTTTTAAGAGCCCAAGCAAATTTCGAAGACCGCGCAGCCCTCGACCTTGGGATAAGAGCCCTCAGAAGCCTACCAATAGGAGCCAAGTAGCTCCGCCCAATGTTATTTCCAAGAGTTTAGTTCTGCAGAGCCTCCGCTGAGCCAAAAACTGTGGCTGCAAGAAGCTCAGCCTTAGATCAAGGTACTCGTAACCACGTAGAGCCCCCAACCCCGATGTTACACCGTAGTTTAGCTCAATAGAAGCTCAATAGCTCGCTTTGTTAAAGAGTCTTGTGAAAGGCTCAATAGGAGCCCAGTAGCTCAGTTTGTAAAGAGCCATGTAGTTCAGTTCAATAGGAGCCCAGTAGCTAAATTTCTGTTAAAGAGTCCAAAGAGTTTAGTTCAATAGGAGCCCAAAGAGGGCTCGCCTTTTAAAGAGCCTAGGTAGAAAAATCAACAGGAGCCCCACGTCAATAGTACAAGGAGCCCAAGAGGGCTCAATTCTTTAAGAGTCGCAGCCTCGACTTTAAGCGCATAGCATCTCAGCTATTAGAGAAGCTGAATAGCTCGAAGGCCTCGTAGCCCAGGTTGCAAAATAAGATGGTAGAGAAGACGAAAGGTCTAAAGGGTATAAAGGCAAACATCCGCATATCGACAAAAATCGGGTGGTCAAGACATGTGGGCGCAGGCTTAGAGCCCTGGGTTAACAAAATAAACGAAAAATTATAAGAAAAAGCTCTGGCTCCAAAGCAGGGACTGAGCACTTTAGTTACCCGAACCTATGAACCAAAGCTGGCCGAAGGAGAAGTCCCAAATGACCGGTAGGAGAGTCGTCTCTACAGAGCTTTGATCTCGTGTCTCGGCCAGTGAAAGCGAATGCAGCTAGGGCATCTGAAAAACACCACTGTGGTCCTCTTTGTCGTTAGAATCGATTCTTCCTCGCTCCCCCGCTGAAGAACTTGAAAGTCGGCGTCCAACCCGGGAAACCTTGGCGGCCTTTCGATGAAAAGCGAGCCACCCGGAGACCCATAAGGTATAGGCCTCGTCTCTCAGCTTGGCGATCACACCTTCCTTCTGACTGACCAAGGCCTCCTGCCTCTTTAAATCTCCGCGAAGCCCATGGCATTCCACAGTTAAGCGCTCCATGGAGCTCACAGCCTCAGAAACCTCTTGGTTGACTCGGCTCAAGGTCGTGCCTTTGATGCGCAACTCATCCCGGACCACGCCAGAGCTCATTCCCCGGCCACCAGAGCTCATCCTCGCCACCCGCAGCTCGTCCCCTCGACCGCCCACAGCCATCCTCGCCACTTCAACTCACCCTTCGAGCCTTCTTCTCCGTTTTCAGCTCGTGCTTCTTGGCCACGTGGTGTGCTTCAGGTCGACTCATACTTTACCTCATATCCCCTGAAGGCGTTGCATCCGAGCTTAGAAGGTCGGTGTTCTGGAGGTTAGGAGGCAACTGCTTTATGCCAATTACTCTAGCAGAGCGCCGGCAAGCCGACCTCCTCGCTAGGCTTTTCACATAAGTAGCCATCCGTTAAACAAAATTTATTTATTTTTTAGAAAATGGGCTGAAACAATGTGGAACGAATGGGATAAAGGCGTCTAGACATACGGTGGCTGCTCCCGGCGATGGCGCCGTAGTCTCTTAACGGATATGACATCTGCCCTCTTGAGGTCAAAGTCCCGTAGGATGGACGGATATAACTGCAAGATGAAGGCCCGAAGTAGAAAGGCGAGTCTCGTCCCTCAAGTCCAAAGCAACCCTTTCCCTCATCCTCCGGCGTCGTAGGAGGAAGCTTGGCGTTTTGCACATAGGGACCCCAAACAGAAATGGGCAAGACTTCCAGAGGAGACTTGGTAGTCCTTCCTAGAGGATTCTTCGGACTCGCTACCTTGGGCACCTCGGCCATGGAGGGGGGCGCCTGACCTCTCGTCGGGACTTGGTTAGACGACCCTAACTCTTTGGCTGTCGACAGTAGAGAAGATGCTCCCAACCTTGGGATCTTGCCCTGAATCGTAAGGCTGCTCTCAGGGGGGGCCTGAGCTTTGCCCTTAACGCTCCTCTTCTTCTAAGCCAACGACTCAACTTGGGATTGAAGCTCTTCCCGAGTGGGTTTCACGACAGAAGGACCCTCATGAAAAGGCTTCATATAAGAGGGTGGAGAGGGCCTCAAAACAGGAGGTCGAGAAAGGTTCATGCCGGAAGGCCCGAGAATATCTGATCTGATCAACTCAGAGTACACCCACGGGAGATACTTGGCCAATCGGCCGCTTTACTCCTTATCCCTGGGATGTAGGATCGTGACTCGACACCAAGGCAACACCACCAAATCAAAGTTAAAAACACCTCTTGCCAACCTTTAAACACTCACCTCGACTAGCACACTGGAAACTCACGCAGATTCTCTGGGGCGCCTATACCGTCAGAATGATGTTACCTCCTACACAGGTCACTCCCAAATACACTCGCATAAAGAAATAACGCTCCATCATTTACGGGAAGGATTTGTTACATGATCAAAGGTACAAATATGAAAATTTATGGATTTATTTCATATTGGTCTATTCATTGGTGTCAAATGAAAGGCTAATAATTTGAAATATCTAATAGTTGAAAAGTCTTAGAGGGTGAATCATGGCATTCTTCTTGTTAGGATCTTGAGGACTATAGTAAATGGTTTTAGTAAATTTTTGATATTCCCACTCTTTAGAATAGCATCCATGTTTGAAAATAAGGTCCTAGTGAGAGTGAGAGAGTTACTTGAAAGTGTCGCTTCAATCATCCCCGTTGAACACCCGAGACATAATGTAGACCTTCATCTTACGCCTACAAATTATTGGCCCCATCAATCCCGAAACTTCAACTAGTTGGAGTATGAAAGCAATGAAAATATCGACATGCTTTTAGTTAGATCTCATAAATCAAAAGCTTATTGACACTGAAAAGGAAAGATATAGACAGGCTCACTGGAATCAATTTCCAAGATAAGTGAAATTGATCTTGGAAACTTAAGCTAGTTGAGTATGCAAGCAACAAAAACATCGACATGCTCTAAGATCTCAGAAATCAAAAGTTTATTGACAATGAAAAGGAAAGATATAGACAAGCTCATCAATCAGTTTCCAAGATGAAAGACATAACATTTTCATTCAAAATGTCAAGTTTGCTTTACATATTTTGATAAGATTTACACATTATCGAGGTTCAATTCAGCAAGCAAAAATTACTTATTGCATTATACCACAAGAATTTTCTTAGTGAAGCTATCTTTCTACCATGCAGGTTCGGAATAAAGCTTCATATCTTCTACGAGGCACAGTCATGTTTTAAGTCCTTTTCTTGTTACTTTGCTTACAAACTCATCCCCCTACATTCATGACAACAAAAGGTAAACATTCAAAATTTTCTTGATTTCTCAATATACTCATGAGCTATGTGTAGGATTGATTTGAAAAGAATGGTGCTCACATTGCTGTTGGTGAACCAGAGTAGATCAATGGGAACACCATGGAACTTGTCATAGACAAGGCGATAACGGTTTAAACCATCCCCTCGACAGTCTGAACACCAGGCTTCAAAGAACCAGACCTCTCTTCGGCATATTCATAGAGGTTTGAGAAGTACATCACAACATGAAGGGTTGCAACTTGGACGAACTCAAGGTACTTGAGCCTCTGTTCCTCTTCTTTAGTCTTCAATTATGAATGAAAAAGATGATCAATCAGTTTTGCTGGTAAGAAATTTAACATCTCTAAGTAATCAAAAATTTTTTCTGGGAAAATGAAGAACAAGGAACCAAATTGCATTCCAATATTAGGGTTTTTTTTTTATATTATCCCAATTGCTCGAAACAGGGGTCAAAATCTCAACCAAGCTATAACCAGATGAAACTTAATGGTATAACATTTAATAAAGAGAACTTCCCCTTTTTCCCACTCCATTTCTCAAGAAACAAACAGGAGTATAATATTCAGTGCCCAGAAAGTGGGCAGAGAAATTTTGATCCAGAAGTGGCTTCTTTAAGGAAGATAATTAAAGATTATCGCTTGGTTTGAAGCTCATAAGCTAGTTGTTTCCCCTTTGGTTCAATTGTATAACAGGTATTGCATTGACAAGGAGAAAGTATATGCTCATTGCTTGCTTGAATTTTATTTGATTACTGGTTTCTGTGTTGCCACCTATCAGTTTTGGTGTGTTGAAAAGATTCTTGCCTGAGAAAATTGAGTACAATTGTGTCAATTAAATGGTTCAGTGTTTAATGTAGCAACTGAAGTCCTGGATGCATTTCTTGTGGGGACTTTCTGTTTTTAACGTGTAGAATCTGACTTTGTCAATTCCAGTTTGCAGGAATTTGCGAGGCCTTCTTAAATCCTTGCATTCATTTATGCTATAAAAAATTTAATCGATTTATCTGTTATTTTAGTTCTGAATTTATCTGCAGTTTTTGTTTTATGCTAGTATCATCTCCTTTTAAAAGTATTTCTATGGTTTTGAACTATTATTATCATTATTTTTATTTTCTGTAGAATGGGTTGGATAATGATGCTGTAGAGCTGGCATACTTGAAATACTTCCATCCCTTTCTTAGAGAAATCATTATGCACTATTTCCATCTGCATTACTGATAAACTGCATTGTGCACTATTTCCCTCTTTTCTGCAGGATCATCTGCTTGCAGCTTGGGATTCAAAGAGGGAGGTTTGAATTGGAGTTCACCTGTTGAACACTAAGGAGCATGCACTATTTCTGGCTAATACTATTTTATTGATTCATGTTGAGTGAAAGGAAGACTGAAGAAAAATTTTTTATGGTTCAGTTTACTTTAAATATATACAAATTAGATTTTTTTGGCCATTATGGTTCTTGAACTGGTTTTAACAATGTAATTTTTTGTGATTGAAATATGAGATTTGGATTATTTTTTTAATCCATGGAACTTCACCTGAATCTTTTTTATTGACTTAATGGTTTGGTTACCTATTGTCATGGATAACTTATATCTGGTAACAAATAGCAAATTAAAAGAAAACCCTATGTATACCATTCTAAAGTAGGGGCCAACAAATCACTCCCATCTATATATCAAGGCATTTTAGTACTCCTTATAGTTGCAACTATGAATAAGCTCAACTATAGTTTGATTCTTATAGTTGCAAATCTATGAAATAGCTTCAACCATAGTCACCCTTATAGTTGCGTGCTATGATTCCATCAATAAACCATCTCTTATAGTTGCGGCTAAGAAAATGGTCCCATCCATAGTCATATCTTTAGTTGCGCTAGAAAATGACCTCAACCATAGGCCAAACCACCTTTAGGTAGGGCCAAAACTAAAATTGTAACTATAACCTATATTATGCCTCTTATATAGCCAATTCCGTCATGGGGCCCATTTTCTTGCATCTATATCATATGGTTGCATTCTTGATCTTGTTTTGGTTGGGTCAGACCTAACTAAAAAGCTCACTTATAGTGTATATAAGTATGTTTATGGGACACAATTCTTGTTGTTGAGAGTCTTGAGACTATGTTGTAGTTTGGACTTTAGTGTGGTGAGTCCAAACTCTCTTGTGGGATGTTGTGTGTGCAAAGAAAATACAAGATATATGCAATCAAGTAAAAACACACAATATTTTATGTGGTTCGGAAACTACTTACGTCCACGGGATTGTGCCTAGAAGCAAGGATTTCCACTGATCTAATCAAGGTTACAATTAGTCTTATGAAATACGAGACTCCCTTTCTGCCCACGACTCTTTTTTAACCTAATCACTCAGTGGAATTTGGAATGAACTCTCTTCATTCCCCTCTTAACAACATTGTACATCCATACCATAAAACCATTAGCTATCATGCTAGTGATGATCAACCATTAAAAACGAGTAATTCTCAAATACCTATGACTTGCATACGTTGACCAACCAAATACTCGAGTAAAGTAGTATGAGGGAAAAGTAACTAATAACAAAAAAATCAACACCATCATGCAACCTAAACTATCGGTCTTGGGTCTTTCCAAGTTCAAAAATATTGTTTTATTGGGTTGATGTACAATGGCTCCCATCATATCACAAATCCTTAGTCTGCCCCCAAGTTTTAGTGTGCTTTTATTATATTTTTGGCCGAGGTTTTTAACTCAAGAGGTCTCAACATTTACCACCATAGCCACCATGCCCATCTTGTAAAAAAAAAAAAAAAAGTCACAAACTAAGCTAAAAAACTCTTGTAAGGGTGTTTTATAGCTGTCCATCTATGACCTTTTCTAATCTGCATGAGCATGACTGAGCTACTAAGTAAAACTTTTGAGGTATCTTAGACCTAAAAATTTAGGGATAAAGTAGGACAAACAAGCAAAACTGAGCATTTTGTGTACCTCATCATCCCCTTATTTTAGTGTTCAACTTGGCTTGGCATAACTAGCATTAACACTAAGGCTATATTTGGTTGTCGTAAAATATTAAGGAAAATGCAAGAAAATAAAATAGAAAGAGGAAAAGTATATGAAAGAAAAAGGAGAAAAATAAATAAAGCTTAAATCAATATATCATTTTTATTTGCTACTTAAAATCCATTTTATTTATTTTAACTCATCACAGTAAAGATTAAATCATTTAAGAATATAATTTTATAAGTAATTTTATTTATATATGATTTTTTTTGAGTTTTTTATTTGATGATTGGATGAGTATTGTAAATACTCATTTTATCACCATGTTTTGCTTAGTTTCTATCAGTTTTATGATATAACAAGGTTCTTAATATTCTATTTTCTCTCAATTTTGTGATTAGTCAATCATTGAGCTTTAAACGAGGAAATCAAAGGAAAATCCAGCAAAAGTCATCATGCAATCTGTAAGAAAACATGATCTTTGTCCTTCCATAGATCCCTCCTATTGGCATGGTCTCATTCCCAGACTCTGAGGGCTTTCCATAGACAACAAGATCGCGTGATTCTAGCGTTTGATGGGCAAGATATGACACGGAAGTGGAGGATGCGCATTATATGAAAATGTCGCATCGGAGAGTTGAAAGCCAACCCACATTGCAAGATGAGTACTCACACTATGGCGTGGTTATGCTTCACTGTTCAGTGGATACCCATTACCATCAATTCTATAGCGCATTTACTATGTCAGAATAGATGCTTTTAAAGGCCTAATGATACTAAAGTTCATTTTCACGCCCCTCGCTTGGTTTTGGGCTTTAAAGAATGAATTTAGGCATTTGGAAGGGGCTCATGGGTGGAAATTAAGAAGTTCTTCGATGGCAAAACACCTAGGCACAAGTTCCTTGAGGAGAAAAGCTTAAAGGAGGAATGGAGGAAGAAGAGAAAGGCCACCGCTCGATTTGCTTTATCCTCTTCTTCCCATTTGTTATCTCTCTTCTTTTCATAGTTGTATTTTCCTTTTAGATGTTTTAGTATATTTTCTAGGTTTTAGATGAAGCTTAGTACGATTTATGTATTTGGGATCTAATTTACTCTATATTTGATGTTTGAATCATTTTTCTATTAAATGTTATATTCTAGTCTTCATGCTTGTTGATGATTGATCACCACTGACATGATTTGTGGTTCAATTTGAGATATGAGAAGTGAGAGTTGAATTAGACAGTGATTAGAACATCACAATTCACTATAGACTAGAGATACTCGTGGGTTTTGTGTGGTAATTACGGTTTCTCGGGTTTATTCTGCTATTAGATCTTTGGGGTTGAGTGAGACAAAACACCGAAATTCTAGGAGTAGAATGTGATATTGAGAGAGATTCACATATGCAATAGTGAGACTTACCATTAATAGCAATTTGAATGTTAGTTGGGAATAAAATGACATAATTCATAATGATTAGTTTAAATGAAATCTAACCTCTAGGCTTTTCCACTTTATTTCATATCCTTGCGTGTTAGCTTAGGATTTTAATTTATTGGTTATAAGTTTTATTCTCATCTCACCTCATTATATCATTTAGATAAGAGTAGAACTACCCAATTCTCAGTACTTAGTAACCCTTTTCTTTGTGGGAATGATGCTCTTAGTTTTCATCACTATATTACTTGAGGCGATGTGTGCACTTATGGACATAGGCGCACACATTTTATATAGCACATTTTGAGCCTACCAAGTTTTTGGCACCGTTATTAGGGATTAGGTGCTTTTTACTAATATTGATACCAAGTAGTCCTTTACTTTGAATATTTATTTTGTTGTTCTTGTTTGTTGATATCTTTTTATCTTTGTTTTCCTTGCTTTGAAATTTGTAATTTTTTTTTAGTATTCAATCACAATGGATCCTTTCATTGAATTGACAAACCTGGTGGCCCTCCTCACTCAACAAACCAAGATTAAGGAAAATGGCTAATGAACATCAATGCAGAGTGAAAATTCTCATGAGGAGTCAAGTGTGGCAACCATATGCAAGTACAATGAGACAGGACACATGGAGGTAATTCCTATATAGTAGGAATAATCGAGCATTTTGGACGGGACCATCGCTCAAACACCTCATGGGACATAAGTCATAACACTCTTCAATCTCCACAACTATAAAGATCAAGCCTAGAAGAACCTATGGATGAATTAAGAAGAACTTAAGTTGAATCTACCATGGTATAACTTGAATTTTCAAGATCAATGTATTGAAATGACTATGCCTGCTGGGTTGCCTAGGTTTCTTATTAAAAATGGATGAGTCAACCTCCATAAGAAATGTCAAATCGCGAGGTGTTCATGGTTAACTTAGAAAAATAAGATCAATTCATAGAGTGTACATGCCTCCATAAGAGGAGTCAAATGTTGAAAATGGAGTGATGAATTAGCCTTCACGGCTTTCAAATTGGCTAAGATTATGGCTGAAATGCCCAAGGAAGAGGCAGTGTTAATATTCAAATTCAGCCCATACCACTCAAGCGCTGAAAGAAGAGATGACTCCAAAGGACACTTTTATACCAACTTGACTTGAGAAATATCAACCTCTACAAGAGAAGGGAATGAGTATACAAGAACTAGTGGCCAAACACATGAAAGATGGAGAGAACATGGATAGAATGTCCTTTGAAGGACAACATGAGAGCTTGCCATCCATTCTTAAGAAGAAGAAGAAGAAGACTTAAGCTACAATAAGGATATCACCTCAAGAAACAATGAAGAGCTTGAGAAACCCACAAGAGGAGATGATGATGCACAAGATTTGAAAGCTTTAGTTGTAATGGAAGATGAGCCAACTTCTCTGAAATCACATGACATGACAAAAGATGAAGTTCTAAGGACTATTCGAGAGATGGCTCCATGGGGTGACATTCATGAAGAGTTGAAAATTGTGAAAGTAGCCCCCATGTCCAAGGTGGAGGAGTGCATCTTTAAGATAAATAAGGAAATGGAAGCCACCATTGTGAAACAAAAAGAAGAAAATCTCAAAAAATATGATCGTGAATGATCATGTGCCCACCACATAGAGCACAACTAAAGTTCTCGGAATGCGGAATAGAATCACCAACCAATCTGTAGTTGGTAGAGTCAAGTTGGACTCTACAAAAATAGAGCAGCTTCTTAGGAGGCAAACCAAGCACAATTTTCTTTTCTTGTCTTTCATTTTCTTATTTTTAGTTTTCTTATTTATCTTAGTTCAAATTTAGCGAGTCTTTCTTAGTTTGATTTTTGTTTCTGTGTATATGTGTTTTGTAGGCTCAAAGGCTCAAGCATCACTTTCAAGCATGAAGAGGATAATGCATCAAGTGTATCCTTTGTGAGGATACATGAATGGAGACAATGATAACCAATTAAGAGTGGTGAGTAACTCAGACTTCATGTGCATCACTGCGATGGTGATGGTCAGCTTTGATCATCAGGAGTCCTTCCAGTCTCTTCCAATCTCTCCATTTTTTTCATGTTTTTATTACATTGAGAACAATGTAACATTTGAGTTTATGGGAGGAAATGGGTTGCGGTTTGGTTCAATTTGTGCATCCTTTAGACTTTGCATCTTTGAGCCTTATAGTTGTATTTTGTTTGTGTTTAGTTTAGTAGTTTGTTTATATTGTTGTTATTCTTTTCTTTTCTTCTTTTTTGTGTGGTTGTGTTAGCGTGTCCTTGCATATGCTTTTCTTTTAGCTTTTTGCGTGTTTTCGTGTATCAATTGAGTTGAATTTATATCATGTATACTTTTACAAGACACATGAAAATTTTGACTTCAATGTTTAGAACTATCATTTGGGGTACTCGGGTATTTGCTTGATTAAGGGCAATGTGCATGATTAGTTGTGGGTGACTTAGTTTGTCTCCCTCCTTATTTTTCAAGAAGCTATTTCTTATGGGAACTTATATGCACACACACACTAGATCTCTTTTATATACCTTGGTTTCGGCCTTTTTAATAGAAATTGAATTTGGCTTGATAGGCCTTAAATCCTTTAAGTGATGGGACACCTTCAAAAGAGGGCCAATAAGTTCCCAAAATTGAAAATCAAAAGAAAGAAAAAAGCCAAAAAGAAAAAAGAAAGAAAGTTTGAATAAGTGAGTGGATTCAATCGAAACTCGAATAGTCTAAAGGGCCTTTCAGCCTAATGCCCTGAGCTAATTGGACTGAACTTGACTTCACTGGTCACATGGGGATGTGAGGACAACATACCACAAGTAGGTGCTTCAGCTTTCTAGTTGAGTGTTCGGTGAAGTCAGGGAAGTTAACGCTCAATGCCCTTAACCAACTGGTAGGGAGTCACCAATGAATTCTTGCTACAAGGACACTTTCCTAGAAATCCTTAGCATTGCATCCTATTTTAGGTTGTGTTCGAATAAAAGGTGTGTTCTTATTCTTTCTAGTTAACTTTCAAAAGAATGAATTGAGCTTGAGCTTGTGGGTGTTGGAAACCTTGTTTTATACTTGAGATCTAAGCTAAAAATTCTCACTAAGTTTCAAAGGTAATTAACAATTTGAGGGTAGTTTACTATGTTCACCATGCTATTCTAATATGCCTTGTCATTCAAAGATAGAAAATTCTTTTGGGATCCCCATTTTGGTTACTATGTTACTACGAAACTCTTTCATTATGACCTTTTGAATTTTTAGTTGGCACCTTATTCATCCCATAATGTCATTTGTGTTTAGTTTGTTTAGTTTGTTGTGTTTTTCCTTTTGCTTGAGGAAAACAAGGGATTTAAGTTTAGTGTGGACAGAGTATTGTAAATACTCATTTACCTTCATGTTTTTCTTAGTTTTAGTACTTATGATATAAATAAGTGTCATAATTCTCCTTTCAATTTTGTAATTTTGCTAGCCATTGAGAGGAAACAAGGGAATCAAAGAAAAAATCAGCAAAGTCATCGCGGAAATCGGCAGCAGAAACATGTGATTTTTTCGTCTGCTTATGTCCTTTTGTTGCTTACTCATTGGCATGGGCACATTCTAGACTCCAAGGGCTTTTCATAGACACCAAGATTGCGTGATTTGGAGTTAAGATGAAGAAGATAAGACATTGGGAAGTGGAGGATGCAAAAATAGATGAAAATGTTGTTACCGAGAGCAGCCAACCCACGCTACAACGTGATACCTGCGCCGTAGCTGCAGCACCTACCATGTCAGCCACATCTCTTCGGGCCTAATGATACTAAAGCCCATTTTCACGCCATATCTTGGTTTTTGGCTTTAAAAGAACAAATTTAAGGCATTTGGAAGGGGGCTCGACGGGTGGATAGAAGCCTTTCATGGGTGAAAACACCCTAGGGCACAAGTCTTTAAGGAGAAAAGCTTGAAGGAGGAAATGGAGGAAGAAGAGAAGGGCCACCACTCAGATTTGTTTATCCTCTTCTTCCCCCTTTGTTTTCCTTTCTTTTCATAGTTGTATTTTCCTTAGAGATGTTTTAGCTTATTTTATAGGTTTAGATATAATTTAGTTAAGTGATTTATGTACTCGGGATCTAATTACTCTATTTGATGTTTGAATTATATTTCTATTAAATGTCTTATTCCTAGTCTTTATGCTTGTTGATGATTGATAACCATTGACATGATTTGGTTTAATTTGAGATCTAAGTAGTGAATGTTGAATTAGACAATGGTTAGAACATCATAATTCACCATATACTAGAGATACACATGGGTTTTGTGTGATAATTATGGTTTCTCAGGTTTATTCCACTCTTAGGACTTTAGGTTGAGTAGAGATGCAAAATACCTAAGTTCTAGGAATATAATGTGGGTTAGTGAGAGAGATTCACATATGCCATAGTGATACTTACCATTAATAGCGATTTGAATGTTAATTAGGGATGGTAAAATGGACTCTAATGCATACGATTAGCTAAATGAAATCTAACTCCTAGGCATTTCCACTTTATTTCATATCCTTGCATGTTAGCTAAGATTTTAGTTTATTATTTGTTTTTATTCTCATCTCACCTCATTCTATCATTTAGATAAAGTTAGGACTTTACCCAATTTCAGTACTTATATCCTTTCTCCTTGGGAATCCATACTCTTACTCTTCATCACTATATTACTCGAGGCAACAGATTCACTTTGCATTATACAGACACACATTTTATATTGCACATTTCGAACCTATCAATGATCAAATATAAGAAAATCATTTTTCTTATCATTCTTTTTCTTTTCTTAGTACTTTATATAGGAACCAAATACAATCTAAATATTTGAGAAAATGGCCAACCTCATAATTTGGAATAGGGGAATCTTTTCATGTTTACATTTAAAGAAGTAATATTATTTCCATTTTCATGTAACACAAATGAAAATAGTGAACCAAGAAGTATTAAGTTTTTTTTTAACTTAGTTTTGGCACTCTCAAATGACATTAGTTATCAAATAACATTGTTTGTTTTAATAGCTTTTTTCCTCTCTTCTTTTTTCTTTATTCATAATAGAAAATCGCTTTCACATGGAAAATTACTTTCACTAAGCTAAACCACAACCTATTTCTCGCTTTTTATTTTTTTCTTTGAAACTTTACTTTCCTTCTAGCTTCAATTTAAATTAAGCAAAACCATCATTACAGGGACACTTGAGGTTGTGCTCTATATATCCTTCCTTCTTCTTTTTTCTAAAAAGGAAGATAATAAAGTGAACAAAACTATGTAAAGATAAAGATGGATAACAGTGGAAGAGAAATTAGAGGACCCATAAAACATTTGGAATCTTCTTTTACAAAAAGCCATTCTAACTAAAGTTTAACAATGATGAAAGTAAAAAGGTTAAAGTCTCCACTTCTTTTAATTTTCTTCTCATAATTCACATGACTTGTTGATTGATTTCACTTTTGATCGCCTTTAAGCTATTGCAAAGAAATAAGGAAACTTGTTGTTAAAGTATATCTTCAGAATAAAAACCTCATTTGTTTCTAATTCTAGTTCTATTGATTAGATGATCGGATCTTCTTGATTTGATCTTTATCTATTTGCCAAAACCATCCTGCAGTATCGTACCTTTGCTCGCTAAGTACTCGGCTTCCAAGATTCCAAACTGATTTGCACTACATGTCGGGTCAATTATTCCTGACTTATCGAGGCCACTGCCGCGGCCCCCGCATTAAAAAGACCGCTTTAACCGAACTACTTCCCTGGCTTCCTCCCAGACTTCTGCGTTTAATTCATCAAGTCTTCAGAGACCAGAGACGAACATATGGATAATCTCAAACATGTATTAATGATCGGCGCGATGGCACACCCTTACATGTGTTTTTAGCTGATATAGCAGAAGCTTTGCACGTGATTCATAAAACCCAAAAACTATTTTGACAAAATCGCCTATCCTTAACCTCCCTATACCCTTTCTCCTACCATTGTTTTAGCCATCTTCTTAGTATGGTGGTGACACGATCATACCACTCTCATCATTGCCCAAATCACCATACTTGTACTGTCAATCTAGTGCCCTATTTAACTCGATATACCATTCAATATCTGCATCACACAAGCCATCAAGAACAAGCAAGTACTCTTTCCCTAGAAAAATTTTTTGTGAACAATGTGCAACAACCGTGTTGTTTCATTAGGTGGTCAAGGTGGAGGCAACAAAGGAGGAGGAGAAGATGCTAGAGGCGGCACTACTGGAACAATACAAGGGGGCGCTACCGAAACAATATGAGGCGGCACTACCGAAACAATATGAGGAGGCAACGACGTGGCCATTTAATTAATAATCAAATATATACAAAATCACTCCCAACTTATAAATAGCAACTAACTCAACAAAGCAATAATGAAATCTTCAATAGAAAAAGTTTCACTTTTGCTTAGTATAGCTAAATTGATGAAATCCAATAACTATAATTTAAAACCAAATCTGCAATTCAAAGCTCCAAAAACAAAATCCCAAATTCCTAATCACCGAGTTTCACCAATAGAGTAACTCAAAAATCTCCAAGTGCTCCAACCCTTGATCACAAAGCCTTTCATGTATCAAACCCAAATGACTAACTCATCTTGAGTAAAACCCATATTCTGAAGTCATGGAAAAGTAAATCAACAAACAATTAGGGCTTTCAAGAAAGAGATGAAGAGAAATTGTGGCTTTGAATAAGAACTAAGGCTGCTTGCTAAAGAGAATTTGAGAGGTTAGAGACCTTAGGATGAACTTTATGGGTATTTGAGGGTATCAGATATCGGGTGTCCATTGGGCATTTTTGTCAAAGTATTTGCTGGGTTTTAAAGAATTACGTGCAAAGGTGCCACATTAGCTAAAAAGGAGGTGCTATATCAAGATCGCCAATGCCCTTTTTCCATCTATTGTCACACGGCGCAGGGCATAAGTATGTCACGATAAATGTTATACGGTTGGACCCAAAAACGTTAAGAGCCAGATTGGCCATACAACCAAACGCTAGCATTTATGTACCTTTCTGCAAGGTCATGCCACCAACAATGTAACTTTGTAAAAGGGCCTTCGAAAGTATTGGGTAAAACATAATTTTTGTGGGACAAGGTCCACAAATGCCCCAAGTTGTACACGTATGTCCTGACATTTTCCTTCGAAATTTTTTTCGGGTCCTAAGATATCTCTTATTGCCATTACCATAGCCACCTATGCCCATCCCGTTAAAAGTTACAACCTAAACTCGAAACTCTTAACACATGTGGGAGTGTTTAATAGGGTTTGTCCATCTAAGACCTTTTCTAATGGTATGGGCTTGGCTAAGCTATAGAAGTAAACGTTTGAGGTATCTTAGAATTGAAAAAAAATTAGGGGCAAAGTGGGATAAACGCACAAAACTCAAGGGCATTTGTGTACCTCATCATCCCTTATTTTTATTGTTCAACTTGGCTTGCACAACCAAGATTAACACTAAGGCTATCTGCACCCTCATTTTACATGATGTTTTCACTCTAAAATGTGAGACTCATTTTATTATATTTTGAAAAACCATTTAGAAAACGTTTGGAGTCGCAATTTATTTTTGTTCTATTTTAAAAGGGAAAACAAAATAAGAAAGAAAGAACCTAAATGTGACTCTTTATAAGAAAAACCGAGTTTGAGAAAAACCGAGTCCAAATTCGGAGGTCATGTTACCTATGGAAAGGTACAATGAAGGGCTATACATTCCTCTAAAAACCCCTAAAGCTCAAGGTTTCTATTAAACAAATCATGAGAACTATGGCAATCAATAAATTAATTAGAGATACCAATAAATCATGCAAATAGTAAATCAAGAACTAATGAGAAGAAATGTGTACTTTGGCGGTAAATCAAGAGCGTTATCAATAGAAAATCATGTTAGTTCAACAAATAATATGTAATATTCAGAATTAAACTAGAGATAGGTTGTAAATCAGACACTAAATTATTTATTAAAATGATACATGGGATATCGAGCCCTACCCAAGCCCATTTATTTATTATTCATGAATCAATTCCATAAATTCCATTTTATTGAAGCATAAATTGTTCATGTTCTTTAAAAAAAAACTATTTTCTTAAATAACTAAAATAATAATAATAATAAAAGGTTTGAAAACCAACAACAAAGCTTAGAAAAAAAGTAAGTATAGAAATAAATGTTTGGAAAATTAGTTCTGATTGAAATACAAGGAAAAACAAGTTATAAATATTTGAAAGAAAATATTTGAAAAATAAATAAATAATAATATTTAAAACTTAATTGAAAGTTAGTGTTAGTAAAATCAATTTTAAAGGAAATGGAGAAGTTTCAAATATTATTTTAATGAGGCAAAAGTGTTTAGCCTAAAAAAGAGACTTAATCAATTGGTGTAGATATTCCATTATAAATCTTAGGCCAAGCAGCTCACCTTCTTCGCATGCATGTATACAAATTATTTACACGCCCAATAAAGGTGAGAGGATCCTTCACTTATTAATTATTATCAATTATCATTTAAAAGTTTAAAAAAAAGAAGGATAAGAGTTGGAATGAAGTGGCGGGGTTGTCCCTCCACCAAACATGGTTCCATCTATATTGCTTTGATAGGCCCACAACACCAAAGATTCCTCCATCGCCGTCGCTAGAAGCCAACATATCCACCAGAAATGCTAAACCTCCAAACACACACCACTACTGATTATCTATTGCTATGCTACCATGGTTGATGCTAAAATATCTCCAGAATATAATAATAATAAAAATAAAAAATAAAATATGCAAGACTGCAACCCAAGATGCTAAAATGCAATAATAAGTGTCCGGAAATGGGAATGTTCAAAAAATGTGAGTGAAATACAAATGGATTAATGCTAACTATTCAACACACAACACATAAACCTCCATCAACATCAAAACATTCATGGTTTCGCACCATTTTCCCTTGCTTCTTTATATGGATTTTAATTAGTGATGACATTACATCAAACTTGGCCTTAACCAACGCTTCCACAATGACCAACAATCAAGCAAGCCATTAAATCACCTAAGTTTTAGTTGATATAGTTGAAACAGAAAATGAGTCTTATGAACCTGGACAAATACAGTATATATATAGATAACATATGAGCTACTACAATGTACCCAAATGAAGTTTTATGGGTCCCAAAACTGTATGTTCTACCTCTGCCTTTCTTTCTAGTCACCAAGTCTCTTCTTCAACACACCTCTAATGAAACCCTCTCTCCTTTTTTACTCTATGAAAAATTCCGCCAGCTTCCCCCCTCCTGAAAAGCCCCTTCACCCCCCTTTTTAAAGAAACCTCCTCTCCTTTTTTCTTTTGTCCCCTCTCCCCTAAATCCCGGCTCCCCTTTGTTTTTTTTTCTTCTTTCTTACTTTTTCTTTGTCCTCTGCTTTTTCTTTGTCCCCCTTATTTTTCTTCTGTTTGTCCTCTCTTCCTAAATCCCGGTTCCTACCAAACCCTTTTTTTTTTTTTATTTTTTGTTTTTTATGGCTGCCACTGCCATAGGGTCTCTAAGCAGCTGCTACTTCCTTGGTTCCCTGGAAAACTACTTTCTAAAGAAAAAATGCAAGAGAAATAAGATAAAAGAGGAATAATAGAAGGAAAGAAAATGGAGAAAATAAAATAGAGCCAAATTCAATATATCATTTTTGATTTAACATTTAAATCCATTTTATTTATTTTAACTCATCAATATAAAGATTAAATCATTAAGAATATAATTTATAAGTAATTTTATTTTTATATGATTTTTTTTGAGTTTTTTTATTCTATTAGCCATTTAAATAATTTCATATAATTTTTGTTACTAGTTTCTTTATAATTCTCAATCTACTTAGGTATTAAATAACATTGTTTTTTTAATAGCGTATTTTCCTTTTTTTTCTCTTTTATTCATAATAGAAAATCGTTTTCACATGGAAAATTATTTTCGCTGCCAAACCACAACCAATTTCCTCTTCGTTTTTTATTTTTTCTTTGAAACTTTACTTTTTTCTAGCTTCACTTTAAATTAAGCAAAACCATCATAACAAGGACACTTGAGGTTGTGCTCTATATATATCCTTCCTTCTTCGTTTTTCTAAAAAGGAGGATAATAAAAGTGAACAAAACTACATAAAGATGTGTTATGGATAACAAATGAAAGAGAGAAATCATAGCGTAGGGTCCATAAAACATTTGGAATCTTTCTCGTACAAAAAGCAATTCTGACTAAAGTTTAACCATAATGAAAGTAAAAAAGTTAAAGTCTCCAATTCTTTTTTTTTTTCTTCTCATAATTCAAATGACTTGTTGATTGATTTGATTGCCTTTAAGCTATTAAAATGGAATAAGGAAACTTGTTGGTCAAGTATCATCTTTATAATAGAAACGTCATTTGTTTCTAATTTTGGTACGATAGCTTAGACACCTATACTCCATCTACGTACCTGACATGCAAGATTCCATAACTGGGATTCTGGTCCCATGTCTGTTTCGACCCTGGTTCCGACTTATCGAGACTGCCACATCCTTGCATTACAAAACTGCTTTAGTCTGAACTCCTTCCTTATTCTCTGAGGGACTTCATATTTAATTCATCAAGACTTGTAGAACTCTAGAGATGAAAATATGGACAATCTGAAACCCAACAAGTTTAAACCAATTGAGGACAAGCCTTACCACCATATCCTAGTACATGTCATAGAATCGCTTATCATATACATGGAGGCGACACTCACTCATCATTGCCCAACTCAAAATACCATTCAATATATGCACTCTGAACAAGCCATCAAGAACAAGCAAGTACCTTTCCCAAAAATTCTTGCAACAATGCACAACAACCGTTATTTCATTAGGTGGTGAAGGGGTGGAAATGCCATCGGAACAATATGAGGTCAGACGACGTGGCCATTTAATTAATAATCAACATAATTAATTCAATAAAGCATTAATAGAAATCTTCAATAGAAAAAATTACATTTATTCTTTTGTATGTTAAATTGATCAACTAACAATTGATTTCTAATTCTTAAACCAAACTCAAAATCCAAAGCCCAAAAAACAAAATCCCAAATTCCTAATCACTAAGTTTCACCAACACAATCACTCAAAAATCTCCAAATGCTTCAACCCCAAATCACAAAACCTTTCTCAGTATCAAACCTAAATGATCAATCACATCTTGAGTAAAACCCGTATTCTGAAGCCATCGAAAAGTAAATCAACAAACAATTAGGGCTTCACGAAACAAACGAAAGAGAAATTGAGGAGAAAATTAGGGCTTTGAATAAGAACTAAGGCTAGGTTTTACAAAGAGAATTTGAGGCGGTTAGAGCTCTAGGATGAACTTATGAGAGAGGAGGGTGTTGGAGGGATATCGGATGTCCATTGAGGGCATTTTTGTCAAAATATTGTTTTGGGTTTAAAGAATCACGTGCAAAGGCGCATCGCCTAAAATGCACTCGAGAAGCAGATCAACATCGTTAATGCCCTGTTTGCCCATCCGTTATTTCCATTAATGACAGGGGTATAAGTTTGTCATGCTACAAACGTTAGGGCATGGTTGAACTTAAAAAAACATTAAAATCCAGATTGGACATACGACCAAAAGTTGGGACATTTGAGCACCTTTTCCCATAGTGGGCATGCCACTCCAACAACATAACTTTGTAAAAGGGTCTTTTGAATATTAAATCATATTGAGCATGAAGGGGAAAATAATATTTTCTTTAAAAATATTAGATAGTAACATCTAATTTTTAGTGGCATACAGTGACAAACGCCCCAAGTTTTACACATATGTTCTATTTAGGCCCATAAATTTTTTTCACCCCAAGATATCCCTTATGTTTACTACCATAGCCACTCCATGCCCATCATGCTGTGTCACAACCAAGCGCATGAAAACTCTAACACATGTGGGGTGTTTAATGGGCGTTTGTCCATCTACGACCTTTTCTAACTGCATGGGCAATGACTAAGCCATGGAAGCTAAACATCATATTCCAGACAAAAAATTAGGGCAAAGTGGGACAAACGCAGTGTTTTTCGAGAGCACAAGTGCACTTCATCATCCCTTATTTTTATTGGTCAACCTAGCTTGCACAACTAGCATTAACACTAAGGCTACATTTGGTTCTCGGAAAAATATTAAGGAAAATGCAAGAGAAATCAAATAAGAGGAAAAGTAGAAGGAAAGAAAAAATGGAGAAAAATAAAATAGTGCTAAATTCAATATATAATTTTTATTTGCTACTTTAAATCAATTTTATTTATTTTAACTCATCAATATAAAGATTAAATCATTTAAGAATATATAATTTTATAAGTAATTTTATTTATATATGATTTTTTTGAGTTTTTTTATATTTGATGATCAAATATAAGAAAATCATTTTCCTTATCATTCTTTTTCTTTTCTCAGTACTTTTTAGGAACCAAATACAATCTAAATATTTGAGAACGACCTCATAATTTGGAATAGGGGAATCTTTTCATGTTTACGTTTAAAGAGGTCATTTTCTTTCCATTTTTTCCCTGCTTAACACAAATGAAAATAGTGAACCAAGAAGTTTTAAGTTTTTTTTTTTTTTTTACTAGTGTATTTTCCTTATGTTCTCTTTATTCATAATAGAAAATCGTTTTCACATGGAAAATTATTTTCAGTTGCCAAACCACAACCTATTTCCTCTTCTGTTTTATTTTTTCTTTGGAAACTTTACTTCTTTCTAGCTTCACTTTAAATTACGCAAATCATAACAGGGACACTTGAGGTTGTGCTGTATATATCCTTCCTTCGTTTTTCTAAAAAGGAGGATAATAAAAGTGAACAAAACGACATAAAGATGAAGATGGATGACCAGTGGAAGAGAAATCATACAAGGGTCCATAAAACATTTGGAACCTTTCTTGTACAAAAAAAGCAATTCTGATTAAAGTTCATCAATGATGAAAGTAAAAAAGTTAAAAGTCTCCACTTATTTTTTTCTTCTCATAATTCACATGACTTGTTGATTGATTTCACTGTGTGGGATCTAGTCCATGTCAGGGTTCGCCTGAAATCTGAATCATGCAATAAAAATATAAACAGATTATATAATATTTTTGGTTTTTTATATGAAAATTATTATGGTTACAGGAGAGATAACCATATTGTTGGTTTAGTAAATGAAAAGATTTGGGGAAGTTTTGGGTGGTAATCTTCCCTTCAAATTTTATTATAAATTTTTAAAAAGTCAAACAAATTTTATTTTTTGTTCGTTAAGTTTTTGTTATCTCATTCATTTCAAAAAAAAAGTTTTTGTTATCTCATTCAAAAAGTTTAAAAAAAGTTGGAAACACTTTTTTTGATGGAATGTATTATAAAATTTATTTATATTCTCAATCATTGTCAATCTTTTTAAATTTAACATACGTCAATTTCTTTAAAATAGTTTTTAAAATTATTATCTTTTTAACACAAACATTTAAAACATTTTAATATATTAGATAAAAGATAATATAAATTATGGGGCATTGCGTTTAAATGCAATGAATGCACTATAATTAGGAAAATAGAAATTTGATTTCTCATATAAGTCAAATATATAATAAAGGCACAAAAATAAGGCAAACATGCTTTGAAACAATAAACCCATTTTTAAGTCAAAAATACCCTTTTATATGACAAATCAAATTCTATTTTCCTAATTATGATCTCTTCATTGCATTTAAACATAATTCTTCCTATATTTTTTAGTACCACATCATCAAGTACTAAAATACCAATAAAGCATAAATTAATTGAAGAATTGAATGCTAAATTATGAAAACAAGGGTACACCTCCATTTTTTTTCAAAATCTGCTCCTCCCAATACTCCAACAATCAGAATTGACAACGGAAAATCCTCGTAGGATGACAAATTACTTGAGCCCCAAAAAAAGGTTTAAGAAAATTTTGGAAAGAAAGAATACAAAGATAAATGCAACTTGGAAACGATTTCTACAAAGAAATAATACCAAATACAAGTGGAATGCACTATGTCATTCTTCTCTTTTTTTTTCGTGATTTAGTTGTCGCCTGCACGTGCGATCATTTCGCTCTTCGCATGGTGTAATTGTCGCTGCCTTGGTGTGGCCTAAGTGGTTGTGTCATTTAGCAATAACGTTTTGGTTTTCGCCATCACGCCACGCTTATTTCGTTGATGATTTAGATGAGTAAAGTCATAGGATCGAGACAAGAAATTAAATAAATGGTCATCAATATGCTCTAGAATTGGAGTCATAGGTATTCTAGTCACAATAATAATATCAAATGTTATGATTAATGGCACAAAAAATAAATATGAAATAAAAAAAAACATCATATTTACATGGAAACCCTTGCTAGAAAAAACCATAAGGTAGAGGGGAGAAGTCACTCATGAATTTTGGAAAGAGATTACAAAGTTCAACGGAATGGGGAATAAACCCTAATATGCTAATTCTTATTAAGATCCCTATTTTTTCTAAACTTTTTCTTTCACAAAGTTACTAATCAGGCCTTCTGTGCCGACATGAACCCAAAACCAAATTTGGGTCACAAATTAACAATCTTCGCCTTGACACAAATTCCCAACATAAGTAGAAAACGCCAACGAACTTCATATCTCAAAACAAGATCAAAACCATATCTTCTTCCACAACAAAGCCCCATAGGGCAAAACTCAGCAACCAAGTCTCACCAAGTTTGAACAATGCACAAACTTGGCTATAGGACGTGACTTAGTCATCATATCTGCAGTATTGTCTTGGATTCCAACTTTACTCACAACAATGTCACCACAAGCAATAATCTCATGCATAAAATGATACCTCACATCGATATGCTTCGTTCTATCTTGAAACATCTGATCTTTGGAGAGAAATATAACACTCTGGCTATCACAAAAACAATGTACTCATCTGACCGATAACTTTAGCTCCCAAACAATCCCTCTTCCAACCAAAGGGCCTCTTACAACCTTCTCAGAATCACATATGTACTCGCGCTTTAGAAGTCGACAAAGCTACTAAAGACTGAAAAGTTGCTTTCCATCTAATAGAACACCCTCTAATGGTGAACGCGTATCTTGTAAGGATCTTCTCTTATCAAGATCTTCAGCATAATCATAATCAACATACCTTGCAACTCCATCTCTTGTCTTACCAAATTGCAAACAAACACTACTAGATCCACGCAAGTATCATATGATCCACTAAACTGATTTCCAATGTTCATTGCCAAGTTTTTCCATGTACTTGCTTACTGCAGAGGCCAAATTTGGAAGTAAATACACCAAGGCATACATCAAAGAACCCACAACACTAGAATATGGTACTCTAGACATGTAGTCAACCTCCTCATTTGACTGTGGACATAGGGCAAATGAAAGTTTGAAATGAGTTGCAAATAGAGTAGTAACAAGCTTCGCATTGAGCATGTTGAACCTACGAAGCACCTTTTCAATATATCCTTTCTGACTCAAGGATAATCTTCCTGCTATTATATCCCTCAGAATCTCCATCCCAAGTATCTTCTTGGTTGCTCCTAGATCATTCATCTCAAACTCACTATTAAGTTGCTCTTTTACAATTATTATCTCCTCTTCTCTTGGCTGCTATTAGCATGTCATTAACATATAAGAGCAGATACATAAATGACTCATCATTGCATCATTTGAAGTAGACACAACTATTAAAGCTACTCCTCTTAAAATCATGAGAGATCATGAATAAGTCAAATCTCTTATACCACTGTCTAAGAGACCGTTTCAAACCATAAAGAGACTCTTAAGTAGGCAAACATAGTCCTTCTTACTTGAAATTGTAAAACCCTTTGGCTACTGCATATAAATGTCCTCCTAAAGCTCCCCATGTAAAATATAGTTGATAAGTATCTTAAATACTCAATTTATCCCCATGTTTTGTTTAGGTTTTAGTAGTTTCCATGCTATAAATAAGTGTCATAAAGCTTTACTTATTTGATTAGGTCAACCACTGAGAGAAACAAACAAAATCAAGAAAAATCTAAGAGTTGGCTATGTAGTTGCAATAAACATACGATCATTTTTCCTGCTTGATGTCCTTATATGGATCCCTCATTAGCATGTGCAAATTCTAGACCCCTAGGGCTTTACGTAGATACCAAGATTGCATGGTTTGGAGTATAGATGAGGAAGTTATGAGGAAGGAGTTTTTTAACAAGAAATTTTGGGCAAAAGCATGAGTAACTCTTGCTTTAGCGTGAGTACCTCACGCTTTAGCTTGAAAATAGGCTACAACATGGGTATTTTTACGCTTCAGCGTGGTTTGGCTTCTTCTCCTCCAATAGCTTCCCATTTTTAGCCGCGCCATAGCGCCAGCTCCATCACGCTACAACGTGATGCTAAGGCCCATTTTCTTTGCTGAAGCCCATTTCGTCCGCTCGCTTGGTTTTGGCATAAAGGGATCAAATTAGGGCATTTAGAAGGGGAGTTCAATGGGGTTCGCAGGGGCGTGTTTAGAGGTTTGAAATCAGGTAAGAGGGAGGTCTTTCTTAGGTTCCTTCCTCTTGAAGGTTTCACCCTTTCTAGGGTCATTGCGCCTAGAGAGTAGCCGAGACTTTAAATGTTAAGAAGAAGATGGAATAGTTAAGGAAGCCTCCACCGGGATTTGTTCCTTTTCTTCCCCTTTTCCATTTCCCTTCCTTGATGGTTGTATTTTCTTTCCATTTATGTTCTAGTTATTTTTCTTATGGTTTAGATTTAGCCAAAGACAAGTTTATATGAATTCTTAATTTTACCGAAAGTTATATTTTATTTCATATTTATGTTGAGTGTTTCATTTGATTTTAATGCTTGTGGGTATTTAGCAATATTTGCATGAAATGTGGTTTGATTCAAGATCCAAAAGGTGAGAGTATTTAGCAATATTTGCATGAAATGTGGTTTGATTCAAGATCCAAAAGGTGAGAGTTTAAATTAGACCATGGATGATTTACCATCTAATTATCATGAGATAGAGATATAAATGAGATTAGATGTGGTATTAGGATTTCCTGTGTCTAATGTGCCTTTAGAAATCTGGGGTTGAGTAGAGATGCAAAATACCTGATCCTAAGGGTAGTGTGTGGATGCTCGAGAGATTCATAGACACTAGTGAAATCTGTCATCATCTTCATGATGAAATAAACATTGATTAATTTGGTTAGGAGGTTCATACATAACCGTTTAGGTTAAATCTTTGCCCTAAGGCCTTTTAGTCTCGTTTAAGTCATTTTTGCATGTTTAGTTAGTGTAATTTAGATTTTCTACAAATTTTCAACCATCTAAATAAAGTCTATTCTAGATTAGAGCTCTGCACTTAGTAATCCACTCTTCAGGTATGACATACTTTCATTTTATTACTTGAGGCGATGTGTGTACTTGCGCACATAGGCATATATACATTTCTTATATAACACAAAATCACCTATCAAGTTTTTGGCTTCGTTGCCGAGGAATTAGTGCTTTTATTAATATTGATTCGAAATAGCTTTACTATACTTTGGATATAGTTAGTCTTGTTTTATTTTGTTTGTTTATTTTAATTTTGAATTTCATTTTTGTTTTATAGGTTTCAATCATAATGGATCCTTCTATGGATATGACAACTGAATTGTCCCTTCTTACTCAACAACTAAGAATGTGGAAAATGGTCAATGAGAAGCAAAGAAGAGTGACAACTCAAGTGAGGAACCAAGGTGCAACCATATGCATAAGTGGATTATGCTCAATATGGAGGCACCCCATACTTGAGCAATCATAATTTTGGATGGAGCCCACACCCAAACACCTCATGGAATACAAGCTATACTACTCTTCAAACTCCACATGTCCAAAGATCAAGCTTGGAAGATACCATAGCTGAATTGGCTGGGTTAAGGGTCGAAATGGAAGAGTGTAGAGCTTAAATGGCCAAGAAAAGTCTAGAGAAAACTATGATTGAAGTGAGAAGATCTCAAGCTAATTTGACCATGGTCTAAGTTGAAAATGAAATCTTAATGGGTGATATGGACTATTCTCAAGCTGGTTTGCCTAGGTTTCATGCTCAAAATGAAATGAGTGAACCTCCACAAGAAGAAATATCTAACCTAGAGGCAACCATGGCTGAACTAAGAAGAGTTCAAGCTGAATTGGCAACATCCGCTCAATTCATGGAGAAGGTACACACACCTTCACAAGAGGAGTCACTCGAAAGTGAAGTGGATGAACTAGCCATCACAATGGCTAAATCACAAGTGTAGGCTGAATTACTCCGTGGGAGAGACAAGGATGAATGTTCAAATTCAGCCCATACCACGAGAGAGCTTGAAAAGAAAAAAGACCAAGGGTCGCCTTGTACTAAACATGAAATGGAGCTACAAATAAACTCCAATGGAGAAGGAATGAGTATACAAGAGCTAGTGGCCAACACATGAATGATTAAGTAAACATGGCTAAAATTTCCTTTAAAGGATTAAATGCTAGAGGTCGCTATATCCCTTTGTGAGGAGATTAAAAGAAGAAGGCTTGCACTCACAAAGAAGATGTCACCTCAAGAAGCAAGGATGAACTTGAGAATATCACAAAGTGGAGGATGATGTACAAAATTTGAGAATCTTAGCTCGAAGGAAGATGAGCCAACTTCTCCTGAATCACAGAAAAGATAAAAGATGAAGTTATAAGGTCTATTCTAGAGATGGCTCCATGGAATGAAAAGCTTGAAGATTTAAAAATTGAGGAGGTAACCCCCATGTCCAAGGTGGAAGAGTTCATTGTTCAATTGTATGAGATGGAAGCACCATCAGGAACAAAAAATTCAAAAAATAAAAATAAAAATAAAATAAATCTTCAATGACTATGTGTGCTCAATGTGAAACTCTGAAAATCCAAATTTTTGAAAAAATGAGCAACAGTAAAATTCGTCAAATTTTGATTTTTTTCTTTCTAGATCTCGGATTATTTAAACTTAAGACATCACGCTAATTGTCTCGCGAATTCACGAAGACGCCGACCGGGCCGACCTCGAGAGATACCGGAATTTACACATTTTTCAAGGCAACGAGCCGGCGTGGGGACACTTTGGTGATTTTGAGGGAGCTCACGTGAGCCATGTGTCGTGCTGAATCGCCAACTTCGAGCTCGGTGGTGGACTCACATGGACATGTGGCAACACATGATCGTGAGGGAAATCCATGTAGATGGATAAGGTGATAAGGGTAATCCAAGGAGCCACTTAAAATTTGGGATGCGGCAAGGAGAGACATCTCACTTGATTCTATCCTCTCCCAACCGGTTGGGAGAGAGGGAGAGAAAGGCAAACCAGATTTGAAAAGAGAGAGTTTGAGAGAGAGACTCCACCTTCTCTCTAAATTTCCCAGCGATCGGACCGGCGGTTTTAAGTGGAGCAAGAGGAAGAGTTCATCCTCACGAAAAGGGCTTCACATAGAGACCGGAATCGGGGAGTTTCGACAAACTCCAAGAGGTAGGTCTTCTCCTACTTTGGTTACTTTCTACCCTAAGGGTTGTGTGGTGGTTACTACCAAGGAATGTTTGGTCAGATTAACCATGAGAAGCTGCCACATTGGGGTAGTACACATCAACCGGACTTTAGAACTGGTTTTTGGGTGGGAAAGAAAGGAAATTCTGCAGTGTGCCCTTCTGGTAATTGTATCCACATCATGAACTTTGGATGTTAGGCTTTGAATTCTCTAATTGACCTCCGTAGACTGGGTTATGGTCTTTTACTCCGACAGTCTAATGGGTAAGAAGTCAGCCCGTAGAGGTCAGCTTGTAGAGGTCAGGCTGTAGAGGTCAGCTGCTAGAGGTCAGCAGCTAGAGTTCAGCTCAGCCAGAAGATCTCAGCAAGGTCAGCCTCAGCCTGACAGTCAGACACCCTGACAAGTCGTCGCCCGGCCGGCTTGACTACGCATGACCTCCAACTCTAAGGTCATAACTCCTCTGCTCGAACTCAAGCCGGTGTTCTCGGACTCATGAAAGCCCATTGAGTCAAGATTCTAGTCATGTTCCTGTGGAGAGAAGTAGATGAGCTTAGAAAGGTCAGCTCAGATCTGATAAGTCAGGACACCCCGGCCAGTTCAGGTCAGCTCGGCTGAGTGTGACTACGTATGATCTCCAACTTCGGAAGGTCATAACTCCTTCGTTCGAACTCCGTTTCGGATGTTCTTGGACTCTATGGAACTCCCATCGAGTCAAGAATCGACTCATATTCCTGGCGGAGATAGTAGGTGTCAGGATCGAGCTGCCAGACCAAGCTCACAGGTCAGGTCAGCTCGGCCAGCTTCAGATTTGACTCACGTGATGACCTCCAACTCGGAAGCGTCATAACTTCTTCGTCCGACCCCGCTTTCTGGATGTTCTTGACCCTATGGAAAGCCCATTGAGTCAAGAATCCATCCATATGTCTGAGGAGCATAGAAAAAGTGTCAGGACTCATGTGTTATACCGAGCTCATCCAGGTCAGGTCGCCAGCCGCCCGTCACCGTCTGGTTTGACTACGCATGACCTCCAACTTCGAAGGGGTCATAACTCCTTCGTCCGAACCTGCTCTTCGTGTGTTCTCGACTATATGGAAAGCCCATTGAGTCAAGAATCCATTCATATGTCTGAGGATGATAGTAGGTGTCGATCGAGGTGTCAAAACTGCTTCACCAGTCAGGTCACCGTCTTACAGGATCACGATGACCTCAAACTTTGGAAGGTCATACCTCTATCCGAACCTCGTTTCAGGTGTTCTTGGACTCTATGAAAATCCCATTGAGTCAAGAATCCATCCATATGCCTGAGGAGCATAGAAAGTGTCAGACCGAGGTGTTAGACCGAGCTCATCTAGGTCAGGTCAGCTCGTTTGAGTGTGACTACGTATGACCTCAAACTTCGGAAGGTCATAACTCCTTCGTCCGAATCTGGTCAGCTCGTCTGGGTTTGACTACGTATGACCTCCAACTTCAGAAGGTCATAACTCCCTCGTCCGAACTCCGTTTTGGGTGTTCTTAGACTCTATGGAAAGCCCATTGAGTCAAGAATCCATTCATATGCCTAAGGAGGATAGTAGGTGTCAGACCAAGGTTTCAGACTGAGCTCGGCCAGGTCAGGTCAGCTCTTCTGAGTGTGACTACGTATGACCTCCAACTTCGGAAGGTCATAACTCCTTCGTCCGAACTCCGTTTCGGGTGTTATTGGACTCTATGGAAATCCCATTGAGTCAAGAATCCATTCATATGCCTGAGGAGCATAGCAAGTGTCAGACCAAGGTGTCAGACCGAGCTCAGCCAGGTCAGGTCAGGTCAGCCAGTTTTGGTCAGCTCTTCTGGGTTTGATTACGTATGACCTCCAATTTCGGAAGGTCATAACTCATTCGTTCGAACTCCATTTCGGATGTTCTTAGACACTATGGAAATCCCATTGAGTCAAGAATCCATTCATATGCCTGAGGAGCATATGAGGTGTCAGACCGAGGTGTTAGACCAAGCTCGGCCAGTTCAGGATTTGACTACGTATGACCTCCAGCTTCGGAAGGTCATAACTTCTTCGTCCGAACTCCGTTTCGGGTGTTCTTGGACTCTATGGAAAGCCCATTGAGTCAAGATTCCAGCCATGTTCCTGTGGGGGACAGTGGGTGATCACAACGTTCTGAATTCTGTGTTTTGTACCTAGCATTCAGTTTGCTTAGTTGTGTCGATGCAGGAAGCCGATATAACATGACTACTGCATGGCATGTTGTAGGCCACCGTATTGGGCATGGTAGGGTTGTTCATGGGAGGCCATGAGAGGCCATATGGTTTAGTTCCAAAACTTGGGACAGAGGGATAGAGGATTTCTATAAATCGTTTCACACACCCAAAGATTGTGGGTCAGTTTGAACCGGGAACCAAAAGTTTCTAGGTTTTATTACGAGGTTGTATGGATGATTGGAACCAAAAATGGTTCATGTTTGTGAAGGGGCCGCGGAGGTACCCGTTGGTCGGGTCAAGATGGTGACCTGTTGTGTGCATCGTGGCTTCTGTTTGAGTAAATACGAAAATTGTGTGTTGCTGGTGTGATGCTGGGCAGTTCCAAGACGGGATCGTCTGGGCTGGTGCATTACCCCAGAGCTAACTTATGTTATTGCTATGTTAATGAATAACATGTTGATTGTGTATAAACTCCGTTAATATATGCATGCATAATATATTAACATGAATTATGGTGAAATGGCATATTGTGGTTTTTATATGCACGGGGAACCTAGAGTAATAGGTGGAGTGCATGACATGAAAGAAAATGGAAAAGGATTGTGAAAGGAATTTCAAGTGGGAAGATTTTCTCCAAGAATTGCCTTGAGGGACGTCCACGTATCACTTCGATGAGGACTATGACTGTTCGAGAGTTATCCAAAGAATTCGCCTGAGAGAAATACCCAGCCATATTTACCGACCTCGGTGTGTATAGTTTCGAGAACAAAAAGCTTGTTTTGAAAATGATGTTTTGCTCACATTTGGCTTAGGCATGGATGAGGAGTCATGAGGGCTCGAGACATGTGGAATGGTAAATACTCTTTCATCCATGACATATAGACATTTGAGTAGGAACTTGCATGTTTTACTTAAATGTGTGGTGCGACCATTGCATGTGCACTTAGGTGAGTAACTGCGGTAGGAGATTATCACTATCGCCAAGCCACCCCGTCGTGGGACCCCCCTTTCAAGTACACGAGAAGACTGTGCTCCTTCGAGGCTGTGAGTACGAAGAAGGCCGGGTTGTGGCCTTGAGAATTATTTTTGTAAAATATATTAGAACAATCTAGCTTTAATGTATTTTGGCATATAAAGTGTAAAAGAGTTGTACATCAAACTCTTGTAAAATATTATTACAAATTGGTTATTTGTAAGAAAATTATACAACAATGGGTCTCCACATACGAGACAAATGAGTGTGATATCGGAGCACCCGATATTCACATGTATTCTCAAGTGGCTGATTCAAGTTGTCAACGGACTTCTGATAGCGCTACACTCAAGTTGCTATTTGAGCACAACTATCGCCTCTTAAAGAAGGATGGAGGCCGAAATCAGCAACCTATCCGTAATTGGTAGAGTCTAGCTGGACTCGAAATATGGAGCAGCTTTTTAGGAGGCAACCCAAGTTTAAAAAGTTTAATTTCCCTTTTTCAATTTCGTAGTTAGTTTTAAGTCTGCTTTTTTTTAATATATTTTCTTGCTTAATTTTGTTTTTCCTTGTTTTAGTTTTGGATTTCAGGTTTTTGGAGATTCAAAGTTGGTTTTGGAAGCCAAAAGGTTGAAATCTTGAAGTTCAAATATTCAGCGAGCTATATCTTCTAGGAGGCTTTGACTACCTCGCTGTGGGAGTACTATCCCTTCTTGCTTTTGTGTCACATTGAGGACCATGTTCATTTCCAAGTTTGGGGTAAATTCAAGAATTCAAAATTTTTTTTAACATCCAACGTTTGTATCTCCTTACCTGTTTTAGTTATTTCTTTAGTTGTTAAGTTATTTGCATTATTTTTTTTCCTTCTTTTGTTTATTTTGTGTGCCATATGAGTTGGTTTGGTGCTTAACAACTGTTTAGAGAATGGTTTGACATTGTGCTTCAAAAGTTTGATTTATTTCTCCAAAACTTGGGATGCCATCACATTTATGTGATCTAAGATTGAGTGTATCTATTGGTTGTGGGAGGCTTGGTTGTAGAGCCTTCATGTTTTTCAAGGAACCACTTCTTAATGGAACTTGTGCACACACACACTAGATATCATTTGTACACTAAGGTTTCGGCCTCTCCTTCTCAAACTAAATTTACCGTGAGAGGTTATAACTTCCATAATGTTGGGACACCTCTACAAAGAGGGCCAATGAGCCCCATATTAGGAAAAAAAAAAAGAAAAAAAGAAGAAAAAAAGGAAATAGAAAAGAAAAAAATATGAAAAAGAAAGAAAAATGGATAAATAAGTGAGTTGTTCCAATTGGAATCCCAGGCACAATTCGAAGGGCCTTTCAAAGCCTAATGCCCTAAGCCAACCGGCTGGGAGTCATTGATTTCACTGCCCGTTACATGGGATAGATGATGGGTCAGTCTTACAAGTAGGTGCCGCGCTTTCTAGTTGATCTGCTCGGGTGAAGTCTAAGGAATTAATGCCCAAAGGTCTCAACTAACTAGTGGGGAGTCACCAATACATCCCCGCTACATGGACACTTTTCTAGAGCGCCTTAGCATTGCATCCTACTTTCTAGTTATAGTATTGAATAAAAGGTGCGTTCTTAGCCTATTTTTGTTATTGTCTTTCAAATGAGTGAGTTGAGTTTGGTTGAAAAGTGTCTTGGAACCTCCGTCTACATTTGAGATATAATATACCATTTTCAAGAAGTTCCTTGGAAGGAGTCATTGAGAAATTGAGGGCAAAGCTTGCCTTGAACTATGCCCATAGATACCTTGTCTTTAAAGATTTTAAATGTTGGGATCCCAATTAGGCTATATTGTTTCCATAGAACTTTGTCATGTATTCTCCTAACTTGTTGCTCACACCATTCACTACTCATATATGTTTTAGCGTGTTGTATATATGTGTGTTTTTCCTTTGCTTGAGGACAAGCAAAGATTTAAGTTTTAGGGGTGTGATGAGTATCTTAAATACTCATTTTATCCCCATGTTTTGTTTAGGTTTTAGTAGTCTTATGCTATAACAAGTGTCATAATGCTTTCTTTTCCCAATTTTGTGATTAGGCCAACCGTTGTGCGAAAACGAGCAAAATGGAAGAAATAGCGGCAAAGTCATCATGCAGTTGCAGAAAACATACAATCATTTTGACTGTGTGATATCCTTATATGGCTCCCTCATTGGCATGGGAAGATTCTAGACTCCAAGGGCTTTCCGTAGATACCAAGATCGAGTGATTCGGAGTCCGGATGAAGAAGTTATAAAGAAAGGAGTTTTTAATAGGAAATTTTGGGTAAAAGAGTAACTCATGCTTTAGCATGAAAACACACTACAACATGCGTATTTTCACTCTTTAGCGTGGTTTGGCTTCTTCTCCTTCAGTAGCTTCCCATTTTTCACCATGTCGTAGCACCAGCTCCATCAAGCTATAGCATGATGTCGAGGCCCATTTTTCATAGCTTCCATTTTGTCTGGCCGCTTGGTTTTACAAAGGGATCAAATTACTGCATTTTGAAGGGGAGTTCTGCTCAAGTAGGGCATGTTTGGAGGTTCAAAATCAACGAGAGGGAGGCCTCTCTTAGGGTTCCTCTCCTCTTGAAGTTTTTGACCCTTTTCTAGGGTTTAGTTTTAGTTCTTGGGAGAGAAGGAGACTTGAAGAAAAAGAAGAAGATGGAAGAGAAGAAGGAAGCCCTCCCGCATTTGTTCATTTTTTCCTTTGTTTTCCTTCCTTGCATGGTTGTATTTTCCATTTATGTTATAGTTATTTTTCATAGGGTTTAGATCTAGCCAAAGACAAGTTTGTATGAATCTCTTAATTTCTATTGAGTTATGCTTTATTTCATATTTTTGTTGAGTATTTCATTTGATCTTAATGTTTGTAGGTATTTAGCAATATTTGCATGAAATGTGGTTTGATTCAAGATTCAAGAGGTGAGAGTTAAAATAAGGCCATGGATGATTTACCATCTAATTATCATGAGATAGAGATATAAATGAGATTAGGTGTGGTATTAGGATTTATTGAAGCTTTACGCGCCTTTAGAAATCTAGGGTTGAACAGAGATGCAAAATACTTGATCCTAAGGGTAGTGTGCTGATGCTCTAGAGAGACTTGATAGACACTAGTGAAATTCGCTACCTTGATGGGTGAAATAAACATTGATTAATTTTGGTTAGAGGTCCATACATAACCGTTTAGGTGAAATCTTTCAGCTCTAAGGCCTTTAGTCTTGTTTAAGTCATTTTTGCATGTTTAGTTAGTGTAATTTAGATTTTCAACCATCCAAACAAATTCTAAACTAGATTAGAGTTGGTACTTAGTAACCCAATTCTTCGTGGGACAATACACATACTTCCATTTTATTACTTGAGGTGATGTGTGCACTTGCGCACATAGGTGTATACATTTTATATAACTCAAAATCGCCTATCAGTAGTCTTCACATCCAATTGCTCGAGCTCATAATCATGAAAAGCCATAATCCCAAGTAAAGCTAAAATTGAGTTATGCTTCACCACTTGAGAGAATACATCTGTGAAGTCAACACTGGAACTGGATTGTAATCCCTTTAGCAATTAGTCTGGCTTCAGACCTTTGCATTCTCAACACCCGTGCCTTCTTTCTTCTGAACACCCCCATTTGCAATCGAATGGCTTTCTTCCCTTTAGGTAGCTCCCACCATGTCCCCATGTCCCATGTCCCATTTTATGAAGGGACTCCATCTTCTTGCATAACAATCATCCATTTACCGACCAACAGAACTTTACCGCCTCTTCATAAGTGGATGGCTCTTCATCGACTCAATATTATCTTCTTACACTCAAGGCATACGTAACCAGATCAACTTTCCTATATTTATGTGGTGGCTGCATAGTCCTCTATCTTCTTCTATCTTTGGTAATAGAATACTATTGCATTGGAACTGTAGGAACACTCCGCTCATTTGAATTAGGAACCAAACCAATCTCAAATTCTACTTATTTGCTTCGGGCTTCTTTGTGCATGATCTCAACATTAGAGTCTTTATGAGCAAAAACCTGAATCATAGAAGTCTTATCAAAAATCACATTTATGTTAATTACCAATTTCTTGGTTTCTAGACACCACAATTTATAGCCTTTCACACTAGATTTATAACCAAGAAATATACACTTTATCGATCTAGGTTCTAACTTCCCATTATCAATATGGGCATATGCAGGGCATCCAAACATTTTCAAATCTAAATAAGTGGTAGGACTATAAGACCGTACCTCTTGAGGATTCTTCTTCTCTATAGCACCTGAGGGAGAACGGTTGATCAAGTAACATGTAGTGGTTCAAAGGGTTTCTTGCCTAAAAAAAGACTCGACTAACCGAAAGCATTAGAGTAATGCATCTGACCTTCTCCATCAAAGTCCTATTCACGCCTCTCCGCTACACTATTATGTTATGGAGGCGATGAACTGCACGATGTCTAAAATTCTTTTCTGCAAAGAGTGTTAAATTCATCAAAACAAAAAATCTAACCCTTATCAATGCTAAGACACTTCACCAAATTCCTTGTTCGCTTTCCTCAATCATTATCTTCCAATCCTTTAATGTTGAAAATAAGTCACTTTTCTGTTTCAGGAAGAATACCCATACCTTATGTGAGAAATCATCAATGATCGTCAACATATAAGTAGTACCTCCCATAGAAGATACTTTTGCAGGTCCCCAAAGGTCTGAATGTAGATAGTCAAGCAACCCATTTGACTTATGAATGCTTGAAGAGAATCTAACTAGCTTCTGTTTCCCAAAAACGTAGTGCTCACAAAACTATAACTAACTTGTTTTCTATCTATCTAGAAGTCCTCTTCTACTCAACTCCGTCATAATCGTTTTTTCACTCACAGTGCCCAAGACGCATGGGCAAGAGCTTGTAACATCATCCTTCTCGACAATGAACGAGATGCAACAACAACATCTACTGTAATAGTGGAACCCTGTAGAACATATAACATGGCATTCTTTTGATGACTCTTCATCACAACTACGACTCCTTTACTAATCTTCAGAACTCCACCTTCACTAGTGTACTTGTACCCTTTTGCGTCAAGAGTATTTAGGAATACCAAATTCCTTTTCAAATCAAGAACATGCCCGACATCACCAAGAGTATGAACTACTCCATTGAACATCTTAATGAAAATTGTCCTAATACCTGCTACCTTACAAGATGCATTGTTACCCATCAAAACCGTGCCTTTATGCACCAGTTCGTATGTAGAGAACCTATCCCAATTATAAGTCATGTGAAACGCATTAAACTGTAATCTAAAAATATAATTCTCTATCGCTCGAATTAGCATTTGACTTTCAACCGTAAGTTCTCCATTATTTTATCTTTATTCCACAACACTAGCCTCACCATTTCCCGCATTCCTTTCCTTGTTTGTTCTCTAATTTCTTCTCCTTATTTTGTAAAGCTGAAACACTTTCGATGTGACCTTTTTCTTATAAGAGTTGCAAATTTTATAAGAATTCTGATTTCGACCTTTTCCACTATTTTTCACTGCACTCTTCTTATAGCCTACTTCGCATAAAACAAAGTATCTCCCTTACGCCTGTGCCATACAATTAATCGCTTTCATTTTCCTTAGAAACAGAGCCTCATAGACTTGTATTTAGGGTTAGGTATCACAACTATATAAATCGTGATTCCAAAAGTCGCATGCAAATTAGGAAGCCAACACAACAACATTAACCCTAGATCTTCTTCTTCATATTTAACCTCCAAAGTTTCTAGATCCACAACAATTTCTTTAAAGGTTGCAAGATGCTCTTCTAAAGACGTACCTTATGCCATACTATGTGCATACAATCGCTGCTTCAAATGCAAGTTACTCATAAGACTTTTCGTCATGCATAGTTCTTCCAACTTCATCCATAATGCATCGACACTCTTCTCCTTTAGAACGTCTTGTAGAATCTAATTCGATAAATGAAGGTGAATTTGAGAGTGCTTTATGATCCTTATGTTATTTCTCCTATTTTTTCAATGATGACAGCATCTTGTCAAGCCATAGCAATACATCATCTAGATCCATCTCAGACGATAATAACACGCGATCTTAATCCTGCCAACTAAAATCCGCATTAAGTGATCCAACAAGGGAATTTCGTATTTCATGGTTACAATTGACAAGACCTAAACCTGATGGCTCCTCATACCACTTGTTATGATCAATGGAACAATAAAGAAATATGAAATAAAGAAAAACACCAGATTTACGTGGAAGCCCGCGAAGACATGGGCTTTGGCCCACGAAGACGCCTTGATGCCGACTTGGGCTTTGGCCCACTCCAACCCCATGATGAAGGCCTAGATTGCAGCCCGAGAAATCATTTGGTAACTTGGGTTCCTCATCTCTCCGCCTCTCCCCCATAATCTTTTGAGTTTCACATTGGGATATGGACCCATCTCCGTGATCCTAACGCTCCTTTAGCCGCACAAGCTACCCCCCGTCCCTTCGTGTAAAGCCCGGCCGTTGACTCCTTATCCTCTCGCACCTCTGAAAATAGGCCTTGTTGCTTCCCTTTCGAATCACGCCTTGAAGAGCCACAGATCTTCCTTCATATCTTCCACTCTAGGATTCGCCATTTCTATTTCTTCTGAGTCTCCATGAGATACACCTCCTAAGTACTTCCCGTCATATCTCCCACTCATAATCGGATTTCGAAGCCCCGCGCTAGCGCACAACCGATGTAGGTCTTCCCATTCTTTTCATTTTAACCAAGATTCTCGCCTCAGCAAAGATTCTTCATTAGGCTTGTTTCGTCCATGGCTACAAAGCCTCCACAACTATTCCGATTGTTACCGTAATTTGTTCATCCACAGTGGCAGACCAACAACTCTTATCCAAGCTTCTTATCTTTGGCCTCACTCGTGCACCCAAATGACGCGAGTCCACCGCTCCAAAGCAAAACTTCCCCGCAGATCCGTCGCTTATCCCTCCACATGACCCATCCGCATCGCGACAAATCAAACCCATGAAGAATAGGGTTCCGATTTCCCCAAGGATGAAAGATATACTCCTTCAACCTCCACGCCTTCCTACTAAGCTTCCACTTCGAAGATGTCATGTTTGTTGTCAGTCCCGAGACTCCAGCCCCACCACTCCATCTTTTAACACCCCCAAATCCCCTTTTACTATGTAATCGCTAATATCCAACCATAATGCATCCTGACTATCGGGTGCCCTTGTATCCGCACGTGGATGATTTTTTATCTGGTCTCCCATCAGATTCTCCATCTTCCCAAGGAGATTGATCATTGCTGGCTTTCTTTTTTCCTCCTTACTTACCTTGAATCCCATATCTTGCAATGCCTCTCCTAACAAAGTCCAACCATTTACTAGACCACCTCCTTCAGGAAAGAACAGGCGGTGTCTTTTACCATCTTCATCAAAGAATCGAAAGCACTCAACGGTTGCCAAGAACGCTTTTCCTTGATTCCGCACTGCATTCTTCCATTCTTCCTCCCACCATTCACCGCCAATCTTTCCCGTCCCTTCTAAAGGACTAACTCCCTTACAGATTCTTACCCTTCTTCAAACGAATCCAAGAGCTCCTACCCTCTGCCTTTCTATTATCACCTACGCCTTTCGCTCTTCCCCCACCTTGATTCAAAGACTGAGTCGACGGAGAACCATCTTCATTCAAGTGGAGCGATCATACTACCTCCATTGAGATATATGTAGCCAAATCCTTGGGGTGATGGCATAAATCGCCACAGATACATTCAAAGTAATCTCACTGCAAATAGTTAGTAATAAATCTCCAAGATTAGAATATTCTTAGGAGGAATTAGGCTGCATACCACTTTGAGATAGTGAAGAATTGTTAGGAATTTGTCCTATGGTTTTTCCCTTCACCTTGAAGGTTTTCCACGTAAATCTAGTGTTCTTCATTTCTATATTTATTTTCTCGTACAAGTAATATTCACGTATATGGGTACTATTTACGTATACAATACTATTCATGTATACTGTAGATAGTATTAGAGCAAGTAGGCATTTATCCTTCATTATCCCCAACAGTTGCAACATCCTGTAGACCCCATTCCCTTCAATTATGAAGCTACACTCATGGACATCAAAACAGTAGGTTGCAAAAGTCACTATCCAAGAAGCATTTTAAAAAATAAAAAATAAAAACTCAATCGCTTACATAAGCAAAACTATTTTTTGTTCTCAAAAATAATAAGAAAGAAAATTCGCTTTTTCGTAACAAAACACAAAAACACTAAATTCGATAACAAGAATACTCTGCAGAACACTACACCAGACTTTAAAATCGTTTCTCAAAAAATGGGGCCAACTAAATGCTTCCCTCACTCGATGACTTAAAAGGCATAACTTTCATAATAATTCATCAAATTGATTCAGAAAATATGGATTACTATCATAAAAATAACGATGACAAATTTTTTTGATGGATCCCTAATAATAATAGTAATAATATTAACAATTTTCAGGGAAACTTGGTTGACCATGTCCTTGCATTGACAGCACTATTTTGGCTGCTACTGTTACAATAGAATAGAAAATTTCAGTTGACATTGATTTCTACTCCACTTTCTCACAATTCAAACACAACACATTGTGTGGTTTCGTAAAACCGCAACCACATAAACACAAGTAACGAGAGCAGAAGTTTTATAAATAAGAGGGGAAATAGAAAATAAACGAATATAACGCCGAGCGAATAATAGCAAAATGGAAAGAAACAATCCAGAAAATAAAATAAAATCACAAAAGTTAGGGTTTGACCCAACGTGTGGCTGAAAAAAAAGTAAAAAAAAAAAACATTCAATATGAAAAAGAGAAAGGAGAATTAGGATTTGGTTAGAGAAAAAACAAGGGAGTAGTAATGGAAGCGCACCACCTCGAGCTATGTGAACAGATGGATGCCTTATTATATCCGAATATCGCATTGTACAGGAAATCGCATCGCAAATAGGCTTCTCATTGAACATATGGATGTTAAATGAATTCTTGAAAACCAAGAGCTTCTTGATCTTTATCCATGACCCTCATGGAAGGATCAATCTGTATGAAGTGGGGAGCAAGTGGTGGAGCTCGGACAACATTCAAAAGATAGTTTGTACTACTAACTCCCAGGGAGTTCATGCAAGTATATGTATAACAGCGGATTTACATATCAGATTGGAAGACCATCTCTTATCTTGGGATTATTTTGTTTTATGGTTGGGGAAATTGTGCATTCTTCGTCAGGTTTCCAACACGGAGCCATAGATGTGGTTCAAAAGTGTTCTGGCCATTTACTTGTTGTTCTTCTAATGGCGAGAGCTTTGAAAAAGGCCTTCAATCTCAGTATCTGTGGAACATGCATCTTATATATTAAGCCCGCCACATAGAGCTCGGATGAAAGATAGAGTTTTGTGCAACGGTAGCTTATATTCTGGGGCGTTCAGTTTCAGGTTCAGCAGATGAATGTGTAAAATAATAAAGCATTTCATATGGAAAGGAAAAGGGATGAACAAAGTTGATTTGATTCTGAATTGGATGAGGCATGCCTTAATCAGCACATTTGATTAAGGTGAAAAGATCGTCGGAGACCTTGTAAGTGCCTTCTTGTTGGAGAGTTTTCATAATGGAAATTTTGTCCTGATGCAAGATGAAATCCGCGAGGTGTTAGTAAATCCACAGTTTCTTTTCAAAGGTGGAAAGGGTCTTACTAAGGGACCAAAAGATGAGACATGGGAGGAAGCCTTTGAAATCCATTTGATGAATAACAAATTCTCTGTGCTGCCAAAGAGTCCAAAATGTCCCCAACTCTGTACATTTTGTTTACAAAATAACCCTTTTTTGCGGGTTATTCCTCTTTCGTTCTTCCAACACATGCCCATGCTCCAAGTCCTAGATTTGTCCCATACTAAAATAAGATCTCTACCTCATTCTCTTTATCATCTTGCACAACTGCAGAAACTCTTCTGAGAGGCTGTAACTCTTCATGGAGCTGCTACCTGAAGTTGAAAACCCCATAATCTTAAGGTTCTCGGATCTTGAGGACTGAAATTATAAGGCTACCTGTGGATGCTGGAAAGTTGACAAATCTAACATGTTTGGAAATGTCATTTTATGGGGATGATGATGAAAAACATGACTGGTACTCAAACAGATTAATGACCCTCAGAATGTGTGTCCAACTCATTTCAGTTGGAAGAATTGATCATAGATGTGAATCCTAATGATAAGCGATGGAATGCCAATGTGAAAGGCATTGTAGAGGAAGTGTGTCGCTTGGACCGATTGAATACGCTTCAAATTTACCTGCCAGAGGTTTTACTTTTGAATGAGCTATGGAATGCATCATCATCAGCAAACATCTCAGGAATGCACTTTAGATTTACTGTTGGCGGTCATATGAAGCACATAATATCAAGAGTACCACTTGATGTTGCAAATGAATTCGGAGAACAAGAAAGATGTTTGAAATATGTGAATGGTGAAGGTCTCCCAACCGAAATTCAGGACGTACTCAGACATGCTACTGCATTGTTCTTAGATCGCTATTCAACTGCCACTAGTTTGTCTGAGTTCATGATGGGAAATATGAACAATCTTAAGTTTTGTGTATTAGGGGAATGTGATGAGATTGAAACCATTGTAGATGGCCATGGATTTTCCAGTGTTGAATCACTAGAATACTTGAATCTTTATTATATGAAGAATTTAAGAAGCATTTGGAAGGGGAAACTTCAATGCAATTCTCTATCGTGTCTAAAAGTTTTGGCACTGCATACATGCCCCCAATTGACTACCATTTTCACTTTGAATATGATTTTTACACTATGCAACTTGGAGGAGCTTGTGGTTGACGATTGCCCCAATGGAGACCGCAGGTTAACAAATATTCATAAATCATATTAGATGCAGTTATATATTTATTTAGTAGATAATGTTCTTCTCTTCTTTGACAACCACACAGCATCCTTCAGCAATGACAAATCCCCAAGATACGGGTGCACATCGGACAATTTGAATCATCTAACTCATAAGATGTGGGCAATAGGAGGAATTTGAACTCTACTAGGAAGCGAAGTACCTGGTGAAATTCAATCAGCAGATTATTCCCCACAAAATACCTTCATCGGTGACAAAGCAGCCAAGGCAACCTGATCCAGTTGCAGTTATGGCTTGCCTGTTCATAGTCCTGTTCGAGAACAAGAAACTGAAATACAAGCTAACTGGCGATAACCACAAATTTTCTCAAACATAAGACAAACTCGATTAGAAAATGGGTTTGAACTTATACAGAAAGAAAATGACTTCCAACTGAATGTCACAGAGTTTATGCTCGGTCATTTGCTTGAGAAAAATATGCAATCTACACTGTCAAAGAACTTTAGCAGAGTCACAAACATGGGAAAGCTACTGCTAACCATGAGTGAGGTTCATGTTCTCCCAAACCCAGCATAACTTGTGTTTCCATGTATATCTCAATTTCATTACATAACATTTTCTTTATAGGTTCAATTTCAATATATAACATAATGCACCTTTTGAAAGCCATGTGCCCAGAAACCACCACTGTCAATAGTTGCGAGTAAAACTTAAGCAAGATGCATAAATTTCTGAACTAATTAAGAGGTGGCTACCACTTGAGTTGCACGCATAAAAGGTTTATAATCATCAAAGAGGTTAAGGGGTATGTAATGAATAGCAGTATATTTCAGAAAACTAAAAAACTCAAGGAGGACAAACGAGCAAAGCTTTAACAGGATTACCTGTACATCTCCAGCAGCCTACAAATACGCCTTCAACAGAAGTTCTTGTAGAATCCGCCTCAACTATGACATAGCCTGAGTTGTCAAGTTCAACTTGGCCTTCCAACAATTGGCTATTTGGTGAATGACCTATACCATAAACCGCATCAACCAGCATCATCTCATACACATCAACCAAAGACCTGCTTCCCGCTCTATTCTCGATATCGGTGTTCTCAAACATCCGACTACCATATTCTGAAGCTGACAAGGGTAGGTGGAGCATTCCTGATATCATTGAACCTCGATGATCAGCGCATACAGTTGTAGCCGCTCTACATATTTTCTTTATATACACTTTTATTTATATATACAAACTTAAAAGGAGAATAACAGGGGAGATGTGGTTCAGTTGTTTATGTATCCTCTAACATCGTATAAAAAATAAATATGTAGAAGCTGGCTATATTTATGTACGCTGATCATCGAGAGCTTCAGTGAGCATCAGGCGTTTCGTCCTCCCTCACACCGAACTATAGTGGAATCGATGTCTAAGGCACAAAGAGGGGAACCTGCGGCAGGAGGCAAAGTGGTGGTTGATGCGGCGGGGGCAGAATGTTGGTTGATGCGGTGGGAGTGGGAGGCATCAATTATCAGGGAAACTTGTTGACCATGTCCTTGTATTGACAGCGCAATCCATTTTGGTTGCCATTGATTTCCTTACTCCACTTTCTCGTCAACCAAACACAACATTAGGGTTTCGTAAAACCACAACCGCAAAACACAAGTAACGAGAGCAGAAGTTTTATAAATAAGAGGGGAAATAGAAAATAAACAAATATAACGCCTAGCAAATAATAGCAAAATGGAAGGAAACAATCCAGAAAATAAAATAAAATCACAAAAGTTAGGGTTTGACCCAAACGTGTGGCTGAAAAAAAGTAAAAAAAAAAAAACATTCAATACGAAAAAGAGAAAGGAGATTTAGGATTTGGCTAGAGACAAAACAAGGGCGTGTACGGTAGGCACCACCTCTGGCGGCGTGAACAGTGGATGAAAGCGTCGAACTCGATAGAAGTGATCTACAGCATCGTTGATTGTGGCGTTTCTGGCGGGAATGGGGGACGGCATGATGGGCCCTGTCTGGCCTAATTTCACAGCTTGCTTCCTCTCACATCCGAAAAACACCCTCCCATCTTTCTCTCTTCTCTTCTGAAACCCTCCGATTTATTCTCTCTCTAGACTTTCAACTCCTTCAATTACCCTCTGTGTGACGACCGCAAAGCAATTCATACGAATGCATAAATGGTATTTGCATGTACATATATACCCTCATATATGCTTGCTTTCTTTTCGGTTCATTTTTGGGAGCAAAGAGGGAAAATTTTAGGAACACGGAAAGAGAGAGAAGGCTCGTGGGGAGACTAGCGACCAAAAAAAAAAAAAGAGTGATTTGATTCAAAATCCAAATTTTGAACTATAACATTTCATTAATTATTGGACTGATTTTGATTAAAAAAAAGTTTTAAAAATTACCTTTTTTTATAGACATTGTAAATACGTAAAATAAAAAAAATACATTTTTTTTAAATAAGGTTATTTTTTTAAGAAAAACATGATAAATGTAAGATTCATACATTTCTTTTAAAAATTATTTCTTATAAAATTCCAAAGGTCGGCTAGGCTTGAGCCGATGCATTTTGGCGATTTTTGCCACTTGATTTCGTGCTGCATGCATGGATTGTTGGCCAACCCCACCACACCACACCATGACAAAAACATTGTTCGCGACTAAACAGAGCAAACAGATTCAATCAATAAAAATATCGAGCAACGCATCAATCTACCTGAATCAAAGCCAGAATATTCTAACTACTTATTATGTTTTTATGTCTTCGTACTAATTATATTATCTTATTAACTCGAATATTATTTCAATATTTACGATTTTTAAAGAATTTGTATTGGATCTATTAATCTATCAGAGTTTCAAATCAATAAAATTATTTTTCCTTTAAAAAAAATATATGTATATAACATAAGATAATTTAGTGCAAAAAAGCCTAAATTGAATTAAAATATGAAATCGGATAGCTTAATTAGTCAGGGCTTTACTCTTACTCTCTAATGATCATATGTTGGAATCCGCTTAAAGCCACCCCTAAGGATGATTTTGTGAGGTTTGAAAATTATTTTTGAAAAAAGTTTATATTTGATTGTCTTATAAGATATTTCAAAGATAGAATGAGTTAGAAGTATTAACTAAAAAATTAGTATTCATCTTAATTTAGTACTTTTCATTTTCCTTCATTCCATTATCTTTTTTTCTTTAATCTCTCATCTTGCGTTCGTTTGCCAAAAATACTAATAAAACAAAATAAAAAATTGAGAAGAAGAAGGATTTTCAATGTTCTATAAAAGTTTTAAAAACTATTTTTGATATTTTATAAAACAAAATTTTAATTCAAAACCTAAAAATTTTAAACCGTTTTTATTACCTTTAAATATGTTTCAGAAATGATCATATTTTCTATTGTCAAGTGCACATGAGCAAACTTGACTATCATATGGTATCCTAGTAAGTCTCTTTGCCTTCATTTATGCATATTTATTTATTTTTATTTTTTTTCTCAGGAAAGTAAGTTTTCTGTATACATATAAAAACATTTTTACAAAGGTTATGAAAAGTAAATAAAAATAAAGTACATACTCTACTGGAGTAATTTATTTGATTTAAAAGTCAAAAAAATATAAAAATAACTCCGTCATAAATGGAGCTAGCTTTTATCGTAGTAGCTTACAAAAGATATTATGATAGCACGTAACTGAATTTTGTTAAGCATTTTTTACTTTTAAACTAAACCACAATTATTTTTTGAGAGTAGACTCTCATATTTTGCTTTCTTGATCATTGATTAATTATTGTACAAATATTTTTGTATGAATGTAGGAAAACTTAAGACATGCTTTTGTTTCTAAAAACAGTTTTCTGTTCTAAAAAACAAAAAGAACAAGCAATTTAAAAAAAGCACATTTAGTTCCTCAATTTTTAGGAAAAACAAAGAAAATATAAAAAATACCAAATCAAGACAACACGGACATACAGTTTTCAGATAACACTAAAATTGTGTTATCTTTGTTTTCAAAAATTATTTTCTGAAACAATTATCAAGAACCATTTTCAAAACCAGAAACGGAACATACCCACACTTTTCCTTTATTTTTTAAACATACCTATTAATTCTTCCTTTATTTTTTTATTCTTTTCCATTTTTCATAATAATCACAATGATTTAAAAAGGATCGTTTGAGGGTGCCGAAAAATTGCTTACGGACCATATCCACTACCCACCACTCCATTATGCCAATGATCCAGCAACATGCGACAAAAAATGCTGATTTGATTAAAAGTTTATCTTATAATGGAAAAATAATAATGATACATAAAAATGTTTATTTTTACTGCATTACTATTAAGAAATTTTAGCTAGCATTATAATAAGGCTCCAAGCTTTTGTAAACAAATTTTAAACTATTAAAATAACTTGACTTTAAAATAATTTTAAAATATTTTCTCGTTTACTTTTAAATATTTATATATAAAATATATTATAGTATTACTAACTAACCACCTAAAACTTGATTCATAAAAATAAATAAAATAAAATAAACTAACGCTTATACTCTATTGTATTAAAAGAAAAAACACCTAGAACAATTTTATTTATTTTTTGGATAAGAGTAATGGCGTGCACGTAATGGATAAGACGTAAGCGTTGCTTCGAAGTTCAAACACAAAACTATTAAATTTGTCAGAAATTGCACATGACTTTTCCTATATGTCACTCGTATCTCTCCATCAATATCTTTCGTATCAATCCAAATCGACCCAAATATAAGAACAATAATGTTTGGTTTCCAGGAAATTTAAATGGGAATGATGTGAAAGAGGATCTCCAATGAATAATCTCTATTTTTATCTTCTAAATTGGATATTTCTTTTTATATTTGAAAATGATGGAGCTAACTTTTTTTACTTTCAACTCCAATCTACGCCTTTAAATTTCTTCAAATTCCATGGTAATTTGGAGAATAGTACTTTGTACTTCACCTTTTCACATTTTCACGTGTTCTGATGATGAACTCGTCCTTCATATATTAGGAGGTCTTGGATCATAATTTGATTCAGTTGTTGTTAATCTCACCTCAAAGGACTCTATTACGCTTCCAGAAGCACAATTTTTACTGCAAACACAGGAACTTCGACAAGAAACTCTAAACACAAATCCAATTGTTGATGTATCTCATGCCACTGCAAACACTGCCACCACTTCCTATAGAAGTGGTAATTTCAATTCGTCCTCACAATCTCCTGCAACTCGAGGGTTTTCTCATGCTCATAGAGGTTGTGGTCGAGGAAGATCTTCTTCATGTTATCGTGGTTCTTATAATTTGACATCTTTGGCAAAAATGCATTGTTAATGCATGATAGTTATGATTTGAACATGTTGATATGTATGAATAAATTACGGTCATAAGAATTGACTTGGAAAATAATAGGAATGAGGTTAGACCTCTGTAAAATGTTTTGAATCACGTATAATTGTATGTATGCTTAATAGTGGATAGTGAATAAATAGGGACTAGTGTTATGACACTCTTGTTTAGTGTTTCGGCACTCCTGATTAGTGCTATGACACTTCGTTTCAATGTTTCTAAGACTCATGTATCGCATCAGACCTACTGTACCTACTGTATTGTGTACCTGTTATTCATTCTTCACTACAACAAATAATGGAATTTTGGACGAAAAATTTCATCCACAAATGTACAAATTTTGTCCATAAAGATAATTGTGGAAGAAAAATAAAACGTCTCTAAAGGCTCGTCTATAAAGGTCAATCTAGACAAAATAATGAAATTGTCCCCAAATATTATATGATTGTGGACGAAAATCTAGGACGAAATTATCTGGCCCCTAAAAGTACTATTATTCGCTCTAGGAAAACAATTTTATCTCACAAAGGTTTGATCTGCTAAGTTAAGTGGACCATTTTTGGGAATGAAAATTTTTTGTCCACAATTCAATTAGAGTTGGGGACAAAAACCATTTCGTCCACAAAGGGTCGAATATTTAGAATTGGGGACGAAAACCATTTCGTCCACAAAGGGTCGAATGTTCAGAATTGGGGACAAAAACAATTTCATCCATGAAGGATTGATTAATGTTAATTTTGGATGAAAATTGTTTCATCCCACAATTAATATAGGAAAATTCCACTACCTCAATTTTTGTTTACTCATTATATACGTATAATATTCTATATTTTATTATGTCAACTATATAAACAATTTTATTAATATCAAATAAAATTATATAAAATAACATTGTCATAAAACATAATGTTGTAATTAAAAATATAATCCATACATAGTACCCATGACATTAATAAATTAAGTATTTAACATAACAAGAACACAAAATATTATGTTGTACCATCTACTTAACATGTTCTATATTAAGTTCTTATGCCAAAATCTAAAACCCAAAAAAGTCTAAACAATCAACTAGCTAGTGGAATTGCATCTTTTCTTTTCCTGCGCCTACAATGGACAACAAAGAACATATCATTAATAATAAAAGCAAATTAGAATGTAAACTTTAGGGAATGTAAGAAATTGAATCATTTCCTTACCAAATCTTTCTAAGGAATATGAGTAGGTGGACGGCCACTGGTAGCGATAAACATATGAAGCATATTTTCTTGGCATTCAAAGCGAGCTTCCCAATTATTTTTGTTGATTTTCCAAGCGATCATTCCAAACTCTCTCTTGATTTTCCAAACAGCTAGTCAAATAATATACTCTATCAACCAATTTATCTATCTCCACATCTTTCTCTTTAAGGTTTTCCTCAAGCTTTTGTATTTTGGCATTTGTTGATTCTTTTCCTTTCGTTTCGGCCATATCCAAGATCTTTGATGTAGCTAGATCTAGTTCCAAGAACTCGATTGCAAATTTCATTAGGACTTAAAGCATTTCCTTCTTCTTTAGACTTCTTTAACAATTCCATCATTTCCTTCTAAAATTTCAGAAAATTAAATCAAGATTAATATGTAAATCATGACTTAGAGTTAGATTATATAACATAACAATTACACTTACATATTTTGACTCTACCTCTGGAGTCGACCATCCTTTTCCTTTTTTAAAATGTGTGAACTTGTGAAAAGCAATTCGATCACACTCTTCCCCATTAGGTAATTTCTCCCCCTGATACACAAAACAACATGTATCATTTAAGTCCGCGAAGTCAATCAAATTAAAGAATTAAAGAAATTTTAATTCTGCGACATAATTTCATTCAAACGGCAGCAAGCGATTGATCCTTGATTGTGATACATGTTTATCTTGCTTTGGTTGCTTGGTAGCATTTAGGCACATTTGCTAAATCGATTAATTGCATCAATAACAATTCCAAAATGATGTCCATTATAATTATGATTAAAATTTGATAATATACCTTAATAATAGGATCATTCAATAATAATGTGAAAGAGCTTTCAGAATTATCTTGGGTCGAATTATCCAAAGTTTTGAAAACTGACCTTTGCATCCTCGATTGAACCAAACTTATTAAAGTAACTTATACAAGTATATCGTGCATTCGAGGGATCAGTGTTTCAAAATTTGTTGAATGTTGTCAATTACGCCTTCGTCTTCTCCGTAACCAATATCCGCGCATCGCCATACCGCGCCTGCCATATATATATATATATATACTCTATATATATATATATATATTATTTTATTTGTTTTGAAAAACGTGATAATAGGGTAAACTGAATTGTGTAAGTAAGATTGGAAGAGGATCTTCACTTCGGGAGGAAGAGATGAAGCGAGAAGCAGAAACAAACTCCATAACAGTTAACGGTATTATTGCACTTTGTGATCTTGAGGATTAAATATATCAGTTATAAAAATCTAATACTAAAATCTGTGAGATCTGCACAGTGGCTGTCATAGATTGATTGTATTAATTTTATTAAGTACAACTAAGATAAATCTATATGGATGGGATGCATCATTAAAGTGATCATATTTGGATATATATAAAGCAGTAGAGGAAGCGAATAATATGATGGCAAAATCGGCCCGAAGGCATCTTGTAAATTAACTCTTCAAATACAGTTAATCTTTATCTTGACCACATAAAGTTGAATATTTTGGATAGTCATGTATTCTTTTGATCATGATAGCTTTTAAGTGTAGATTATGACATATGATTGGTTGAAACCATGATGTATAATGTTTGTTTATAATACAATCATGTGATATCTTTGTCGACATATTATGCCATGTTTGCCTTCTGACAATAATTGTTGCTTCTGATCAAATCTTGACGAGAGTTAACGATTTGAATCTCCATCCTCAAGCTATATAAAATTTTAATCTAGTTGTGTATGTGTGTTATAAATCTTATATTTATCTTGACAGAACTAGAATTGTATATTTGTATATTATGGAAAGGCTCTAGTTGAAGATTAGATGTGTGTGTGTTATAAATCTTTTTTATTAACCCCCATATGTCTTGTAGAACTCTGATTTATATTTGTATATTGTGGATGAATTTCATTTGGATGGCGTAGTATGGCTGGGAAACACCACCTTGTTCCAGGTACTATATTGATTTTCTTTAGTTTGTCTTTATATTGACTATTTTGGTTTATTGTATCTCGACTATATATATTTTGGCTTAATATGTCCCTTAGTTAAAAACCCAGTAGCAATGTTGGAAGCGAAGAGTGGCAAACCAGCTGAAGAGTAGAGGATGAGAAATTTAGAATGAATGATAATCTTTAGAAATAGAAAGACAAACGAGCTAATGGAATTCGAAAAAACATGAGGACATGGGAGAGATTCCACGAGCACAAAGTAAACTTGAAGTTAAGCGGCTTTACGAGAGGATAAGGAAAGGTAAGACTCCTTACACATTTCGTATATGATTTTACATTATGGGAGATGATTTAATCAGTTTGTTGCCTTGCCCTCCTTATTTATTTATTTATTTTAGCTGCATTCATGAAGCAGGGTTCCTCTAAATCACGAAGCTTATGCAGAAATTAGATTTCAAATACTTTCAAGCCTTTGTTTTATGAATTTATCATGGGTACTGCAATATCAAATTGCAAATAGTGAAAATAAATACTTGACCTTACAAATAGTAGCAAGGTATAAGTACTTATCAACAAGGTCCAAGGCCAGAATTTGTTTGCATCTCAAGTTAAATAAAGTTAAAATATTTCGACAAAAATGTCGTACTACCCGAGTACTACAAATTAGTCGACTAACCCGGGGAGGTTTATCTTGTCATAAATGCGATTGTGGTAGCATCAAAAAAGAGTACTAGGTTCTTAGCTCATGGGCCTAATAGAGTGCTATTCATGTAAAAGGGCGGTTCCAATCGGAAAAAAGACAAATGAGGATAGACATACTAAGGCCTGAAACTCGATTGAATTTAATTACATAATTCCTTAACATCAGATACCTTTAGCTTTCGGGCACAACCATCTGCAAAATAACGGTTCGATCTTTTGAACAACATACAATCTCATCTAATATATAATTCTAAATAATTCCTATCACAGTTATTTCCTTATAAAAGAAGCATAATGAGTTCTAAAGCTAATATATAATTAGGACTAGGGTGATTTGTTGCAAAATGTCTATAACGTGATAGTACCACACCTTGTACCAAAATTTAGTTTCCCAACCTGATTAGGAGTTTGAATGATTTGGTAGCTTCTATAGTTCTACTACCTATTTATTGAAAAAACTTCACAAATGGTGCTAATTCTCCAATTTGTTGACAACTTTAAAGCATCCATGCAAATCTAATGAACACCTGCTAAGAAGAAACTAGAGGCGAGCACACGAAATTCGCTAATTGGTGAATGAACCATGTTAAATTCATCATGATGGATAATGTGCTATGAAAAGAAATTATGTGGAACATTACTCCCTAGCAACCATGCCATCAACCCAAAGCTTCCTTTGGAACAAAACAAAGGGGGAAAAAGAACTAAAACAAATTAGTAGCATTAGAAGCGGCGTGCTAATAAACTCACCCATGCTTGATGAGAGACATGCAGGAGTGCACCAATTATTTAAACACAATCATATATCCCCACATGAGTAAATATATAAACTAAAATGCTCGATAATATAATACTAAGAACTTGATGTTAGTTGCAAATAAAGAGATATTTTCAACTTGCTTCCAAGTGATCCATTTGCAAGATTAAAATCATCATCCTCCGTATCCACTCCATTTGTTGCTTTGAGTATGCACTCCCTAGATATGAATCCCAAGCGGTTGAAAGCTTTGGGTTGAACTTTATTAAGCGGCCTTGGCACTACGCATCGATAGTAATTTTCAGCTTCTTGCCTGTTTCTTTGTTCATTTTTCTCAATCCTTTGCCTCGGGTGCGACCTCGTTTGGCTCTAGTTTATGTTGAAGCTATACAATAAATTTAATGGATAAGTCAGTTTTGTTATCAATGATGTATGAAAGAATAGAGTACTGCTTGATAAATTCAATGGATAGATTACTTCTAACTTGCACTACTACTTTGATTAGATTGAATGGACTCTATTTGAAGTTTTTGAATTGAGGCGAATTGGAGGGTTGGCTTCAGTGGTCGTAATGGAATGTTAGCGAAGGTGATGTGCGACTTGTGGATGCATTTGAAGGAGTACTACTTAATTTCAAAGGGAGCAAAACTTCTTGAGCAGCGTAACCTTGAAACCATATTTCTCTCAACACCTATTACAATTAAACAATGAAAATGAGACTTAACTCCTTTTTGGCATATTAAAGCATAACTACAGCTTTATGATATAAACAACTTCAAGCAAATACAAATTAAATTACATGAAATGGAAAGAGTATTAATACCCAACATCTATATCTTCATCACTAACAAATTCAGCTTCTTCTTCTTCACTATAATGCTCGTCTAAGATGTCATCTTCCTCCTCATCAACAATTCAGTTCTTCTATTGTTCTGAATTATATTATCATCTAAAATTTGAGGATCTATATCATCTCTTAGCAATAAATCCATTTCTTGAGCCCCAACATAACGAACATTCACTTGCTCTTGTAATTCATCTTGATATACTTCATCATTGGAAGTATCCATAGAATCATTTTGCAATTCCGGAACATCAAATACATGTCTATGCTGAAACTTTTGCACAACTCACCAATTCTTCCGCAACTTTGTGTCATTGATATAAAAAATTTGATTGGCTTGGCAAGCAAGTACATATGAATCATTTTCATACCAAGTGCGACTAATATTGACACTAACAATATCACCATCTATATATATACTGGATTTTCAACTACTGAGATCAAACCACTCACATTTAAAAGCCTGACCCTTCTTTGTTTAAATAATCTAACTTAAAAATATCGGTAACAACTCTTATAAAATCAATCACATTATCTCCATGATTCCCCTCAACCATTAACCCACTATTTTGGGTCTTACGCCGACTATCACGATCCTTTGTATGAAACCTAACTCCATTGACAATACAAGTGTCGTATTTCTTAACTTCAACATCTGGTCCACATGCTAAAGCATATAATGCTTCTGTAGCCTCCTGAATGATTATTGTATAAATGCATCATCTACAAAAAAAAAAAAAAAAAACAAAGAGAAATACTTGTATAAGCTGAATCTATGTCTATATTATTGTATATAAACTCGTGTTTTCAAATTAGTTACTTACTTTTTCTTAAACCATACAGAAAATTCAACTTTGTGTCTATCATCTACATTCAATGGGTTGTCTTGCACAAGTTGTTCCATGTGTCTTCTAAAAATAACATTGTCATTAATCATATATTGGAAAACACTATGAGTAATCATTAGAAATGTCAAGTAACACTTACTCCATATATGGTTCTACTTCAGCACAATTACTTAGAATATACCATTGAGCCCTTTCCAAATCCCTTTTCAAATCAACATATTCAACCGCTCTAACTGGTCTAAATTTCTAGGAGAAAATAAGTAATCCACCATCCTCTGCTATATCATTATTCCTTTCTTCTCTATTAAACTGAGTTTCAAATCCACGCAAGTACATTGAACAAAAAGCTAAGAACTCATTTACGATATAACTCTCAGCAATTGAACCCTTAAGACGAGCCTTGTTTTGAACATTACGCTTATGATCACCTAACTCTCTACAAAAACATATTCAAGGTTACAATATGTAAATTATGCTAAATCATTAAAAAAAAAAACACTTTGTAAAGTCAATATTACCGTTCAGTGTGAAACATCCATCTATTTTTAATTTGGACCACCAAGCGGCCTTTCGTTTTGGCAAATGGATTGCCAAATGCACGTTATGTCAAAAAAGTAGGTGGAAGATCATTTTCACAAAGCTTGCAAAGAATTACAACCATGTCAGACTTCATTTTCTCTACTTACTTTTAAAGTCTTACAGCAAAGTTGTTTGAAAAATGCCCCTGACTACATCAATGCATTAGACACCTCCTTCTTTAGGTATCCACGAATGCCAATAGGGAGTAATCATTGCAACAGAACATGGCAATCATGACTCTTCATCCCTGATATCTTGCCATCATTGTGTACACAAAAACATTGAAGCATACCCATCAGAAAACTTCCGCAGATTTTAAGAATTAGCCCTTGCCTCTCGACCTTAGATAAGAGAGTATATGCTGCTGGCATTACATATTTACCATAACTTCTCTTTATCAAGTAACTCCTTTCTTATGTTCATGTCCTCCAAATCTTGCCTTGCTTTTAATGTGTCTTTTGTTTTACCCTCAATATTCAACAATGTTCCCAAAATGCTATCACACATATTTTTTTCAATATGCATTACATCCAAGTTATGCCTCAATTTTAATCTATGCTAATAAGGCAAATAAAAAAAAATGCTTTTTTTAGTCCAGTTCAACTCATTGGGGGAACGTTTTCTTTTTTTGCTACTAGGATGCTTTCCAAACTTTACATCATTCAAATTTCCTAGTTGAAGCAAAATATCATCACTAGATAAACTCTATTGGTGCTACTCCATGTTTTGTCTTGCCATTAATTTCTTGCTTCTTCGCTAACTATGATTTGAAGGTAAAAAGCGGCGATGTCCTATGTAACAAATTTTGCTCCTTAATCCAAGGGAACAGTATATCCTTATTAGTAGAATGACCATGTATCCTTTGGTTTACCAACCACACATCATGCCATAAGCTGAAAAATAATTTATGGTCCATAAAAGAGCCGCTCGCATTTGAAAATTTTCCCCTTTTGATGCATCATATGTCTCAACACCAATTTCCCATAACTCTTTTAACTCATCCACTAAAGGCTGCAGGTATACATCAATGTCCTTTCCAGGTGAAATAGGTCTTGGAATAAGTAATGACATCATGGAGGTGCTTTTTTCATACATTTCGAGGAAGGAAATTATACGGGAGTAAAGTTACGGTACATACTAAAAATTACTCATATTTGAATGGTTAAAACCATCGGTTTAAGACGGCCCAGAACATTATTAGAGTCTTGGGAAAACAATGGAAATTCCTTATGAAAATATTTCCATGCTTTACCATCGGCGGGATGCCTTAAAAAATTTTCATCATCAACTCTCTTATCCTTATGCCACCTCATATCTACAACAGTTTTTATCTTGTGTGGGATCTTCTTACCTTTACCATTATCAATTTTCCATCTAGAAGTACCACATGTAGGACATTGTTCACATTGCTCAAACTCTTTCCAAAATAGTGCACAATCATACTTGCAAGCATGAATAGATATATTCCCCATTCCCAAATCATTTAACATCTTCGGGCCTCGTAGTGAGAGTTTAGGAGAGTCACCATTAGGTAACACTTGCTGAAGCAAATCAAGCAACAGTCAAAAGATTTATTACTCCATTTGTTATATACTTTCAAGTGAAGTAATTTTACTATGAAAGACAATTTAGAGAATTTTGAATAGCCAGGATATAATTCTCGTTGAGCTTCTCTCAACAATTCATCAAAGCTTTGCTTGTGTGTAGTTCTTGTGACATCATCTTCACTGTTACCTAAGCCATTACCTATGTAATTTTTATAATCATCTAACATCTCTTGGATCCCATCATCATCTATCTCATCACATGGTGGAACTCCATCATCAACCACCTCTGATTGATTATTAGGATGATCCTTTGCTCTGATATTATAATTAGATTTTTCCCATAAATATCGACAAGTGTAAATCCATGATGCCACTGATTAAAGATGATCAAAAGCACATTTTGGCTCCAAAAATATGAATTGAGCAATCTGGCATGGACATCTAACTCTACAATTTGCATCGAGATTATCTTTTACAAATTTCATAAAAGAATGAACTCCTTCCACATATCTAGGCGACCATTTTTTTTTGTCATCCACGTTCTATCCATGTTCTGTTGTGTAATAGAAAGGTAAAAAAGTTTTTATGAACAATAAATCATAATTGAGACAAATATTCAAATTCTTTGCTACTTAAAGAGTGCCTCTATTAACTAAAATGACATACATATAATGAAAAATATAAAATTATAGCTAAAAAAATGAAACACATAGAATAAAACTATAAATTTTATAAAATAAACATTAGTACACGATCTTGAGATGGATGGCTTTCGATAAGCGCAACTAATTAGTCACCTTGACACTTTTAGCACTACGACTAGCAATCCTCCTAGATCAACTACGCAAACAAATACCTCTTGATTTTGGTGAATTTGTAAGCCTAAAACTTAAAAGAGAATATTTTTAAGGAAAAAGCTTTGAAATCTTGCTTAAAGTCCTCAACTAGTACTCATCATAAATAATATGGTATCTTACTTAATTTTCCTTGCATCGCAAGATTAATACATAATGAAATTTACCAACGAGTGAAACATGACCTAAGAAGCACACCACGAGTTCAGCAATGTCTGATAGCAACTTGATCCGCTTTGGCTTCGAGTTAAACAGCATGATACAAATCACAATATGTCAAAGCAACGGATATAGGGAGACAAGACTTCTTGACTTGGAGTGGGAGTAGATGTCAATCTATTGCAAAAATGAAATGTCAATGACTAACTCAAAATGACTTTAAGAGAGCATCTTGATAAGCATTTCTATGAATTGGCATGAAACTGTTTCTTTATGATTAAAATAAGGTTGCAATGATAATGATGAAGTGATGAAGAAGCAGAGTTATCACTAGAAACAAATGCCCTTGAGGCTCTCATGGTAGAGAAATTACATATGCTTTTGTTTACAATCAAATAGCCTACCATATCAATCACCAACATAAGGATTTGATCTATTTTAGTTTTATGCTAGCAAAGATGTTAGCTTCAAAGGGCCCTTATTATCGTAAATCTAAACTCTCCAAAGCCAAATGTCACCTAAGAATAATTAATTCAACTTTGAAAGGAGGGTTACAAGTAGACAAGTAATAATCTGCCAATGCTTTAAGACGCACAAAACCCAAGCTTGATGAAGAGGCTTTCGAGCTTCAAATAACTGCTTGCCTGAGCCTAAATTCTGAATCTAAAATCTCTAATAAAACAATCCAATATCCAACCTGATTCATACCGCTAAAAATCCTACAAAGATGGAATCCTAATATTGTATCCTATTCATGAACATTCCAAACCTACAACTAATGGGGTGTGTTAAAACTTTCAAGAAATCTCAGACAAAAAATGTGCACAACACCTAAAAATTCATATAAATAAAGCAAAGTAGTCTAATGATGGAACAGAAATCACATACCACGAGAGCATTTAGAATCGAAACTCGTAGTCATTTCTCTACTTAATATGACAAATCTCAGGTTTAAACGAGGAGAAGAGATTCGCTAGCCTTATAAAGTCAGAGCTATGATCGCTCGGGAATTTTTAGTGTGGACTCCGTCAGAGGGCTCTCCCTTTCCTTCCTTTCCCTTCCCTTTTATTTTTATTTTATTATTATTTCAACTTGGGTCAGTCCTTAATTCAAGGCGCAGATTCTTAATTTGAGCCTAACACAAACAAGTTTTGAATGGAATGATGGACCTAATTAAGGCTTTCCACGGCTAATTAACTCAACAGTCACCGCTCTCCAAGGATTGTTACTGGTTATGGAAAGCAAGACAGAAGGGAACTAGAAATAAGAAAAAGAAAAATTGAATTCATCTAATAAACTAACAACTTCCTTTGTCATCCCTTTGCTTTTCTTTCTCGTATCCAAAACAAAATACAATGGTCAATTAAATTTTTCCATATCTACTGCTTTCCACCCCAAAACTTATCAAAAGCTATTGTATCATTTCAACCTATCTCCTTCAGATTTCCAAACCCAATTTCTCTCTTTCAATTTCCCGCCTGCAACTACGTAATGCGAACACTCTTTCACGATATACAATCCTTCTTTGCAATCGCATTTCCACAACCACCCCAACACAAATTACAAGATTTAGTTATGGATTCTCCGTATCACTAAGATTATTAATCAAGATCGTGAATTCAAAACTATGAATCTATATGATATTAGAACAAATTGCAAAATGTTCATTCAAAGTAGATAACAAATGTAAAGAAATGGTGTAAAAATTTAAAAACTTAGTCGAAAGAATGATTTAAAGATAATCAAATCTACTCCCTCTGAAATCTCCATTTTCAAGTGTCGACAGCGTAATAATTTAGATAATACACACTAGAAAGAACTACAAACATACCCAAGAATACCAGACTCTAGCTTAATTCTGTCAATAGATTGGAAAGACAGAGAGTAATTGAGAAAAGCCAATCGAGGCTCAATACAATAGATGCAATAAAAAACAAGCCCTAAAAAGGGGGAAAAAAATTTCACCAGATTAAGTATTATCCACATATTTAACAGATTAAAAGTATAAACACTTTTAATGAACACTAATCCAGGAAAGGAAAGGATCATCAAGAATTAAATCTAAAACTGTTCACTAATAAAATTGTTATGAATGCCAGATAAATATAGACAAAAAGCATAATATGGAACTTCAGAACATAGTTAATAAATGGAGAAATTAACAAGGAAACAAAAATGTCTGAATTTCTTTTCAAGAGTAAGGGCACAAGAACACTGGGCTTTTAGATTTAATTCATGATCCCTTGCCTGAAAATAAGCAAATAGTGGGAGAATAGCAGACCTAAGTGGACTAGGAGAATACCTAAGGATTTAGGTGAATCAAAAGGTCTCTCGCCTAAATCGCCTTTGCAAATTCATTTTTAGATTTCGATTAGATTCTCCTCGTGCCTTCATTTCGACAGCTTCATCTTTATTTTTGGCTGAAGAGTCAATTTAGAAATGTTTAAAGGACGTTTTATGGTAGAAGCAATTAGAAGTTTTATGTATATAAGCAGCAGGACAAAAGGCTCTATTTCATCCAACAGCTATTATTTATGAAAGATTTTCATTCCACAAGTGGTTTTTAAGTCTTCGAGACATTAAAATCGTCCCTAATGGTTTTAGCTTCTTAGACAAAAATATTAATTCACAAACGCCCCAAAAATTAACTAATTTTAGGCACAAAAAATCGCCCACAAATAAGACATCCTCAAATGTTTTCTCAAATGGCGCTATTCCAATTTTAAGGGGGGTGGAGATCTGAGAAAATGTTCGCTTAACTTTAGGACATATTTTAAATTCTGTCCATAATTGAGATATATTTATGAATTAAATTATTTTCGACCAAAATTTTGTAGTTTAATTATATAATTTACATGCTTACTAGTCTATGCAGGTAAAAGATTATATGAAAGTACATGAATAAGGACTAGTATAAGGAAAAATAAGAATTTATGATGCACTTCAACATACTTCTCTATAATCGTACTATAGTACTCTCAAATCTTATGTTCCAAACTCCGATGATATGTAATTCTACGTAGAGAGATGAATACAGATGACCTATAAAGGATACATGTGTATATAGTATATATATATATATATATATATATATATATATATATATATGATTATGAACCCGATAAGTATAGAAAATGGTTAATGTACTATCTAAAAGAAGACAAGGTTGTTTATATCAGATTTGAATAGTTGTAAGTAGTTTGTTTCTTATGTATTTTTCCTCACATAAGCTAGAGTGCTTAGTATGGGTGTTTAATCCACAGAAGGCTGAAGATAGCTCAAGCCGCGACATCCCTGTCACAAGGTGGAACACACTTGAGTTTCCCTTCATTCATATTCTTTTGTACAGAAGTGTTGTGGCTTTTTTGTTATAGAAAACTGTATTGATACATATTTTTTTAGACTCAAGCATATGTACAAAACTTCATAAACACCTTACTTGGTTATATATTTTGTAGTCCTGAATTTTTATATTTATCAATGCATAGATTATGTCAATTTTGACTTTTTGCTTGAGCTGTTACACGGCTTTCCAAAGGTAGGTTTACGTGTCTCTTTCTCTGTGTGGCGTCCCTCACTACAGTTATAGGGTAGGGGCGTAAAAATTTAGTGGGTCGTGAAAGCCTCAGTTTAGTGCTTATAATATGTCTATGTTAGGCATGTATAGTATCAGGTTGGCCTGTGAACGTCTTTATTTTAATAGGATGGACCGTCCCTGGAATCCACTAATAGAATAGTAAGGCCTAAGGAATTAGTATTATCAACTGATCCCTCCAATCACCAAGTGAAAGCAATGTCCCTAACGAGCCGCATCAAGCAGATATCCCAAGATACACCTGTTTGGAAAAGGTCAGGACAAATTCAAAGATCCAATAGATATAGACAGAGAGAGACATGGTTTTGAGGAGTTCATGGACAAGCGAGGAACTTATAAGGCCAGTTTTGGCTTGAAAGGTTGCAGAAGAATACATGGTATGGTTTTCCTCCCGAGCAAAGAAGAGAGATGCTAGCCTCGCCAAAGTGAGGCTTAGACTGTGGAAGCTGTCTTGAAGTGTCCAAGGTTTCAGACCCTTTGCCTAGATTTTCTGACCAAGAGTTCACAAAGCATACCACCGATATACAAAAGGCCAAATGGAAGTACCGAATTTGAAGCAAGAAGGTCAATGTTGGTCGAATAGTTAATTTAACATCTTAAGGCATGCTCTAGAGTCGCCTCACCGCTAATGAAGACAATATGAGGATGGTTTCAATGAGTTCAAGAGATATTTAGCACCCATGACTTCGCTCCCAACAAGTGGAATTTATCACTGCGTCGCTTACATGGAGGAGGTCCGGCTGCAGCAGAAGAAAGGCTCATAAGAAGAAAGTCAACAGAGTTTCCTTCATCCTCAAGGAAAGAGCTAGGGAATCTCGGGCCACGCCAACTCTACTATAAGAGATGGGCGGCAAAAAGCCCAATGTGGCAAATCGCCTCGCAGAGAAAGCCCAGACAAGAGAAACCACACCTTGCACGCCACAAAGTGGCGATCGTGTTCGCAGTATGGGTGACTAGAGGGCGTCGATAGCGGCAGACCAGCCGCCAATTGTCCAAGAGGATCGTAGAGATTCTAGTGAACTCGGTGCAAAGGGTCGGAGATCAATGGCACCTCTCCAACACTTCGCATCAGGCAAAGGTCGGCGTGTCGCAACGTTAAAGGGGGCGTAAGCTATTGTATCGATAACGCCGGATCTATTTCTACAGTGACCGGACACGGCAGCAGCATATGAAAGCTCGTGATACCTATGTTCTCGTTATAGCTGTATTTTCTTTCTTTATGATATCGATGCATGCTTGACGTAATCGGCTCTTACTCATTCATATTTCCCAGATCGTATATGTATTTGATAGAATAGATATCACAGAGCAATTATCAGATGATATGCATGTGATCACCTCGGGGCATAGTGTTAATGTTAAATGATAGCATATGAATCACTGAGTTAGTAATAATGACAGAGAGTTTCCCGCTAATTTGACTGTTTTGCTCTTTCCATGAGAGTTTTGATTTGATATTGGGGGATGGATTGGCTGTTTACACAAGGTCATAGTTGATTGTGATAAGGGATCAATAGTGTTTAAATGCTCACCGTATGGAAGTGACAAGGTATTCAGCCATTCATCACGGTCTAATGATTTCCCAAATTTATGTCTGAAGGATTTCTAAGAAAAGAATGTGAGGCCTTTAGACATTGGTGCTTGACTTTAAAAGAGGTCAAATAGAATTGTTATTTTGATAGTGAATTCTTTCTACGCTTCCGAAGAGCCACCGTATTCCACTCTCAAAGAGAGGTGGATTTATCTATCGATTTCACTTGAACATCTCCTATTTCCGCAGCACCTGAGGATGTCAACCGGAAGGAAAGAGCTAAAGATTCAGAACCAAGCAGAGCTCTGATAAAGACTGATTCATCTTGTTTCTCCCTGTGGTGCTGTTTTGTTTCAGAAAAAGAAAGATGACACTATGACGCACGGGCCACGCAGATCGCAATGCGAGTGGTGCCAAGTGGTCATTGCTAAGAACAAGATATTCTGGCCTGATCAAATAAAAGAGCAGTGTCTTTCTCTAAGATAGACCTACCAACAAGGTGTGTAATATCGGGCCATAGCAAAGATGTCAACGTGCTGAAAGTTATGCTAGGGACCCGAGTACGCCATTATGAGTCCTTAGTAATGCCATTTGGGGTTGACTAATGCACCAGCAGCATTCAGCATTTGCGATCTATCTATGACGTGGACAGAATAGGTGTTTCACCCTATTTAGACTAGTTTGTGGTGATATTTATTGATCAGCATATTGTAAGATCTCGTAGATGAGCAAGAGCACAGAGCAAAGATCTACAAATAGTTCTAAACTTAGAGAGAAGGGGCATGCAAGTTTAGCAAGTGATTTTTGTTAAAGGAAGTTTCATTCAGGCCATATTATGGCCATAGTAAGAGTTATCCCGCCAGATTGAAGTCGTGGGTAATTGGAAACCGCCTGTATCAGCCAGAAGTTTCAAGCCTAGTAGATATTATAGAAGATTTGGTGAAGGATTCTTCATAACTTCTCTACTCACCAAATTACTTAGAAAAGAAGTAAAGTTTGAGTGGAGAGATAAATGTCAAGATAGTTATGAGCAGTTAAAGGAAATGTTGGTTGAAGCACCAAAGATTAACGCACCACCCTGGCAAAGAGCATACCAGATAGTGATTCTTCAAGCACTATTCAAGTTGTGTGTTAATGCAAGATGGTAAAGAAAGATTATGCATCAAAACATCATTGAATACATGAACAAATTATCCTACACATGATTTGGAATGGATGCGGTAGTATTCATAAAGATATAACACACTACTTATGGTGAAAATGCAGACTGTGAGCATGTATCATAAAAGTCTCAAGTATTTGCCACGTATGAGATTACCAGCAACGCTTGCTATAGAATTGTTTAAAGATTATGATTGCATCAGTATATTACCACCCAGGTGCTAATGCGGCAGATGCCTGCTGGTTAAAGATCTACGTCGCCTCAGCGAATCGCCAGCTCAATGTACGGAGAATAACGCCGCATCGAGCGTTATTACTCACCAGTTACTCAACACGCACGGGACTGTCACATGCATGTCATATTCCAATTGCTCGATCGATGGCATTTTATCAAACAAACAATATAAGAAACATGTAATGAGTAGAACTAGATTTATTAAAGCATGTATCTCCATACTATAGAGAGAGAGAAAAATCAACTATAACTTCTAGCATCCGATTCTTCACGAGCCTTCATATCATAGCTCTTGCTGGTTATTGTAGAAATTACATCTACTATCTCTTGATACGCATTTCCCTCGCCTTTCATATCTCTGAAAACACTCACCACCACCTCATCACGAGTCGCTGAGGTGCATTTGATCCTCCCATCACCCATTTTCAGCAGGATTCCTAAATTCCTCCGTATCTTCTTGCATAATTTTCCAAGAGATGGTCCTGTGGCCTATATCCAAGCATCCTCTAGTTAACCATCGCAAATACCTGGAATGTCGCTTATGGGCAAAATGGCGTGATCTCCTGATTTCACCTTGTCCAGCTTGGAAGTGCCTCATGCAAACTAGGCAATGCCAATGGTTCCTTTTCTCTTCCCCAAAGAAGAGAGCCATACACCGATTCAACCTCGGACTCCTCACCCTTTACTTGAGGGCTCCCTCGCAGAAACTTTCCGATTTCTTTCCATTATCATTTCACTTCCACCTTCATACTTGTCACTAAATGATAGAAATTCACTCTGTCGGGGAGAGAAGTAACATGTGCCAGATACTCATTTATGATCTATTTAAACCATCCCTCAACCGTTTACAACTTAATGCTTCACAAGGACTATCATGATATTGATTGGGTGGCTAAACCTTCAAATTCATTGAATCGACGTATTTTCTTCAATGAATCAAGTTCCACTGACCTCACTTAATAACATACTTCTCATTTCAAAAATTCTGATGTTGAGTCCCAAATCATCTGGTTCCAGCTTGACGCCTTAGGACAAGCTTCCACACACAGCTACACTTTGCAAAGGATCGAGATCGCACATGAAACCTCTCGTCGAGGACATCTCACTCATCTAACACCGTAGTTTCTTCAAGAAAATCACCCTTTCAGACTTTTCTCAAATGGTTCCATGAAATTTTAGCTCCATGTCTTCACCATATCAATCGAGCTTTAGGGTCATTAATCGCCTATAACCAAAGAAATATATCATGGGAAATCTGGCAAAGCTTTAGTCAGTTCTGATTTACCATCATCTAACCGATTCGTATGATTTAGAGGACGATGGACCTTGTTTCCTGTGATCGACACTCAGCCTTCTTCACCAGTGTCTCGGGGGTCGGTCCATCCTATTCAGAAATATGACATTCGTATTAGCCAACACATTACTACACATATGCATTTCTAACTTGCGCGCTATCCGCAATCACCAGCACAGCTGGATATGGTTTTCACAAGGACCAGGACTTCTAACCATCTTTCGACATTAGGGGTGCCACCAAACATAAATATAAAGATAAAAACTTGTAATACGTCACAATCGGGCGGATGTTTAAAAGGTCTTGTACATAAATTCCTTGAGTCCCATTTATCAGGTACTTGCAAAAATTCCACTATTACAAAATTTTACATCTACACAAAAACAAGATAAAAACCTACATATGGTGACTTTAATGTCAGGTTACGTCTATTAGCATGGATGTTTCGACGACCTTCAAGACTCACACTGATGAAACAGACCCAAGTATAAGCTTATAACTAGAAAGGGAAATAGGATACATGCAGAAAACTGTCCTCACCATAGCCATATATAACATAATCAAGATATCGGACACTTCAACTTCCTTAGAATACATAATGTAAATCTATATGCAGGGTACCTCAAACACATATTTGTAAGACTCTGTATGTACTTATTCATTATTATTTATATATTTATATTTTTGTTTTTATAACCGAAACCTTATGTCTGCATCCTCCAATGCAAATGGATAAACGGAAATAGGAAATAATAAGCATCAGTGATACATCAATGACAAGACAATGATAACAGAAAGGCAGTATGACCCAAACCTGTGGCCCAAGTAATGACCCAATCGCAGTTATAGAACAAAGAAGTCGGTCAAGATCGAGATCCCTATGCATGCCTATCTAACCACCACCTCGACATAAGCATGCATCTCGATTATTTATGTTTCATTTAGTCATACACCCAAGAGTCCTTACCATAAATTCTTTCACATATTTATCATGATCGCTTTAATGGACTTGTACTCAATTCATGTAACATTAATGCATTAATTCACATCGTGCATCATCTAAGAAGGTTAAAATGCCATTATAAAACCAATTATGTTCCACAAAGATAAGGTGTCCAAAAAGTCCATTTTCAACTACAATTTTAAAGTAGGGAAACTAGGCTTTTGTATTACAAAGTGATCCTCTTACAAAATGTTCGCTTATGTCTTAAGTTTCCAAAGGCTCATGAATCAGGTAATTCAGACCTTTAAATTAGGAGGTGTGGCCTAAACATTCCGAATTGCTCTTGGACAATTTCCAGGAACATAATTTGGAATTGTGTCCTACATTTGAAAATTTTCTGGGAACTATAGGGATATAATTTGACCATCCTTTCTTCATGAAAGTTGTTCTTCCAGATATTTAGTTTTACAAAAAATTCTGAATTACCTCATTTTGCAACAAGATAACCTCAAGTTTACGATTTAAACAACCTAATTACTCCAGCTCAAATCGTTTCTAAGACAGGTTCGTGATTTAATTGTTCCCTTAATTTGATGAATTTATGTTAACAATGGGGAATAAATTTGGCTATAATTCATTACAAAGTTAATGTTCCATGTTCAGCCAGTGCTACACCTGAATCTCACCTGTCTGAATCAAGATAACTTAAGATATGGTAAAATAATGTAACTACTCCCGTAGAGGGGACATATCTGACTTATTGTGAAAATTCTTTTAAGGGTTCTAAAGAAGAATTTTTCATCTGTGGTATCTTCTAGAAATTTTTATTTTTATTTAGTTTCTCTCCAACCTGAACTATCCAATGGAGGCTCAGCCATGATGGCCAAATAAAACATGTGTTTTAGGGAAATTTGGAGCACTTTTAAAATACCTACATCTCTCTTTTTTACACAATTTTTTCGGGTCCTCATCAAAGGACACCTAACCCAAACCAAAACAAGATCAAAGCCAACTTTAAACCCAACTCAACCAACAAAAACAAAACAAAGAGTGAGGTGTACCAGATAGTTTCCTAACCTTGATTTTCTTGAAGACTTCAACCAAGCTTTCATTTTTCCTCCCTTTCTTCTTAACATAGACAATTAAAACTCTAAGAGATGAAGAGAAACAAACCAAAAGTTGGCTCTTCTTCTCTTCCTCAAACCCGTAGCCCTAACTCTCCTTTAGACAAAAATGAGAAATCCCCTTTTCTAAGACAAGTTTGTTGTCTTAAGGATTTTGGTTCAATTTTTCATTTTCGTATTTAGTCTCTCCATGTTTATTTCCATTTGCAAATTTATCATTATTCCACCATAACATGTGTAATATTCTATCTTAATGTCCTTTGAGTCCTTAATTTCTGCACTTACAATCGGCCTTTTAGACTTTAAAAATCCCGGTTATGTCATTTTTACATTTAGCACTTAAATTTAAAATAATGACTTAACTTTTTATTATACCCTAAACATGTCATAAAACTATTAGGGTATAATTGGGGTGTTGCCATAACTCTCTCCCCTTAGTTGAATTTCACATCGTAAATTAATGCATCTAATTGTATCATGTGGCAATCGTGGCTCTCGTTTGTCTATTCTGTCTCCCGTTGCTTCTTCACACCGTGGGTATTGCCAAAGCACTCCTCACTCAGAGGGGGAATTTGTTTGTTCCACAATTGCTTTACTTCACGATTCAATAGATTTTCGCTCTTCATCAAAAGCGGTCTGATCGTGACTCAGATATCTTGTATGGGCAAAATATGAGATTCATCAAAACTAAGATCTCCGGCTATGAGACATGGAACACATTATGGTTCGCCAACTCCTGCGGAGGGGCCAAAACCATAAGCTTACTAGTCCACTCTTTCTAATATCTCATAATAGTCTGGAGCAAACCATGGACTCAGTTTTCCTTTATTTCCGAACCGGAGTATCTTCCTCCACGGGGATACTTTCAAGAAAACCTTATCTCCGACTTTGTACTCTATGTCCTTTCTTTTTAGATCTACATACGACTTTTGTCTATCACTAGCAGCTTTTAATCTTTGTTGAATGACCCAAACTTTCTCTTATGTCTTTTTCTCTAATGGTGTCAAGACCACTACTTTATGCTTGTCTGGCCTCTATCCAACATACAGGGTTCTATATTTCATGCCATACAAAGCTCATAAATACATTAATACTGGATTAAAATCATATTATAGGTAAATTCCATAAGGGAAATATACCTATCCCAATTTTGAATATTTGTAGCACACAAACTCCCGGTTACGTCCTCTAACACTTGAATCACTTTTTCGATGCCTATCCGCTGGATGAAAGGTTGTGCTTAAAATTCAATCAGTACCCAAGGTCGACAAAGAATTATTTCCAAAACTTGAAGTAAACCGGATCATGGGTCAAACATTACGATGCTGAACTCATGCACCTGACAATTCACCACATACGTTCCGGCTTAATCAATCCATGGAAATAGTCCACACGTAAGAAGTGAGCAAACTTGTAAAGCTGAACAATCCATTACCCAAACTCAAACGCGTTTCTTCGTTAGGGAAACATGCTTCTTTCGTTAGGAAAAACTGCACACAAAAATCCATGGTAGCTGCTGTCACAATTTCCATTGTGGAATTGGGATGGGATTTAATAGATCTGGACTAAGATTTCGATGTTTATTACTATCACACACAAGTCGACATTTTCGGGACACATATACTCGCTATATCCCTTTTCATCCCTTTCGTCAATAGACTATTTCAAATTCGTACATCTTGTTACCTCCCAAGATGCAGAATACTATATGGATTTCATGCATCAACTTCTTTTTTCTAATTCCTGACATTCAAGATACGCCTATTCTCAGATAATAAACTCCAATCTTCATATAATAGTCAATATTTTCTCCATTTTTGACTAATTCGTATACTTTGTCAGAATCCCTTTACATCACTTTTTTGAGCATCAATCATCGCCTCAACTCGTGTGTAGTTTTTAATCGAGCCACACAAAGCTCCATCATATCTCAAATCCCATGTATCATGTTTCAGACAACCAAAATCGCTTTTTCTACATAAGGCATCCGCCACTACATTAGCTTTCGCAGTAATCAAACTATGCAATCATAGTCCTTAAATGTCCTAGCCAACGATCAGCCTCAAATTCAGCTCCTTTGAGTTGTCGTATACTTAAGGCTCTTATGATCCTGTAAATACTCTACATTTTTCACTACATAAGTAGTGTCGCCATATCTCTCAGTGCCAACACTACCATTGTCAACCCTAGATCATGTGTAGATAATTCTTATTCATCAACTATCCGAGGCATATATGCCAACACTTTCCATCTTTGCATCAATACACATCCTGAACCACAATCTTCAAGCATCACTATGGCGCGCGATACTCTCGCTCGGCAGGCTTCAGTAAGCACCGGTGTTTCAATCCAGTATTCTCTTTAACTCGATCAAAACTTGATTGAGATTTGTCATCCCATCATACTTCACCCTTTCCTGAGTAACTAGTGAGCAGAAGAGGGGCTATGCGACGGAAAATCCCTTTACGAACCGTCTGCAATAGCCAGCTGAACCCAAGAAACTTCTCACATTTGTCACATTTTGAGGTGGTTTCCAATTTCTATAAGCGCTTCACCCAGCAAGCGCGCACACCCCAAATACTTCCGGATGCTATCATATACTAACAAACTATTTACACCATGAGAGCACGTTCATTGTAATCCATAAATGGTCTGGTTGTTCTAATAACAAATTCGGGCAGCCCTTGTTCGAAGTTTCTACTAAAAACACAACCCAGGCGATTATAATACATCACCCACATCAGTCTATTTATCCATGCATATTGCATACATTATCCCAACAGATTTCCATTCAACGTATGAAATACCCACAATAACCTTCCAAAGACTTGCCAAGCCATGACCAATAATAACAAAAAAATACGCCAACAATGGTATTTATTTCAAGGAATTAAACTATGATAACAAAGAATGAATAACAAAATACTAGACTTTACATGATTTTTAAAACAATTTCTTAGTCTAGTACAAAGATACCGATAGCTTTGATGTTCTCCTCTCGGGATTTAGATTCTCGTGGCGCTCCCAATGCGCGGGTTCCTTAGCTCCACAGCACCTCCTCAAAGGTAAAATCAAAAGTAGATGGGTGCAGGGGGGTGAGCACAAGCTCAGAAAATCATCCTAAACTCCAACAGTGTTTAGAAAAGTATGAAAAACAATACTTGATTTTTTTTTATAACACATCATATAGCCCATTTTGCGTAAAACAATGACATTGTAAATAGATCTGCTTATATGAAACACTTACAAATACACTCAAGCAACGCCAGAACAAAATTATAAAACATTTTCTACCAAATACCATTTCCAACTGTTATTTTTAGTTTCTCAAACATCCTACAATAAACTTCATTCATCATAGTAGTGTTTCTTACATCCTTATACAACCTCGAGTGTATGTGTTGAGCATCCTTATAAGGAACCTTCATTCATAATAAGAGGTTTTCAAGACCTTAAGGAACCTCTGAGTAATAGGCTGAGCATCCTTATATGGAACCTCTCATATCATAGTAGGGTTTTCTCAAGCATCCTTATAAGGAACTTCCCTGAGTATAGGTCAGCATCCTTATAAGGAACCTCTCATATCATATGTGGTTTTCAAGCATCCTTATGTTCTCGAGTGTATAAAGTTGACATCCTTATAAGTGAACCTCTCATTCACAGGTACAATCCCCATGTTATGCAAAATTCTATGCTATTATATAATAATCCCATGTTATGTAAAATCCCATACTATATAATAAATTCCTAGGTTATGTAAAAATTCCCCCATATTATATAAAACTCTGAGAAAAGAAAAATCATTCTCGAGTGAGTCTAATCTAAGCAATTACTTCTTTTTCTTTAACTTGAAAATAAATCAGAGTGAGCCTAACAAAAAGATCGCCAGCAGTAATCCCATACTATATAAAAATCCCCATGTTACGCAAAAATCTCCCATACTCATATACAACTCCATACTATATTAAAATCCTGATACTATATAAGAATTCTATGTTATATAAGAATTCCTATTAGAAATCATTCCTAGTGATCTAAATCTAAGAAATTTCTTTTTCTTTCGGAATTTAAAACATGTCCAAGTGAACTCCAGACTCGGCAAAGGATCATGAGAATCCCCCCCATATTATATAAAAATCCCCCATGTTACGTAAAAATCTCCCATACTATATTATAATCCCCCATACTATATAAGAATCCATCACCATATATTTCGATCCCTATAATATGCTTCGATTTCCCCCACACACATAGCTGAATCCCCTACTGATTCCCAATCACCAAACCAAAATTTATTTTACTCAACCAACAATCGTGACAACCAATCATTCCATATATCTCCAATTTACTGCAACTTCTAAGAATCCACGTTCAATCATAGTCCATTCAACAGAAGTTATAAAATACAAGAGATCGTTATTTTTATACTACCACACAAACTACTGGTGAGTTAGAAATCAATCCCCAAATAACCCATTTGAGAATAAAATTCCTCATTCTCTAATGCATTGTAGAGAGAGAATGGCTCTTAACGTAAATATATATAATGAAACCCCAAACATACATATAAATACCTCTAGCCTCAATGTAAGTGAATGGGAAACCTTAATCCTTATTTATGATCTCGAAAGCTGAGATCCGACTCGCTTCTTCCTTCTTCCTCTCACCGGTTTCTTGTGGTTCCAAAGGGTGTGGGGTGAGGAGTGGTTTCAAAGAAAATGAGAGAAATGGAGTGAAAGGGTTTCTAAACCTAGCGCCTGATTTTACCGTTCATGGGCATTTTTGTTTTTCAAAAATTACGCTTGCCACTACACTCTCACCCGCCATAAGACTACTCTAAGGTTTTCGACGTTCTGATTCAGTTTTTAATGTTATTCAACCTAATGCCTTTATTTCAGATTTGTACAACCATTTTTATAGCGCACATTCTTATATCACTTAATAGTAAAATTGATCAATGATTTATCATGATATTTTACATGCTAGTTTACACTTTTAAAGAAAGTTTTCCTGCCTCTAAACTTACCTCAGTAGCTGAATAAACATGTACTCGTATTTCCTCTAGCTCCTGCTCCTAAGTGTAGCCTTCTTCAACCTGCATGGTGTTGCCACAAAACTTCACTAGCTCCGATGATTTTGTTGCTAAAAACACCTTTTCTTGTATCAAGAATCCTCACCCATGTTCCTCTTTAAGAGTGTTACCATCTTGACTTCTATATCTTCCAAGTTTATTTAATCGACTATCAGATCCGGTTAGACACTTCCTCAACATTGATACGTGGAATACGTCATGCACCTCGCACCAATCGAGCTGGTAACGAATCGATAATACCGCCGCTCTAGCACTCGATAATTTCTAATGGTCCAATATATCTTGGTGCTAACTTCTTTCCTTTCTTGCCAAATTTAAACACTTTTTTAGGGGACACCAGAATACATAACTCTCTTGAAACTCCAAGGGTCTTCACAATGGTGATCCACAGATAACTTTATGCTTCACTTACACCCAGCGTCTCTCCCTTGTGATGAGTCGAATCTTCCGTAGTTTCCAAACACTCGCCCAAAACTGTGCCACTCGCCCCGCCTGGGTCCAACATTGCTGCCTGATCTACATGGCCTTCCCATACAATGCCTCATAAGGTGCCATCCCAATACTCGGGCTCACAAACGTTATATCGCAGAATTCTACCAACTGTAATGATATCTAGCTTCCTCGTCTCAACATGCAAGCATGTAAAGATGTCTTCCACAACCTCAGATCACTTCTTTCTACCGCCATCCGTCGTGGGATGAAAATCGTGGCCGAAACAGGACCTCCGTCCCCATCGCTGTCAGAGACTTCTGTAACTCGCACAAACCGGAATCACAATCCGACACGATAGAGAGTGGAACTCATGCACCAACAATCATGGATATAAAGCTGGCTCGAGTCTCGCAGTCCCGTGGTCTTCTGCACTCAGGAAATGAGAGGACTTGGTGAGTCATCAACAATAACCCATGTCATTACGATTCCTCGTAAGGTCCGGAAAACCAGACACGGTCCATGGTGACGTGATCCACCCACTGGATAGGCAAGGACTGTAAAATCCTCGCCGTTGGTGCTCAATCTTTACTTGTTGGCACACCACACATTTTGAAATGTATCTAGCTACATCCCTTTTTCATTCCTTCCACCAATATCATTGGTCGATGTCCTTATACATTTGTTACTCCCCTATGATGGAGAATCCTGAACGATGGCATTCATATAATAATTCTTCCCCGATTCAATCATGGTCTGCACATATAACCTTCCCGAAACCGTGAATCCCATCATAATTATTTCAATTCTCAAACCATCTCACTCCTCTCCAACCTTACCCGTATAACCTCCAACTCATTGTCTCTTCACCCGCAACATCACGATCCTCGTCACAATGGTCGAGTCATAAGATTGAATACTATGCATGGTCGAGATTCACCTTCTCGATCCATAGATCGAAATCTCGAGGAGCATCCTTCAACTTCCATTTACTTATGGAAACATTGAGTTCACCTCGAGACTTTCTGCTACTACATTTGCCTTTCCTGGATGATGGTTGAGTGTAAAATCATAGTCTTCCAGGTACTCAACCCACCTCCTTTGTCGGAGATTGAGTCTTTGTGTGAAGATATACTTGAGGCTCTTATGATTCGAATACACTTGAATTCTCCCACGTATAAGTAGCACCTCCACAACTTAAGAGCAAACCACGGCGTCTAGTTCGAGTCGCCAGGTGGGGTGGATTACGCTCATGAGTCTTGAGTTGCCTCGAGTCATAAGCAACTACCTTCCCCCCTTGCATTAAGACACATCCCAAGCCTCGTAGAGAAGCATCAGTGTACACCTCGTATTCTTCCCCACTGTTTGGAATAATAAGGATAGGGGCCGTTGTCAATTTCTCCTTCAGTCTTAGAAAAGTTCACACTCTTCAGGTCACAAAATTTCTCTCCGCTGGCAATTGGGCGAGTCATTGACATTGCAAGCTTGGAGATCCCTCCTGAGCCTTTCAGATGGTGCTTTGCTCAGCCCGGAAAGCTCACGTACCTCGTTACATTCTTGATTGGTTCCCACTTCATCAACGCCTCGATCTTTGCGGAGATCGACCTTCTTTTTATTCAGAGCGCCCTATGGCGGGAATTTCACCTCCCTACATCAAAACTGCATTTTGCTCATCTTAGCATACTAACTACTCCCTGAAGTCTGGAGCACAATTGTGAGATGGCGTTCATGTTCCTCGGGGGTCCGTGAATAGATTAGTATGTCATCGATGAACCTGATGACAAATTGATCGGATACGATTAATCACCGTGCATCAAATCCATGAAATTTGCGGGGGCATTAGAGCGATCAAACGGCATTCACAGGTATTACTCGAAATGACATTCACGAGATGCGAAAAGTAGTCTTAAGATGTCCTCCTCTGATTCGCGATTAATGGTACTTACGTATGCGATCAATCTTGGTGTAATACTTAGAACCCCTCGGCGATCAAATAGGTCATCTATTTGGGGTAAAATTATTTATTTTTCAACGTCACCCAGAGCTCAAGCGTGCGTGAGTAGTGCCTCTTAGAAGGGTTCATCATGCTTCTTTATGAAGAGGACTAGGGCTCCCAAAGGTGAGGTCCTTAGACGGATAAACCCAATATTCAACAATTGGTCCAATTGCTTCCTTAGCTCGCCCAGCTCGAAGGTGCCACATACGGTGAGAGCTGATGGATATGGAGTTCGGTTCGAATAGAGATCAATCTTTAGATTAATCTCTTTGTGGTGGTAACCTTTGTGAACATCTGGAAGACATTCGAATCGATATTACTAACACCGCCTCTTAGGGTCTTTATCCTTCTCCTCTCAATCAAAACTTTAGCTAAGAAACTCAGTGGCTTTCCTTGCGAAAACTACCTCCTGCGTAACTAAAAATTAATGATTAAACGAAACAATCCATCCTTTGCCGGGAAAGTGGACATCGAGTTCATCAGATAACAATCCTTCCATTCAAATCTAGGCAATCAAATCCATAATTAATTAGGTAGCACCGTCAGCCAAGTCCACATTATTATGTACTTTTTAATTCACAATTTTTGTTCCTTGGTGTAAAAAAGACATCCTAAACAAATTGATATCTTACCATCATTCTCTCTCCATGATGTACCCTATAACCTAAACTCCACATAAGTATATAAAACTATTTCTGATGCCAACTTTGCCTTAAATACCCCACAGGGCGTCATTACATACTAACAACCATTTACACAATGAGAGCACTAATAAAATCCATAAATGATCGGGGGTCATTAATTTAACAAAATTCAGGCAGAGTCTCCTTTGTTCGGGAAGCTCTACCCAAAACACAACCTGTCTGATTATAATACATCACCCACATTGGGCCCATTTATCCATAAAATATTTACAATATTATCAATGGAATTTCCATTCAGCAAAATACCCACAATAACCTTCAAAGACTAAAAATGAAGCCATGGCCACAATAACCTTAACAATGGCATTTACATTTCAAGAATTTAAACTATGATAACAGAATAACAAAATACTAGACTTTACATGATTTCAAAAATAATTTCAACAGTCTAGTACGAATCTTACGATAGCTCTACATGTTCTCCTCGGGATTTAGATTCCCCTCGGGTGGGGCCTCCCAATGCGCGGGTTCCTCAGCTCCTACCACCTCCTCAAAGGTAAAATCTGAAAAGGGATGTAAGTAGGGGGGGTGAGCACGAAGCTCTGTAGGAAAATCATCCCAACTCTTGAGGAGTTTGAAAAGTATGAAAACGGTCGGTCTCATTTTTTTTTATAACACATCATAGATGTACCATTTCACGAGAAAACAATGACATTACAGAAGAAATGGAATCCTCAAAGTTTATATAGAAAACACTTAAGTAAATGTACACTTAAACAGCGTAAACAAATTATAAACATTTTCACCAAATACCATTTCCAATAGATTATTTTTGTTTCTCAAACATCCTTACAATAAACTTCTCATTCATCATAGTAGTGTTTCTCAAGCATCCTTATAAGGAACCTCTTGAGCATAGGTTGAGCATCCTTATAAGAGACCTCTCGACTCATAATAGTAGGGTTTCTCAAGCATCCTTATAAGGAACCTCTTGAGTAATAGGTTGAGCATCCTTATAAAGACCTCTCATATATCATAGTAGGGTTTCTCGAGCATCCTTACTATAAAGGAACCTCTTGAGTATAGGTTGAGCATCCTTATAAGGAACCTCCTCATATATCATAGTAGGTTTCTCAAAGCATCCTTATGGAACCTCTTGAGTATAGGTTGAGCATCCTTATAAGAGACCTCTCATTCATTATATAACAATCCCCCATTATTGTAAAAATCCCCCGTAATATATAATAATCCCCCATGTTATGTAAAAATCCCTATACTATATAATAATCTCTAGGTTGTACATAAAAATCCCATGTTAAATCCCTATAAAGAAAATCATTCCCGAGTGATCGGAATCGAAGTAATTTCTTTTCTTTTAGCAGGCTTGGTCAGGTGAGTCGAATCGGGCGGGTGATGTATAGTAGAATCCCACGTACTATGTAGGAAATCCCCCATGTTACGTAAAAATCTCATCTTGTATAATAATCCCCATACTATATTAAAATCCTCCATACTATATAAGAATCCCCATGTGTTATATAGAATCCCCATTAGGAAATCATTCTAGAATTAGTCAGCTCGAAGAAATTTCTTTTTTTTCTTTTGAAGCAGCTTATGTCCCAGTAGATCGGACTCTAGCAGTAATCACTATAGTAGAATCCCCCATATTATATAAAAATCCCCCATGTTACGTAAAAATCTCCCATACTATATTATAATCCCCCCGTACTATATTAAAATCCCTCATACTATATAAGAATCCATCACCATATATTTCGATCCCTACAATATGCTTGACTCCCCCACAATATAGTTGAATCCCCCACTAGATTCCTCAATCACCATACCAGAAAATTTATTTTACCAACCAACAATCTCTGACCAATCCCATTCCATATATCTCGATTTACCATAAAAACTTCTAAAGATCACAACCCGATCCTTAAAACCATTCAAAAGAAATAGTTATAAAATACAAGAGATCATACCCACGAATTATTTTACTGCTCTTACAAATCACTAGGAGTTAGAAATCAATTCCCAAAATAACCCATTTGAGAATAAAATTCCTCATTCCGTCTGAGAGAAGAGATAGTTTGAAACGAAATATATAGCATTTATAACCCCAAAACATACATGTATAAATACCTTAGCCTCAATGTAAGTGAATGGGAGAAAACCCCTACCTTTAATCCTTGGTTTATGTGGGGATCTTGAGCTTTGATCCCGAATTCGCCCTTCCTTCTTCCTCTCTACCGGTTCCTAGGGTTTCAATGGGTGTGGGGTGAGAGTGAAGTCAAAGAAAATGAGAGAAATGGAGTGGAAAAGGGTTTTAAACCTAGTGACCCAATTTTCTTGTTCATTGGGCATTTTTGGTTTTCTTCAAAATTACGGTTTTGCCACTACACTCCAAATTTAGTCTATAAGACTACTCACAGGTTTCGGCGTTCTGATTCATTTTAATGTTATTTTAACACAAAACCTTTATTTCTATGATTTATGTAACCATTTTATATTATCATTCTATATACTTTGATTTAATAGGTAAGCTTGATTGAATGATTATTGATATTAGACATAATAGGTTACACAAGGTCGACTCTAATACACTATTCGGACCTGATATGGCCTAGGAATGACACTTCCTTAAGCCAAAAAATCACACTGTAACTTAACATCTGCATGTTTCTCTCTCAAAGTCTGTAAAACTATTCGCAAATGTTGTTCGTGTTTCTGTTCATTCTTGGAATACACCAGGATATCATCTATGAATACCACTACAAACTGGTCCAAATAAGGGTAGAATACCCTATTCATCAAGTCCATGAATGCGGACTGTGCATGAGTCAACCCAAACGGCATTACTAAAAACTCAGAATGATCATATCGGGTTCTAAAAATTTGTTTTAAGACATCAACATCTTTCACCAGTTGATAATAACTTGGGTGCAAGTTTATCTTTAAAGACACTCGCTCGCTATTAATCAGATCTTCAATTCTTGGCAATTGGTATTTGTTTTTCACTGTTACCTTATTTATTTTCAATAATCGATGCACATCCAGAGAGTGTCATCTTTCTTTTTGACAAACAAAATAGGTGCACCTTGGGGAGAAACACTAGGTCGAATAAATCCCTTGTCCAGGAGCTCTTGTAGTTGAATTTTTAACTCCTTTAATTCCGTTAGAGCCATCCTGTAAGGGCCCTTGGAGATAGAAGTCGTCCTTGGTAAAATTTCAACAGACAAATCTACTACCCTTTCAGGTGGAAGACTCGGTAGTTCTTCGGGAAACACATCCGGAAATTCTTTTACCACCCGAATATTTTCTAGTTTTACTTGTCCCCGTTTAGAGTCAAGCACTAATGCCAAAAAGGCCTCACATCCTTTTCTAAGAAATCGACTGGCTTGCATAGTTGAGATTACATTAGACAGTGGGCCAAATCTAATATACTATCTTTATCATCGTCATTTGAGTCAGGACATTTATGTATCCTTGATTTCTTATCATAATCAGCTTCCATAGCCCGATGTTTCGACAACCAATCCATCCCCAATATCAAATCATACTCACGAAAAGGCAAAGCAATCAGGTCCGTAGAGAACTTTCTATCATGAATCATTATTGGGCAATTCTTATATACTCAGTTAACATTAACACTATGCCCCCTGGTCACATGCATGTCATATTCCAATTGCTCTATTGATGGCATTTTATCAAAAAAATGCTCAATGCAAACATAGGAATAGGTAGACAAGGATCTATTAAAGCATGTATCTCCATATCATAGAGAGAAAAATACCAGCTACCATAACCTGGAGCATCAGGATCTTCACGAGCCTTCGTAGCATGACTCGTCGCTGGGGCCAGTTGTAGAAATAAGGCGATCCTCTTTGTCTCTTGATAAATACTTCCTCGCCCACTCTTCTGGTCTCTAAACACCTTGGCCACCACCTCGATCACGGGTTATTTAGGTACATTTAGTCCTTCCGACCCACTTTGCCTTGAGATTCTAAATTCTGAATTATAACTAATTGATTTTCGAGAGATGGTATGTCTTCCACGTCGAAGCATCCTCCAATCAACCATATGCAAATGCACGAGCGTAGTTTATGGCAATGGAGGACACATTCGAGTTTCACCTTGTTCGATTGAAGTGCCTCTATAGAAACTAGGTGCTCTTTGCAGGCCCATATCTTCTTCCCACAGCGGCTGAGCTATACAGGATCGACTTGAGACTGCCAATTCTTTACGAGGAAGAGCCACCCCTTCACTGAGCTTTCTTTTACGAGTTTCTATCAGATTACTCATTTAAGACTTTTCCACCTTCATACTTGCTTGCACAGTTGATAGGATTACTTTGTTGTAGAAGTAATAGGTGCTAGATACCTATTTATGGATTCATTTAAACCATCCTCAAATTGTCTACACCGGAATGCTTCAGTAAGGACTACTTTCGGCGCATATTTAATGAGGTGGCTAAACTCCTTCTCATTTTCAGCTATTGACATATTTCTTTATTTAAATTCAAGAATTCGCTTCTACTTGACCTCTTTATATATCAATTAACATACTTAGCGAAATTCTTGGACAAAGAAATCGAGCATCAGTCTAGAAAGGTGTAGAGCCTTAGGACAAGTTTCCACCAATCCTTAGGCAGGCTTTGCAAAAATTGAGACCGGACATAAAACCCTCTGCAGGAGGACATCTCCTTCATCCTAACACTCTATGCAAGCCTCAATTAAAACCCAATACTTTTGGATTCTTTGACTTCGTTCTATCGAGAAATTCTTCATTGCTCCGTATCTTCTCGCCCTTATCGATTGGAGCTTTGGGGGTTGTAATCGCTCTAAACCAAAGCCATATCATGAAATGCTAAGCGAAGCTTCGATTGGCTCGGTATCATGGTCACTTCTAGCAGGTTCAAGAAGGATCGGAGGCTGATGGACCTTGTTCGCGCCGGGTTAACCGCTTTTAGCAACTTCTTCTTGATTGTCTCGAGTTCCGGTCGATCATATTTAGAAAACAGGACATCTGCATTAAAATTTAACATTACGTACTCATGCATTTTTAACTTATAGGCTATCAGTCGCCTAAGCCTAGAAGCTTAATACCACCTAATTGTGACGCCCCATCCCCCGCCTAGGCGGATAAGGGGCTTGTACTTTGAGCTAGGGACTCTCACTTTAATCACTTCGGACATTGGTAAAGGCTAATTCAAATATAAATACATATATCAGATAAAACTTGTAATACTACCCTTTGTAGTGATGTTTAAAGTTCTTGTACATAAATTCCCGAGTCAATGACATACTTCAAATTCCTATTACAGAATTTTACATCTACATTTCAAAAACAAGATAAAAAACCTACATATGGTGGATACAAATGTTATGTTGGCCTTGTCGAATCTTACCGGGATATCTGCGACTGCCAATTTTCTGGATGAAACACCCGATTGCTAAGCTATAAACAATAGGAAAGCAGTCATATATTATTGCATGCAGTGGTCCTCGTCTGATATACATATAACATAAGTTACATATCATAATACTCAATCTCTATAGGATTTTATACTTGAAATCTTGTATAGAATTGCCCCCCTAACACATATATTGGAAGCACTTGCATGCACTTATTGCTATTGTATTTATATATATTTATATTTTTGTTTTTATAACGAGCCTTGTGCCTCACAAACATGAAACAAAACAATAAGTACAGAGTGGGTACATCAACGTACAAACGATATGAGCTTGATGTGACCTCGCAGGGCCCACGTAATGACCCTATAGAGATAGTAAATTTGCAGCATCAAAGATCCCTATAAACAATGCTTATCTATCCACTACCGGGATATAAGCGAGTATTCGAGTTATTTTATGTTTAGATTAGTCATACCCAATATCCTTAACATAAGTTCTTTCGCATAACATTATCATGATCGTTTTAATGGACTTGCACTAATTCATGTAACATTAATGCATATTAATTCACATCAGGCATCATCTAAGAAGGTTAGACAAATGTCTACATTATAAATCAGTGCCGCTGAGCAGTCTGAGAAATGAGTGCAGATCATTTTCAACTACAATTTTAACCCAGGAAACGAGTTTTTAGACAAAGTGATCCCCTTACAAAATGTTCATCTATGTCTTAAGTTTCCAAAGGCTCATGAATAAGGTCATTTTGGACACTAAATTAGAATTATGGCCTAAGCATTCTGAACTGCTCTGATGATTTCAAGAATAAGTCTGAATTATGTCTGATTTAAAAATTTTCTAATAATTATAGGGATATAATTTGATCACACTTTCTTCATAAAAGTTGTTCTCCCGGATGTCTAGTTTGTACAGAAATTTGAATCACCTCATTTGGATCAGTATAACTTAAGTTATGAGTTTAACCTTGAGTACTCCCGATTCGGAGAATTTGTTGCATGGGGCAGGAGTTTCCCAGGGGACATAATTGTTCCTTAATTTGATGAATTTATGTATTGCTGTGAGGACTAAATTTGGCTATACTTCATTCATAAAAGTTGTTCTCTCCTTGTAACCTAGATTTGTACAGAATTTGAATCACTCATTTGGATTCGGTATAACTCAAGATATGATGCAAACAATAGGAATTCTCTAGTAGAGGGACATGGTCAGTATTTTGCTATAAACTCTTTTTCATGGTTCTTAGGCAGGATTTACATCTGTTGTCTTCTAGACATTTGTAGTTCTAGTTCTTGAGTTTCCTCTCCAAATGGGAGGTTCGTAGGTCGAGTTATGCCAACACAAAAACACGGGTTTTAGGGGAAATTTGGATGGCACTTTAAAATACCTGCATCTCTCTTTACACAATTTTGGTCCTCATCGGAGACAATTCTTAATCAAAAAACAAGATCAAAGCCAACTTTAAACCCAGCTCAAACCAACAAAACAAAAACAAGAGGGAAAATTAGATGATTTCCTAACGATTTTTTCTTGAAGACTTGACCAAGCTTTCCTTTTTCATCACTTTCTTCTTAACATAGACAATTAGAACTCTAAGATGAAGAAACAAACCAAAGTTGGCTCTTCTTCTCTTCCTCAAACCAGCCCTAACTCTCCTTTAGCCAAAAATGAGAAATCCCCAATTCTAAGACAAGTTTGTTGTCTTAAGGGATTTTGGTTCAATTTTCCATTTTTTGCATTTTAGTCCTCCATGTTTATTTCATTTGCAAATCACTTATCATTATTCCACCATAACATATAATCTTCTATCTTAATGTCCTTTGAGTCCTTAATTTTACAATTTATAATTGTCTTTTAGACTTCTTAAAAATCACGGTTATGTCATTTTTCATTATGCAAATTTTCGAAAAATGCAATTTAACTTATATTATACCTAAACATGTCATAAACTATTAGGGTATAATTTGCAGATATTACCTTTATTACTTCAAAATTCAATGAGAAAAAATACTTCTGCTTGAACACTAAGCTAAAAGTTGCTTTTGTAGTGTACCTAACAATAATTTGATGAACATAGTTCTATCCCAGCTATTCATCAAAACTAATGACATGACAAATCTTAACCAAAGTAAATAAGCTACAAATATCATCAAATAAAACATTTAATCTCCAACGTTAAAACTTCCTCTGCACATGTCTTTTTTTTCCCTTCTCTATTTCATCCAGAATCTTTCATGAAGTTACAGGACAAAAGATATGCTTGGTAAGTCCCGGGGACTAAGCTAGTACTTTGGAGATTCCTGATATCTAAGGAGCATGGCCATGAAATACTAAACTGGAGTCTTCCACCTTGTAGACATAGTCATGATTTCTGGAGTTTTCTTCATTAAAATTTAGGAAATGAAAAGCACTCTAAATGTGTGGGTGTATGATATGATACCATCCCACAAACTAGGTATCAAACCCACACAACAAATAATTAAAAAACAAATCAATAATAAAGGGAGTCGGTAGATGCATGATTCACATATTCAATGTATACCTTACAATGCAAATAATCTCAGAGAATCTTAAGTTTTCAAAACCTATTGAATGATCCACAAAAACAATTCTAGAGACCACAAAAACACGTACTTAGAAGATTTTCAATGATCAACGTCGCAGCAACGTATTAGGAACCGAAGAGAAGTGGAGATTGGAGCGATCGAAGAGTAAGTCGTAGAGAACCTCGCATTGATATTGAAGAAAGAGATTATCACCTCCACTTAGGGTTAGAAGTAGGGTGAGAAGAATTTATATACAAAGGAGGACAATTTGAGTGATAATTACGAACTATGGGGGTAACTTAATAGTGCCATTATCGAGGCAAAGGCGGCGGGGCGGAGTCTTACACATATTGAACCAGGCTTGAACTTGCACGAACTTCCAGTCGGGTTTGAAAATCTAAACTGATAAACATACTCGTTTAAGTTTTGCCCAAGAAATCGTCCCATTAGGGATCGGGCGGGGACCCAGCCGTTCCTTTGTCATCCCTAAGTAGAAGCTAGATAAGGATGCATAAAGTAATTATATATATTTAATAAGAATTAAAGTAGAAAAATTGGACTCCCATTTTTTAAAGTTGTCCTAAATTTACCTTATTGGTCCTTTTTCCCATTTTAAAACTTAGGATAAATTCATAGATTACATTTTGAATATTTTTAAAAATTAAAAATTGTTAGTATTAGGATTAAATCCCAAAATTTGATATCATTTTTCTCTTTAATTTAAAAAAAAAAAAATCTAATCCTAGATATGATACCTCCACTCCTATGAATGAATAATTGACGTGAAGTCATATTTTATCCGTAGATCCACGTGCCTCGCCGACTCATTACAGATTTTAAATCATTTATTTTGGTTGGGAACTCAAATTATTATTATTATTATTTTTTTCATCCATCATATAAATAAAATAAAATAAGCAGTTGTATGCAATTTAAAGCCCATGTTGTTTCACTATGGATAAAATAAACTTA
>JAEQBH010007225.1:0-138822 GCA_016808115.1 Tetrastigma voinierianum | reverse complement strand
CTTCCCAATGGGCAAGGTCCCAATATGTCCAAAAACCCCACCGTTGGAAAGGCTGGGGGCTTGTGACCGACGTCGTGGGCTCCTGATGGGAGGTGAGATTTTGGCGTGCTCCTCGAAAATCTTCAGATTTCCCGACTAGGTCTGGCCGTGTCTCCGAGCATCGCAAAATGGCCATTATCCCCTCGCTCGAAACTTTCCCTCACGTCCGAGTCTGATGTGATTTCCCCGCATACAACTTCTTCATGCACTTCCTTAGGTGGTTATAGTCAGCGCCTTCCCGCAATGCACTTAAGGATGGGTGTGAAAACCTCGTCAGAAGGTTTCCTATGATTGTAGTTGAACCCGTCGACTTCGTCCTAATCTTGTGAGGCCTCTTCGGGGTCGTCTGCAAACGTCCATCTATTATAATCCCAAATGTGGTCCATCCAACTCGTCGACTAGATTGGGGTGACTTCAACGCCATAGAGATCTATAGAAGGCTTCTTTTAAGGTGTTCACAGCGTTAGTCCGCTGAGGTCTTCGTGAGGTCAAGCCTAGCTTTGCTAAGGTATCTCAGCCGGAGTTCTCCGTCCGGGTATGTGTCCGACTCAACCAAAGTGATGAATTTCTTCGCACTCCCATACTTGAGGTATAGGATCATTTTTCACCTGGGCCTCAGAGGTGTCTTCTATTTGTCTTACTATCACCGAGTCGCCAAGCAGACTCAAGCTAGTCAACTTCCATCGAACGGCGAGGTCAGCCCGCTTATGACCGCCTCATACCTCGCCTCGCTTGCCGGAGGCTCGAACTGGACCGACACGCACTCAATATCTATTCCGGGAGGTCGGATTAGCCCGACTCCACCTTCCTCGAAAGCATCATACTCGCCTGGCGTAGAGTCCCGTAATGGGAGGCTAGTCGTTGTTTGAGTATTCTCGGCAGGCTCTACCGAGGTGAATTCCATGACGGTCCAAGACCGCCTTTATCATAGCGCTTTTATCTGATGTCTAACTCGCTAACTCTATGGCCCACTTCATCAACCTTCCCGAGGTCTCTGCTCAGGTAGCACTGGCCTACCTGCATTTTGTCGGATCAATGGTATGAGCTCAAAGTAATGGCAGAGCTTCCGGTCATGCTACTAATACTGTGATTAATTTCTCCATCCTCGTACCTCTCTTCTCCTCTCGAGCTCCTACCGCAATAAGAGGCTGACGTCAGACCCTGGGCTTTTGTCTCCGATTAAGACGACACCGGGTCGGTGAAAATCGACACCGCTAGGTACTGCAGGCGAGCTCTCCCCGTAGGCTCACCAGACCCGGGAGAGCTCGTGATAAGTCTTCAATGCCGAAAATGCTTCTTCGTAACGCGTATCCCATTGAAAAGCTGTGAGCTGAAGAAGCGGTCGACATTTATCAACGGGCCTCGATACGAACCCGCTAATGCGACTATTCTTCCGCTTAGACGCTGACCTTTTTATGTTTGATGGTGGTGGCATGTCGAAAGTAATAACTTTATTTTGTTCGATTTGCTTCAATTCCTGCTGTTGATTATGAAACTAAGAATTTTCCAGCGCGGCTGATAATTCGAAGGCACTCGCTGTATTCAACTCTTCATGCCAGATTTCTTAGGATTCGAACGCCTGATGCATGAGCCAGCGTGGGAGCTCAGCCGTGGCTGACTTCACCAACATGTCATCTATATATACACCTCCACGGATGTTCCATTTCGCTATGGAACATCCCCGCTCACCAAATTCCTTTGATAAGCAGCTCCCCTGCTGAGCCCAAAGGGCATCACACGATAGCGCAGTTCCCGCCCCGTGACGAACGAGGTCTTTCGTCATCCTGATCCATAGCCGATCCGGTTGTATCTGAGAAATCATCCATAAACCGAGGAGTTCATGGCCGGCCAGGGCGTCTACGATGAGGTCGATTCATGGGCAGTGCTGAAACCATCTTCGGGCATGCTCACACGCCAAAGAAGTCGACACAGAAATGCCATCACGCTTGCTTTTCCGACAGGCACGACGCAAATGCCAACCATTCAGATATTCCACCTCTAATCGTCACGAGGAGCTCATTGTCTAATCTCCCCGCTGATCGCTGCCTTCTCCGGTGCCGTAAGCCCTTCTTTGCTCGATCGCCCTAAGGTCGGACCGACGCTAGCCTATGAGTGATTATTGGCAGGTCAATTCCTCCTATATCCGCCGTCATGCAAAGGAATGCGCCTTTGCTCGTTTCAAGAAATGGGTAAGCAGGCTTCAGGTCTTTCGCAGCTTCGGAGCCGATGTAAAGTAGGTGTCTGTGGTCATTGCCTAACGGTGCGCGACTTTAGTTCTTCTAAAGGCTTAGGTTGGGTGTTCACCTCGTCACGCATGTCGAGCCTTCGCCCGGGCATAAGTCACGACCGCTTTTGCCTACGGATGCCGAGTAACATTCCCCGCCATGCCACGTCTCCTCGAATCCATTCTAATTCCGCTGTAGTGGGAACTCGATCATCAGCCGCAGGCAGAGGAATAGCCTTTATGGCGTTGAGAGAGGGTCTACCTAATAACATGTTATGCGCATCACGCCTACTATGAAAATCCATCGCCGTTGTCGTCGACACGGAGGGTCTCCCAAAGTGAGCACTAACTGGATTGAGCCCAACGACAGCACCTTCTCCCTAGAGAATCCTTGTAGTTGGGTGTCGATCGGGTTCTGTTTCTCCTTCGATGCCCATCTTATCAAAGCGTCGATAATGTAAGATGATGCCTACCACTTTCATTGTCGATCAGATCTATGGATCTTGCTAGCCACCACCGCCCCATTACCAAAGGGTCATCACGGGGGTATCGGGCATCCCTCCCGGTCCTCGAATACGAGAACGCGCATGGGCCGTGTCTGGGGCCTGAGGCTGGTCTGACACCCGCTACACTTCCACCACCTCTCCCGACCCGATGTCGCGCATGGGCCTTCCTAGCGCAGCTGGGACTCTCCGCCTCCCGCGAATCCTCTGCAGATCATATGATTCTACAAGGGCGGCTGTGCTGAGTCAAGCGCCATCGAGGTGGCGGTGGTGGTCGCCGAGCCCGATCCCGACTCGAGCCCGACCTTCGATGCTATGAAGCCGCTGAGACAATGCACGCCGAATTAAATATTCTATTTCTTTCCTAAGCATGCAACGTCCGCGCGATGTCCGTAGTCCCTATGTAACTCACATGCACTGGTGTTATCTCTTTCATTGGCTCGACTCATCTAGACGACCACCCATGAACTATTTGTGGGTCAGACCGCTACCGGATCTACGAAACCCGCACAGCCAGAGTAAACCACCGAGGTGAATAATGTCACGTCAGCCGAGGTGGGCCTAGGTGGTCTCGAGGCTGCCACGCCTCTCTGGGACCGCTTTCCGTCTTTCTCTTCGGGGGACCTCCTCGTCTCGCTGGCTCTGGCTTCGCCCCGCCGTTTGTCCCGCCCGCTTCTATTTATGGTTGAAGAGCCTCTTCTTGGATATGAGGGCTTCTTCGCCAAGTAATGTATCATGAGCGAGCACCCTACCATGCTCGCCCGAGGATTCTTCGAGACGGAGAACATCAAACTGATCGCACTTAACCCAAAGAATGAATGCTATATGGTGAACTTTTCGTCTCGTATATCTACCTTCAAAGATCTCTAAGATCGACCTCCTGACATAGGACTCGGCTTCTCATAGCCTCTACTTTATGGTCAATGTGAAAACTCATTCGTGATGTTCCGCTCTAATAGCCGAGACGCATCAAGCATAGTAGAGTCAATAAGGTGATCACGGCGCGGAGTCATAAACTGCCGGCACGGCCTTTTAGCGTGATAGCGAAAGCCCTGCACCGTACAGGGTCCTGATAGCCATGTAGCTCCATTTGATTCTTATAAGTGTTGAGATGATCGACGAGATCTTTGGCACCATCGAACGCCATTCGCAGCGATTCAACTTCGCCGGTAAGGGCGCCGGAGCACCTCGCTGTGAACGAGACTCGCCTTGGTTTGCGATCAGGTGTCCATAGAGTCGAGCTCTACGACATAACTTCCTTCTTTACACTACCGAAATTCCCCGCTGAGGCCTCAACCTCTCGCTTCCCACGACGCTTCCCTTTTCTCACTGGTCGGGTTCAGCCTGGCTGCCTCCAATACGCCCCCGAGCGCCGCTTCGTCAGCCTCCCAGGGGCTAGGGGTGGCTGGTGCCCCGTTCGGGCGAGATTCCGCTCGCTTCAGCACCTGGGAGTGCCTGGGTGTGGTCGTTTCTTCGCGGATGTGCGATGTTACACTTTCGAAGCCGAGCCGCGCTCTCGCTGGCCCTGCATCGCCTAGTGAGTCGCTTCTAACTCTCCTATCAGCGCCGTCGTGAGGCGGAGTGCCTTCTACCTCCTCCGTGTTAGCTTCAGACGCTTCGACCGCGCCGGAGGTCCGTCACTACGCCGTCGTCGGGTCCCGCATCCCGTGGATCGGGCGCTGCTCCCCGCGAGGTTCCGGTCGGTCTCATCAAGAATCGAGAGATCGCCTTTATTTGTAAAGGAACCGCCGTTCTACGCATAAAGGCTAATCGACGATGCTTTTTTCAAACGGACTAGCTCGAGGATGTCGTCGCCTAATCTAGTGGTTGTCGGGCTGGATCGTCCGTAAGCAATCGCGCCTCGACTCCTCTACAAAGACAAAGAGATGAAGGGCTTCCGTTAAAGGGCTTCGCCATGGCCGCTCCGATCGCTCTGGGTTAGTTCCTCCCCGGGAGAAAAGATGACCGCTGTAGGCAAATGTTTTTTCAAGGCACCTTCACCAAGGGGGTGGCCTGATATATATATATAGCGTATGTTTTCCCAATCGAGGGTAGTAAGGATTCTTTCCCATCGGATAGATATTTTCCTTCATTTTACCTGATTAATAAGGGATATTAAAAGAGCGCTTTATCGAGAATTATCCTTCTCCCTTATTGGTGAGATCCGGTCTGATCTACGTGATAAGTCATTTATCTCGACTATCCTATTTTCCTTTGCTAAAGTGAGATTTAGTCGATTCATGTGGATAAGATGTTACAGATTGGGTACATTCCTATCAAGTAGATTTAGTTTGATTTGTGTGACGTGGCCTTCTCCCAATTATCCATGTTATATGAAACCCCAAAAAAATCCAATTTTTCTCAAAAAGGACAAAATCGTAATTTCGGTTAAAATCCGAAATTTTTCTAGATCTCGGATGACGATACAGATTTCACCGTTAGAATCGTCTCGCGAAATCTAGTTAACACGTCGAATTTCGTCATATTCCGAGATACGCACTTGGAACGCTTTTGAGGCATCATATCTAAAAATGTGAAACGACATGTGAAGTAACAAAAGTCACCTATAACACGTACTCATGTGACATATGTTGCATGAGTAGAGAAATGATGAAAATGGACGGCCGAGATAGTGCCAAATGTTAAAAATCCAAGCTTAGGGACATGATTAGCATTATTGAAATGTTTAATGATAATAAGACGAAATAGCCAATAGTGTCATCTCCTTATTCTTCTTCAAAAGGAAAAACGTGTAGGAGATTAGAAAAAGGATGTATGTGAGATTTGATTTCAAAGGAGAGAGTGAGTGACTTCTCTTCTAAGATCGCGCGACGACCGTCTGGAGATTCTCTTTCTGGAGCAAGAAGGAAAGTCGCTTCATGCATGAGGGCAATGCGAAAATTCGCTTTGAGTTTCAACAAAACTGTGGAGGTAATGGGTTTTATCCTACTTGAGTTGCTACACTTTGTTTAAGTGTTTTGTTAATGTTTCGCTGGTTCGAGGCCTCAATCCATCGCTTGATAAGTCCCAAATCTGAACCGAGGTGTGGTAGTTTAGAAACCCATGTGGGATACCCATGACCGCCCACGAACCGGCTCGCAGCACGGTATAAATTGTGCTATAAATTGTATTATGGTGTACGCAGGCCTAATTATGAAAATCACTTCACCAAGTGAAACCGATGTCGATGATTGGTCGTGGAACAAGAACCCGAGGGTTTTAATTGCTCATGTGAATAGTATTCACGAAATAATTCTTTGCGGAGAAACGGTTCGTCGATTAATTCAAATTGAATTGCTCGTGTTTGTTAATTAGCCCATGTGAGCTAATTTTTGGTGTAATGGATTGAGAATTCACATAACATGCTTTGTGTGATTTAAATTATGTAAATATATGCATGATGATATATATTTGCATGTGTTATATAAATTGTGTTGAAATGACATACTGCATTTCATATGCACCGGGTAGCCTAGAAATTAGGTGTGTGTGCATGACATGAATTTTCTAAAACGAATTCGCCATGGTGCGAATTTCAATACAGGATGATTTTCCTGAGAATGGTGTCGAGATGGTCCTACAATTACACGCTCTGAGGAGCCATGTATTGCTTTGAAGGTTCTCCAACACATTCATTTCTGAGGGTAGTCCCATATTTTTACCGAATCCTGTAGAGGTATTTTCAAGAACAACAAGTTTTATTTTGAAAATGATACTTTTCTCATGCATGGCTTAGGTAAGTGTGAGGGAGCTCTGATGACTGGGACATGGGTTGGCCGGGCTAGACATTCAAGTAGGATCATGAATCTCATTTCATGTGTTTACTGGATCATTGCATGACTCATGAAAGAACTCCATTTAGCATGATTCCACTACCCGCATTAAATTTCACCCCCGTCGAGGGAATATATATTATTTCAGTACAGTGGAGCCGTGACGAGGAGACTCCTTCATCCCAGAGGCAGATAATCAAGAAAGCCGGTCATGGCTTTAGTGTTTTAGTTTGACACGTGATAACGTTTTAAACTTTTAATACGCCAGTCAGACAAGAGTAAATTATTAACTCAAACTGGTAGATATAAATGATGATATCAATGCAAAGATTTATTGCATGTGCCCAAGTGGCCGCTTACTCATGTATATGTCTTATGATATTGTTCGGGATAGGTTATGTACTTGGTAGAGCCCCCGCATAAAAGGAGATCGCCTGATTAGCGAGTAGCGGTTTCCGTTACCCGACACCACGAGTATTCCGACGTCGACGTAGTCAACCCGACATCCCATTTTCGTGGATTCATGTTATCTACCAAGCAGGTGCAGACTGGCTTTCGCTGGCCGCGCTGTGGGCTCGTGTTTCACCTGGTCATTTCTCTGGGCTCGGGCGAGCGGGCCTCGCGTGCCTATTTCAAACCCTATCAATATGATTTAATTTTATATCAATAGAAATCTTTTGTAAATTTATTATTATTTTTCTTCAATTGAAATAAGATCATTATAATTTTCGTAGATTATATTCATTCCTTACTATATCACGCGATATCACATACCTCGAATGTTATTCGACATTTGCTCAAAAGTATGCAAGAAATTTGTCGGCATTCTTTATATGTAACTTAAATTATAATAACTAAGAAGAGTTTGCTATCTAGATAATCTTCTAAAGATGTACCATTTTTCTTGTGTTATTTTATAAATCCCAAGTAACTGAGTATTATCGGCTCTTGGCCAGTGAGCTGCCAGTAAATAAGAATACCCCAAATTTATTAATTCCTTTTATTATTGCAAGTAACTCTCTTTTTCATTAATATCATAATTGCTTCGATTATTATTAAAGGTTCCACTTGTATAACAACATATTTCTCCTAAATCTGTTTTCAAAATTGCTGCCCAATACTTATCTGAAGCATTTGTTTGTAATATTAAATTGTCATTTTAATTTGACAATCTAAATTTAGGTAAATCTGAACATATGTCTTTTAATCTCTTGACTATTATAGACGTTTTACTCACTCCGATTTGGCTTTTCTTTATTAATAATTTTTGTAAATTTTCGTCCTTCTTTAGCTAAGTCTTTTTATAAAATTAGAGAGTAATTTAAACATCTCAAAAATTAATGTATCATTTGTTTGGTCCTTAATTCATCAGGGAAATCTTTTATTAATTCATTATGATTAATTTTTTCCTAAAAATTATGCCTTTACAGTCTATTATCATTCATAGAAACTCTTTATCTTTTTTCTTGATTTCAACTTTCTTTATGAAAGAACTATACCATACTCCTTATAAAGTGTTATGAAAATATTTAAATGTTTTTATGATCTTTCATTATTAGAACAAATTAATATATCATCAATGTATATTATTATAAAGATGAATAATCAGAGAATATTTTATCCATTTTCTTTTGGAAACTTGAGGAGCATTTTTTAATCCAAAGGCATTACCATCAATTCATAATGACTCTAGGTACTAAAAAGCTATAATATGTATACACCGCCATTATCCATTTTATTTGCCAAAAACCCGACTAATCAAATCACTGTAATAATTTTTTTCCTCTGCCAAATTTGTCATTTCTTAGCTCGAGATATAATATCCAATAAATTTATTATTCTTATTCACTTCCTTATAATTTATCATCATTTTGCTTTTCCTCTTTTAATCTCACTATGTTTTCTTACTATGAGCAAGGCTACTTAAGTGTGGGTTTTCTTGCTTTCTCTTATTAAATCTTATCTGTGATTAATTCATTGATTTGTATTTTAAAATCTTCTATATTTTGAATATATCATTGGTTTTACTCTAATAACTTTATCAGATCTATTATTTTGTTTACAATAGATTTTTGTCTTTTCCCAATATTTTAAAGGGTTATTACTAAAATTTTCTTTCAATTTTTCGCATGTGTCATGGACTATTACTTTATAAGTAATAGATGTATTTATTTTTCTATTATCCATTTTCTCGGTTTTATTATAATTTATCTTGGAAAAGGTTTTAATATTCTGTGTACCTTATCCAAAGAATTACAATGTGTTTAAATATTATAGTATAAATTGTCTGTTAATATATTAAGAGAATTGTTGTAAAAAGTCATTTCCTAATATAATATCATTCTATATTGTCATATCAATATACTTTTTCCTAGTTTTTAGTTATTATTTTATTATGGATCATTATTTCCACATTTTCTTTTGTTTTGTAATCTTTTCTTTATTTATAGTTACACATTTATAGATTTTAGTATCTTTCCATTTTTAATAAAAATCTTTTAAATATTGTTATTTATGATCCCGTGTCTACCAATCCACATGTATAACCCTAGTTTATGGAATATTTACCATTATAAATATCATAGTAGAGAATGTTATTTATTTCATTTTTTTCTTTCTAGGAAAATACATATAACTTCACTATATATTTATATTCCTTCTTTTCTAATCTTATATTTATCTAGTCTATCTAAAGAACTATTTCTAAAAGAATATCATAGTGTCTATTTCCCTCAGATTCTGCTATCTTTATAACACCTACCAAAAGGTTATTCCTCAGAATCTTATGGGTATTTTATCTTTAAATTACATTCTAATGTTTGACTATAATACTTTATAAACATACTTCAGCTTATACTCCCTATTATTTCCACACTTTATCAAAGATGGATATGATTACAACTAAAGACTGGTGGTCTATTTAAATTTTTATTTCTCTGACTTCTCTTTCTCCATTATAATGATTTCCATTTATCAGGAAAGGTGAATGTACATCTCCTCTTATTCTTTGGAAACTATTTCTCCTTGTATTATTTATGATATTATTTCCTATCAAGGAATTTCCTCTAAATATGGGTAAATCAATTCTTTGTATACAATCTTCTTCAAGAATATTATCTTCAAGACTTAAAATGTAATTTGTCGAATTTCTATTATATCTTAACTTTCAGGTGTTCTATTATTTCAGCAATTTCTTACATTCATCACTAATTTTATAAATGGCTTATCTTGATAAATCCTTCATAATTTGAGTTTGATAGTGTGTACAATATAAACCTAGAAAATTCTCTAATTCTCTCTTTAAAAATGGTAAATGGTAATTTCTACTGTAAACTAAAATTTCTAAGATCCTACCGACAAAACATACTCACCGCTGGAATCGCCTCGCAAAATCTAACTCACCACGCCGACTTCGTCGAATCTCAGAGATGCTCTGACTTCACGCTTTTCTCGAGGTAATCGGGTGCTCCGGTGCCCTATGATAGCTTGTGTGTGAAACCCCGAGAAAATCCTAATTTTCTAAAAAAGGGCAAACTTAAAATTCATCAAAATCCAAAAATTTTTCTGTATCTCATTTATCGAACTGACTTCACCATGGAACTATCTCAGCGAATTTAGCCATCATGTCACCTCACGAATTCCAGCATAGCCGGAATTTGCACGCTTTTCGATAAGCAATGTCAGAGTGCGAGACACTTGGCACATTTTGAGCCGCCACGTGATGCTACTGTCAAAGCGTAGAATCTAGCCAACTCAGCCAAGTGTGGGGCCCATGGGTAACACGCAGATCTCCCACCTGATAAATCCAAAGAAAAGGACAAAGCGACATGACCCTATCAACCAATGACAATTGGACAATGCAAATGAGGGGGGACAAAGAAGAGCTTCTTCTCCATTTTTGGCTGATCCGCAGTGGAGAGAGGGAGAGCATTTTGAAAAACGGAGGGTTTGTAGAGAAAATGCAACTTTCCCCTAGATTTCCGCTTTCTGACCGCTTGTCACGGCCAAGAAGCAGTTGTTCTTGACGCTATACACGCTGCGGCATTCTGGGTTTGTGAGTTTCGACAACTCCAAGAGGGTGTGGGTCTTCCACCAGTTATTTTCTGCCAAGAAATTGTAAATGGTCGAATGGGATTCGAGGCATTGAGTGGTCGTTGGCCTACCCCAAACTCGACCTAATCATTTAAAATTCGAACTCCGTCTGACAATCAATGGACTGTCTGCGGACTTGTGTCGTTTGTGTGTTTCGGGCTTTTCTGAGGTTAAATGGGATACGTAAAATTGGTTCGGGTGTTGTTCGGTCGAAAATGGCCATGGAATGCGATTCCACAAAGTGGAACCGATGCTTGGTGAGAGGGTTGTCCAAGGATAGCCAACTGCTTGTTTTTAATAGTCCCGGTTTGCTTGTTGGATCGAGAATGGTCCATGTGTGTTGTAAGTGAAAATTCGCTTCTACATGAATGGCTTGATTTGTAGGGAAAATAATATGTTAATGCATTGAATTAAATGTGTTAACACGATGTTGAATTATATGAAATATGAATTGCAGTGAGCTCTTGTAATTAAATTGTTAATTAGCCTATGGATCTAATTTCGATGTTATTAACATCACGAATAAATAACACTGTATTCATCGATGTACATAATTGATATATTAGCATGAATGGTTGGAAATGGTATAATGCATTCCATATGCACCGGGGCACCCTAGAACGATAGGAGTGCATGACATAAAAAGAAAAATGAAAATGGCAGAAAGGAATTTCCAAGGAAGATTTTCTCGAAGAATCGTCGAGTTGTCCAACGCTCATCCTTGAACAACGCATGACTGCTTTCTGAAGATTATCAAAGAATTCACCCTCGGAGGGTCGCCTAATAGATCTACCGAAACTCCTGTAGTATGTTTTTAGAACAAAAACCTTTTGTTTCAAAATGCTGTTTTTCTTACATTCGTCTAGGCATGCAGGAGCTCGAGGGCTCGAGAAGAGGGAGTGCGAGTCACATTCTCATCCATATCATGTAGACATTCAAGTAGGATCATGTATTTGTTTCGAATGTGTTTATGCTAATCATCAGATGTGCACTTAGGCGGGGAGTAATCGCAGATAATTCAACTATCGCATCACACCTTAGTCGAGGGAACATTATTTCGTACTGTGGAGTGTTCGGGGAAGACGACGCCATTGTGGAGCCGCTTCGGTAAGAAAGCCGACATGTGGCTTTGGTATTTAGTTTGTAAAACATGTATTAGAACTCTTAAGTTTAATATACGGTTGTATTAAGAGTGATGTAATCAACTCGAACTAGGCTATAGCTTGATGATATTTTTGCGGGAGACGACGGGCCAAGCCTGGGCGGCCATTTTTACTCATGTGTGGGTCTCAATGATAGAGACACACAGTTTTCCGTGGGTCGACGAAGGTCGTCTTAATTCCTGGATCAAGGCCACAAATTGTATCGAGCTAAGGTAAACGATTACCTTGAGTCAGGGTGCAGTAGCTTGTATACGAGTACCTGTGTATTAAATGGGAAACAAGTAGATTGCATCCTTTTCAGGCAATTTGATGAATTAATTGGTGGATGTGATCGATCAGGTGATTTGTGTGCTTAGTGAATAGCACATAGGAAAAAATGTGTTGAGGAAAAATTTTCTCGAGGTTTTACAAAGGTGTAAAATAGGAAAAAAAATTATAATGAATTTATTCGTTCTACCGATATATGAATATATATATATATATATATATATATATATAGAAAGGTATATATATATATATATATATATATATATATATATATATATATATATATATATATATATTTAAGTGGTCTTCCAAGAGGGTGGAACAAAGAAAAAAAAAGTGAAAAAAATGTAAAGTGCAGAAATGAAATCGAAATCTGCCACGCCCATTTTCGTGATTAGGCCGCCATACAATGTTTCAGGGACGTGACACGTGGTCAGAGGCGTGGATGGGGCGCCAGTAGAAGGCGCCGACACGGCGCCTGTGCGCCTCGCGAGCACGGCCAGCAGGCTGGCGACACGGCCAAAGAAGGGCTACGGCACGGGCCGCCCGCACTTCCAAGAAGATTGCGCGAGCAATGGACCGCTGCTACGGGTGTGTCGCGATGCAAAATTCAGATCGCGACGTGGGCGCATACAACGTCGCGACACTACAAAGAGCGCCGCACTTCCATTACGCGCTGTTGCGGATACGCCCTAATGCAGCGCGACACGGCCCAACGCGGCGGATACCCGCCTCAAAGGCGCTTTGAAGATGGTTCCAGGTCACGATACAATTTCAGAGGATAGGCGGCACTTCGCTGCGAGAGCAATGAGTAAAGAACAAGGCGATACGGCCGGCGCTGCGACACCTGCCGCGATGTGGCTAACCCGCTGGGCCATGCGATGACGCACCCAACGGAGTGGCATGGGTTTCAGATCATGACACAAATTGAAGGCACCGCTTATATCATTATTCGAGTTAATCGCTCACGATTAATCGCTCACGATACCATTCACTTCGCCTTAAAAAATAAAATAAAATAAAATTTTGTCACAGATACTTTAATACATGGAATTATTGTCTCGTATTACCTATGAACGTACTTCGATGTTGTGTAGGAAAATTTTTCTATATGTGAATATCTTTAAGCAGGTTTACACCTGTAGAGGGTCGCATAAAAAACTTAACTCGCCATTCGACATGCGATGGCTAGTCGCGGAGAGGACGTGAGGTCGCCCAGCGCACGAGGTACCGGTCGTGCACCACTGCATTTGATCAGCAAAGCCTTTGCCGAGGTCAGAGGGATTGCGGCTACCGCTATCGTACGCTTTTCAGTAGTAGGTAGCCAGGAGGTCTCGAGTAACCCGCAGAGGTGTTCAGTGGCACATCATCCCTCCGATATTCGCTGTGGGGGAGGAGAGATCTGATGGTGGTAGACCATTGGTTCATGCAGGTGGAGAAGGTATTTGAGGCCATGGAGATTACCTCCAATACAACTAGAGGTCGACTAGCTGCATTCCAGCTAGAGGGCGAGGCCCAAGTATGGTGGAATTGGGCGAAGACCTCTACGGACCTAGAGGCAATGACATGGGCAGAGTTCTATGAGTTGTTCATGGGCAAGTATTTTCCGGCCACTGCGAGACATGCAAAGGCTCAGGAGTTCCTAAAGCTAAAGCAGGGGGCCATGACTGTGATCGAAAGTATGGCCAGGTTCATGGAGCGGCCCCGCCACGACGACAGCCACGCATCTGCCAAGGTCAAGAGGGTTCGAGAATGGACCGAGATTGTCCATTCGGCGTGATCAGAGGACCCGCCCACAAGACATGGACTCTAAGTGGTCGGGACTACCATGACCATAGAGAGAGAGATGAAGGATGCACGTACAATTCCTGACGCGGGTGCGTTAGTGGCAAGAGGAAGGAGAGTCACTTTCTTCCGCTGGGGAAAGAGGCAGAAGGCTTCGTCAAGGATTTCAGAATGCGGCCGAGGCTATCGTGGCCAAGGCCAAGATAGGGCATTTGGTCAAGCAAGACAGATGATATGTTATTTTTGCCGACAGTCTGGACATATGAGATGAGATTGCCCCCAAAGACAAGGATCCTGTGGATTGCGGACAAAGACAATTCGGGCGAGTCAGTAGGGATGCTGAGAGGATACAAGCCTCATTCCTCCACACCCTGGGCACGGGTCAGCGCGGAACCTGCCACTGTGGTGCTATGGGAAGGCACCTCTCTGACAAAGACAAATGGGCCAGAGTGTGGGTCGAGGTTAGCACAAACAGAGCTCACAGGCTCTGACTCGGGAGGACCCGGTGGGGTGTGTTTACGTCATTGCGCTGCAGGCTGCCAAAGAATCAAATTTATTACGTAGTACGCTGAGCACCCGCATTTGTTTCTCAATGATCATGTTCATCATCGCAGACCAAGGGCGGATAGATCTGGGGCTTAGAGGTCGCAGGCCTTTAGGAGAAGCCACAGCGGATGTTCTTCCCTAAGATGCACCTGAGAGTCTGCAGATGTGTCTAGATCGTGAGTTAGAAATCTCCGAGATTCTCGCTTCATGGGCGGACCCTCGATCGGGGTGTCACAACATGGCATCATTGCTTATGCACTCCGTGCCATCGCGCTGAAGTCGTGAAAGTGTGGGTGCACGGTGATGGACATTCACTACTCGTGAGGCCTGGGCTGGTTTGTCTGACTACGTCCAATGAAGACTCATAGTTCAAATCAGAAATGAAGTAATTAATGTGTGTCATAAAGCAAGAAGGAGGCTGTTAATCCCCTCAAGTAAGAAGCCTGGAATTTGGGTGAAGAAGACCCACGGTAATATCCAAAAGGTCATGTATGGGTGTAAGAGACCCGTGGAGATATCCAAAATTTCTATGTGGGTGTAAGAGACCCGTGGAGACATCTAGAATTTCTGTGTGGGTGTAAAAGACCCGTGGAGATATCCGTAATCCCGCGGTGGGTGAAGAGACCCAGCGGAGATATCCATAATTTCTGTATGGGTGTAAGAGACCCGCGGAGATGTCCGAAAGTTCTGTTGCCCAAAGAGGACACAGTCATGGTTATCACTTAAATCCTGAGTCGGGTGACGTGGAGCTCCGACTAACTTGGGATTAGGTTACCCATCGGGCGAAGTCATGGTGTTGGTGAGCCGACAAGGCTCTGTGATATGGATGTCATTCGGCGACATGGATCAGGTGACAACCCATCGGGCTGTTAGTGATTGTGACCGCGCCGTCAGACACCAAGCTATGGGACACAGAGGCTATACGTGACGCTGGCCGGACACAGACGTTACGCGAATTCGACGAAATTCTTTATGGTGAGAACGTGAAACCCCTGAGGAAAATCCTAATTTTCGAAAAACTAAAACTGGCATCATTAAAATCCGAAATTTTTCAGATCTCTGATGATGAAACTGACTTCACCGCTGAATCGTCTCAAAATCTGGGCCTACCACTCGACCCCTCGCATACCACTCAGACGCTGGCAAGAACGAACAGATGAGGGGACTAATTTAGCACATTTTGAGTGGCTCATAAAGGTGCAAAGTGTCAAAGATAATTAGTTAACTCGAGCCTGGCAGCCAGTCTACGGGTGACATGTGGCATTCTAATCGATAGAAACTAAAAGTGTGTGGACAGCGGATACGTGGGCAAACGAGGGGACAAAAGAAGAGCTTTCTTCTCCATTTTTACTGGATCCGGTAGTGGAGAGAGGGGAGAGTAGATTTTGAAACAATGGAGGGTTTTTAGAAAGAGAAAGTACAACTTCTCTCTAGATTTCCATTGACAATGGGTTCGCTGGGTTTGCCATAAGTAAAGTTGTTCTATGACGCTAAGGGCTACGCTGCGGCACCTGGCTCGTGGAGTTTCACAACCTCCAAGAGGTAGGGATCTTCTCCAGGCCTTGCTATTTTCGGGCTTTTAAGAGCCTTGTAAATGGTTTGGATGATTTGAGACCGAGTGGTTGTTTGGTCGATCCTAAAACTTAGGATCGAATTGTCGGAAAACGGAACTCCGCTCTCGATACACGCATCGCTCGCGGGACGGTGTTATGTTTGTGTGTTTTGCTCGAGGTTAAATAACATGCAAATCGTTCTCGTGTTGTTCAGCCGAAAATGGCCATGGAATGCGCCCATTGCGCGGAACCGATGCTCCTGAGAGGGTCACATGCTTGTTTTTAATAAATTCTGGGTTGTTTGTCGGACTAGAATGGTCCATGTGTGTTTCATGTGAAATTTGCTCTAAGATGAATGGTTTGGATTATGTGGAAAATAATATGTTAATGCATTGAATTAAAATGTGTTAACATGATGCTGAATTATATGAAATATAATTGTGTGTGAGCCTTTGAATTAAATTGTTAATTAGCCCATGCGAGCTAATTTTGATGTTATTGCCATGAATAAATAATACGTGGTATGTATGTAAATTCCTTACGATATATGCATAATCGAGAGTATTGGCATGAATGATTTGGAAATGGCATATCGCATTCCATATGCACCGGCAATCTTAGAACGATAGTGTGAGTGCATGACATGAAAGAAAATGAAAATGGTTGTGAAAGGAATTTCAAGAAGATTTTCCGAAGAATCGCCTTGAGAGTTGTCCAATAATTCATCTCTTATATCGACTCCATGATTGTTTCAAAGATTACCTTAACAATTCACCCTGAGGGTCAGTCTAATAGATTTTACCGAAATCAGGGTGAGGTGTTTTTTTGAGAACAAAAACCTTTGTTTTGAAAATAAGGTTTTTCCCACATTCGTCTAGGGCATGCGTGAGGGAGTCGCAGAGGGCCTCGAGTAGTTGGAAAGGGTGAGTCACATTCTCATCCATATATCAAGTGCAGACATTTAAGTAGGATCATGTATTTTCTTGAATGTGTTTATGTTGAATCATTGCATGTGCACTTAGGTGGGAAGTAACCCATGTAGGATAATTCAACTACTGGGCATTGCTTAGCTTGTCAAGGGAACATTATTTCAGGTACAAGGAGTGTTCGAGAAGACGGTGCTCATCAGAGGCCGCTTTGAGAAGAAAGCCGACATGTGGCTTTGGTATTTAGTTTGTAAAACATGTATTAGAACTCTTAAGTTTTATATACGGTTGTATTAAGAGTGATGTAATCAACTCTTGAACTAGTGTAATATAGTTGATGAAATTTTTTTGTGAGTATTGATGTATACCAGCGGATATTTTATTTCGTGGATACGACAATACGGTGTTTTTCAGGTTGACGGTTGTCAACTACCACCGGATTTGGGCGCCACTGCCAGAGAGAGAGATACGTGATGTGACAAAGTCACCTACTACATGTACCCATGACACATGTCGCATGATTGGGCCGAGAGGATAAAGATAAACTACTTAGATTGAAAGCCATGTAAACAAAAGGCCCTTAAGTCAAATTAAAGGGACAATGATGGAATTAAGTGAAAAGATTAAAATAAAGACAAAATAGGACTCCTTCTTCCATTTGGTCGGAAAACGGGCAATGAGGGGGGAGAAATCGTTTCAGAGAAAGAGTAACTTTCTCTAGATTTCCCGCTGACCGCTTGCTCGTCAAAGCAAGTTACAATGTCGATCTTACGCCGCAAGGCTACGCGCTGGATCTAACATTTTGTGGAGTTTCGACAACTCCAAGAAGTAGGGTCTTCCTACTTGCTTTATTCTTTGCTAAGAGAGCCATGTGAATGGATGTGGATGTTTCTGAGGCCGAATGGTCGTGGTGTTTTTAGTTCCAACTATCGATTTATGAGAAAACTCTTGGCAGGGTCGTGGAACAAAGGCTTCAGACCTAGGGTTTTGATCTGCTCACGTGATTTGTGTGTGATTTGTTTCGAGGGATTCAAAATGAATTGCTTGAATTGTTTATTAGCCCATGTGAGCTAATTTGATGTTATTGCTAAGAATTGGAATAAATAATAATAATAATGTTACATGTGCTTAGCATGAATTGCTCGAATGATATAATGCATTCTATATGCACGGAACTGGGATGAATAGGTGTGGGAGTGCATGACATAAGAAAATGAAATGAAATGTTGTGAAAGGAATTTCCAATGGAAGATTTTCCGCAGAATCGGGTTGGGAGATTGTCCAACAATTCACGTCGGAGGAGCCTATGAATTGTTTCAAAGAGTTATCCAACAAATTCGCCTCGGAAGGTTGTCTAATAAATTTTACCGAAACTCGATAGTATGTTTTCAAGAACAAAAACCTTTTGTTTTGAAAAATGTATTTTTCTCACATTTGGCTTAGGCATGTGTGAGGGAGTCGGTGAGAACTCGAGACATGGGATTGGGCATGTAGACATTCAAGTAGGATCATGTATTTGCTTGAGTGTGTTTGGTTGCCATTACATGTGCAATTTAGCGTAGGAGTAACCTATGTAGGGAAATTATCACTATCGATACTGCTCACCCCCGCCGAGGGATCAAGATTATTTTGTGTACAGGAGTGTTCGGGAGGACGACGCTCACTAGATGCCGCCTTTGAGAAGAAAGCCACATGGCTTTGGTAGATACTTTGCTAACATGTATTAGAATTTTAAATTTTAATATATGTTTGTATTAAGAGTGATGTATTAACTCTTGAACTATGGTAATATAGTTAATGTATTTTAGTGAATTTGATGTATACAATGTGGCCATTTTACTATGTATGGGTCTCATGATATGAGACACATGTATTCAAGTAGTTGATTTTGAGTCAATCTGACAATCTCAGATCTGGGGTGTCAGTATACAAAGTAATTATAATACATTGTCATTATATTATTACCTCTTTCATAAAATCATTCCTTAAAATTTTGAAATATTAGCTTAGATCATTATCAAATCATTATCTCCTAAATTAATGTTATATTTTAAAATATGTAAACATTAATTCGTGATATGCTAAATTTCCTTGGATATTTCCTATGTCGCTTTCATGTGTTTATATTAGTCTTTTATCATGTAAACTTATAACTATTGGTGTATTTAGATTTTCAGGGAATAACGATTTTATTATTATCTGTACTCCTGCTAAATATACATACTTTACTTTTTCCTTTTTTGTTTTACATAATGTTTCGCTTATAGTCTTATTTGTCAATAAATTGCTTTATGTTTCATTTAGCTTTGTTAATTGTTATACTTTTCTATCTTTGATATTAATGGATTGTATATACATATATTCCTTTATTTAGTTATCTAGTAATCTTCTCCTGGGCTGGGGATTAAAAATTTAGATTTTTGGATTTTCAGGAATTTTCATTACTGCGTGTTTTTTAATCTATATCCTGATATTCTTTAGCACTAATAACTTCAAATTCGGGAATATCATCTTCTTCTAATTATTTCCTTACTTGGTTCCTTCGAATCACTTCCATGAGGAACTATTATCATTCTCTTATAATAATATTTAGAAATAATGCTGAAATTTCTTTTATTCAAAGAAATAGGAATAACAAAGTTTAAAGAGATTAGAAAATAATATTATTTTATTTTAAAAATAATATAAAAATAAATTATCTAAGACTCTCTGAAGATAATATAGAAGTTTATGATTTAGAACAATTTGATACATAATATTTGTGAAAACCCGAGAAAATTCAATTTTTCTGAAAATGGGCAAAATGGTCACTTCGGTAAAAAAAAACCCAAAATTTTTCTAGATCTCGGATGACGAATGCATCTGCTGAATCGTCTTGCGAATTCAGCTACCATGTCAAATCCGAGACAATAAATTAATGCCGAGAGGCACCGTGCTCGTGCTATAAAACTATACTGTGAGAGACATGTGATATGACAAAAGTCACCTATTACATGTACTCATGAGACACATGTTACATGATTAGAGAGAGGATGAGATGAATGGCCTAGATTGTGCCAAGTGTCAAAAACAAGACAAAATGGACATATTGGGATTTAATGAAATGTTAATGAGAATAAGACAAAGTTACCAAGGTTATCTTCTTCATTTCAAGAATAAAATGGGCGCTGGTTGGAAACGACCAAGGCAAAGTGGCTGGGATTTGAGATTTTAGAGAGAGAGAGAGCCTCATTCTCTAGATTTCTCGGGTCGCTCGACCGCTCTGGCTTCCGACCCGAGCAAGAAGCAAAGTCGATCTACGCTGCAAGGGCTACGTGTGGACACCGATTCGTGAGTTCACAACTCTAAGAGGTAGGATCTTTTCCTACTTGTGTTATTCTCATTAAGAGCCATGTAAAATGATTTGGGATGTTCCGAGGCTTGGATTAGTAATGTTTCTGGCCCCGTGCTTGAAGCGAGGAGAAAATCCCCATTAGTCAGGTCAGGAATGGGCAGATAACCCGAGGGTTTCAACGTTCACTGAATACCGACGCGGATTTTCGTGAATCATTATGATGTCGAGTGATTCAAAATGAATTGCTTGTGTTTGTTAATTAGTTCATGTGAGCTAATTCAGTTATTGATCGAGAATCGAATAATATGAATTATGAGAATTAATTTGCATTAATACATGCATAAATATATATTAGTACAACGGTTTGAATTGTGAGAATTAATATGTTAATGTGCATGTAATTAAATGTGTTAACATGATGTGGAATTATATAAAATATAATTGTGTGTAAGCCATTGAAACACTGTAATTAGCTCAAGTGAGCTAATTTTTACGTTATTGATATGAATTAAATAAATATGTGACATGTATGTAAATTTTGTTAATATGTGTAAATAATATATTGGCATGTGTGGTTTGAGAATGACATATCGCATTTCATATATGCACCGGGAACCTAAGAAAATTAGGTGTGAGTGCACTCCATATGAAAGAAATAAAAAGGATATATTACTCGTGATTCGCTTACATATGTGAGAGTCTGCTTAGGACTCTGGATACGGATCGGTCAATTAGACATTCGGTAAGAGGGTTCAATAATTGCTTGTATGTGATTATTTGTCATGACATGTGCACTTAGCGTGAGAACTCCATGCGGGAAATTATCACTACCGGGCTTTGCCTACCCCGTCGAGGATCACTATTTCGTACAGGAGTGTACTGTGGAGGACGACAAGCCACTAGAGGCCAGATTTTAGAAGAGTTTCGCTGCGGGCTTCGATATTCATTTTGTAGAACATGTATTAAAATTGTAAATTTTTATATTTGTTTTGGTTAAGAGTATTGTAATAACTTTAAACTATTGGTACTATATAGTTGATATATATATTTTGTGAGTATTGAGATGTACGCCTGCCGCTATTTTATCGCAGATGTGGACCCGCCGTGGTTTGTAAACTATTTGAGATAGTTGTATTTTAGGTAGTGCTCACTCATACAAAGGAGACTCTGCCCGATTATGAGTGGTGTCTGGGCAATTCGACATCCACGAAAGATTCCATGCGTCGATCGTTCTCAATGCATCTCTGCTTCGTGTGTCACAACATTTGATGAAATACGAATAAATAGTTATGCATAAAATGTTTGTTATAATATAAACATGATATATCTAATTGAAAAACAAAAGATAGAAGAATTTAAGACTGAAATCACAAAAACAATTATAAATCTAACAAAAAATCATATTCAATATCATATGGAAGAATTATGTGATTGTGAAGAATTTGATAGGACTATTAGATTACTAACTAATATAAAAGCTTAGAATATTTAGATAAGACCAAAACTAAAATTGACATAAAATATAACCTGATAAAAGTAAATGAATAGTAAAAGAATATTGAATAGTATTTGCTAAAAAAGCTGAAAAGTTTGATAAAAGGTACAAATTGAAAAGTTTTACAAAACGTGTTAAGAAAATTTGAAAAACTATGATGTAAAACAATAATCTCGATAGAGAAACTAACCTAAAATTGATACTGTAATAGTGTAAAGAATAAATAATAAATTTAATTCAAATAAAGACTTTATGTCTAAAACATAACGAAAATCTTAAAACATGATATAACACAAGAATTTTGTATTGCGCCTTTTAAAAATCAAGTGAAAATAATAGAAGAAAAAGATGATTATGATCCAGATGATATTGTATTAATAGAATCTTTAACTCATTATAAATTAGAATTTTGCCCAAATAATTGAATATTAAAAGACATTCATATTTTTTAAGCCTCAAAATCTTTACAAGAATCAATGACAATTATACAACTAATTCTCTCTCAACAAATGAAAGAAGAAATATTAATAAAAGCCAAGATAGAGACTAAGAACAAAATATATTTGATGGTTATAACTTTTAGATTTAAATTTGCAAATAATAGCATTGATAATAATATTTAAGCAGTTTATAATCGAAGATGATCTCATGAAATACTTTATAGTAATCTAAATAAGATAGAAAGTCCAAATATAGAAGAAAATTAAAATGAATGAAATGACAATAAAAACGTTTGTACTGTGGTAAAAGCAATAGACAAATATTTAAAAAAGATACAAATTTTTGTAAAGACTTTACTAATAGTAAAATGGAAACGAATAAAAATACAATATATAAGATGATTATGGAATGTTTAGAAAGTAGTTTACTTTATCTATAAAATCTAGTCTAGAAAATATATAGAACTTACATATGTTAATAATACTCTATATAGTAGAAAATTGCTAATAAATATTTACCCTTCAAGGTTAATCTAGATCCAGAAAAAACAAGAAAAGTAATAGAAAAAATAAAACTTAGTAGAAATGGAGAAACATCCAATAATAATGCAAAGAGAATAAGAAATTTATATCCAAAAGATAAAATAAAAATAAAAGAATATGGACTATACAAAGATTGGGAAAACTTTGTGAAAGAAACAGTTATGAAACCAAAATAACATGGAATCTAGAAAAATGGAAATATTAATGGAAGTATTAAATGAAAAGAATGTATAATAAATTAGAAAATCAAGAAAAATGAGCAATTAGAAAATAGAATGATAAATATAGAAATACAAAGAAAATACTCTTATTAGTATAGGGAAAGATCCAAAATATGTTAAAGAAACTGTGAAACCCCGAGAAAATCTAATTTTCTGAAAAATGGCAAAATAGTAATTTCGGTCAAGATCCAGAATTTTTCTAGATCTCGGATGACGAAACGGACTTCACCGTTGGAATCGTATCATGAAATCTAGCTATCCATGTCAAATTTCGTCGAATTCCAAGATACCGGAATTTCACGCTTTTCAACGACGTAGGAGTACGGATACTCTGCACTTTGCGGAGTAGCTCAAGAGGTGCCACGTGTCAAGCCGTGGCAGCCAAACATTGAGCCTGGGCGGCTCACATGAGACACATGGCATCATGCCATTAGAGGAAAATCAAGGGTAGATGGATAAGGGATAAGGTGTAATCCCATGGGCCACTTAAAATTTGACAAGTGGCATGAGAGGATAAGTCTCTTGTCTCCATCTTGACCAAATGGGTTGGGAGAGGAGAGGAGGAGGAAAGAAAAAGACCAAACGAGAAAGAGAGAGAAAAGAGTAGGGATTTGCAGAGAGAAGCTCTTACATTCTCTGTGGATCCCACATCTAATCACGGCTTCCCACGAGGTAAGAAGCAGCTGCTCCCCACCCGAAAGGCTCACGCACGTGGTAATACCGGTTTAGAGGAGTTTCACAAACTCTAAGGTAGTGGTTTTCTCCTACTTGATTTACCCCATGCTTAAGTGTTTTGTTAATGCTAGGTTGATTCGAGGTCGGAGTGGTTGTTGATCATCCCAAAACTCGACCGAATCGTTGGAATATGTTAAACCCGCTTTCGATGCAGGACTGTTGGGTTGTCAGGTGGGATGATTTACGTCAGAAATTATGTTTTGGTGTGTATGAGGTCGAAATGGTCATGGATTCTTGCTTACAAAGTGGGACTGACAGCTGATGAGTGGCTGCCCACTTCAGCCCATCGCGGCTAATCGTTAAAAACAACCTTGGCTTGTACTGAGATTGACCAAAAACGCCCATGCGTGTTATTTGCATGAAATCTTGCTAAGATGAATGGCTTGAATTGTGTGGAATTTAGTATGTTAATGCATGGAATTTGATGTGTTAACATGATGTGGTGATTTAATTTATGTTAATATATGCATGTAAATATATTAGCATGAGTGGTTTGAAAATGGCATAATGCATTCCATGTGCACTGGGGCACTGATTCGTTTCAAATTCAGGTAGGTGTTCGGAATCAACAAAATTTATAACCTAGGGTTCCTACTTCATCGACGAGCAAAGCTACCGCAGCATAAAGGGCTCTAGGGTCGTAACACGTGTGGATGGGTTTTCTTCGTGAGAGAGGGGTTATAGCATTGAAAATGGTGTTTTCTCCTTGATTAGCGGGTGTGTGGAAAATAAAGGTGTGAATGGTTGCAAACTGAAATAGCTGAAGTAAAAAGTTAAAAAAGAGAAATCCTTGAAGTCTCGAGCCACTGGGCTTAGTGTTCTAAGGTTAACCAACATGTAATGTGTCTATCTCTCCTCGCAGACTGGAGCATGACATATAATCATTTCGACCTGATCTTCTTTAGCTTTAAAACCTAAACCCTAAGAGCTTTCCTTTTGAAAGATAACATTCTCATTAGGCAAAATGTCCCTAACAATTAAACACATCCTAAAAACCCTACCCCCACGATAACTAGCGTAAGACAATCTGAATCGAGCCTCAATGGATCTAGTGAAAGTATCCATCAACCCAAAAAAGCTTGTCAAATACACATTAAAGAGTATGCTTAAGAGATTTTAACCCTCGTTGAAAACAAATAAATACCCTAAAATGCAAACATAAAAAAAAAAATAACATGAGAACATGCAAAGCTAAACCTAAAAACAACACCCAAAGGGCCTTTCCTTCAAGGATTAGGAAGATTAGCTACATCCCCTTGATTTGTCATCATCAAGGGGTGTTTGGCTACCAAGAAAATGCAAGAAAGTAAAGGGGGAAGAAGAGAAAAATCACCAACAGCAAGGAGGGAGGAAGCTTCGTGCTTGACTGATTGATTGAATGATAAGATGTTTTTTTTTTATTACAGCATGGTTGAGCTTATATAGGCTCAGTAAAGAGGAAATTACAAAAGTGTATTAAAGAATCAAAATTACATAAGGGTAAACTTGTATAAAACCACCAACAAGTGGATCAAAAAGCAGATAGCAAGTACAGGTATGAGCAGTGTTTGCAGGTTGCGAAAATTGGTAACCTACGAAATTTGCAGGTTGCCAAATTTTGCAACCCCCAAAATTTGGCACATTACTCCTTCCAATCTTCACAAATTTGCTCCAATTTCCACCGATTCATCATGAGTCTCGACCAAACAGTTCATCAGGCTCGAGTCAAATTGAGGAATCATGAGGCTTTGACCCGCAAAACTACTAAAATAGCTACAAATGTGATCAAGAGCAAAGCCGGACTCGAATATGTCAATCGAGTTATCAAGTCGATTAGTACACAAAAGGCGATAAACTCGCTATAAACAAGGCTCAATACCGCATTATTCGGGGTACTAATCACTCCCCAAATCAGAGATATTGCTAGTCCCTTAGCAAATAAATATCATGTGTTATGTTTTTGCAAAAATGGACTGCCTGTTCAAAAAGTATGTGCAATGCCACGTCTAACCTTAGTACGGCAAATCGAACTCTGTATAAAGACCTCGCTGGGAGAACAAAATGCCATACAAGAATAAGTTTCAACGCAAAGATATATTCCAAGGAAATCAAACACCCCACCACAATCTAAGTGTTTTGAATGATCGCTTAAACCAATGTCGCAAACTACCTCCCCCAACCAAATCGTCGCCAAAACCTTAGACATGTTGACCAACCTAAATTGTGACGCCACGAAACCCGGGGTCCGCTGACCACCCGCCAACCTACCGGGACATTCACTGCGGAATGCCTGCACCCGACATTTTCATCGTAAAATTCGCGTAGTCCCTTTGTACGGGGAGCTCTACCCAATTACAAAACCTGCATAAAACCTGTCCCAACATCAATCACCTGATTACAAACAGCCTCTTGGGCCTAAAAACCAATACTAATCACATTATATCCAAAACAGTTATATCTCACAATATATTCCAACTATATCCATAGTGTTAATGATTTACTTTATACAATACATATTAAATGAAAACATTCTAATACATGTATACATCACGCCAAACCAAAGCTACAATCCTTCTAAAATAAATTCTTATGACGCGCACGGGCCTACTCACCCCCGCACTGGGTGAAATATAATATCCCTCGGTGTGGTGAGCTAATGCTCAAGAGTGGAATCACCCTAAGTGGGTTACCTCCACCTAAGGCAAAGGTAAATGTTCCAACAAACACACATTCAAGCAAATTCATGATCCTACTTGAATGTCTAACTGACCATCTCGTACCCGAGTCCTCACCGACTCCCTCACACTCGCCTAAGCCATGTATGAGAAAACGTCTTTTTCAAAACAATTCTTGTTGTTTTCGAAACTATACTACCGGGCGATCGGTAAAAATACGGGACTACCCTCCGAGAAGTAATGTGTCGAGAACCTTCCGAAATACATGGTCCTCATCCGAAATGATCTCATTGACTGCCTCCCAACCCTATTCTCCGGAATTCATCCTGTGAAATTCCTTTCAAAAACATTTTCGTTTTTCTTTCAATTTTTCATGTCATGCACTCACCTATTTTCTAGGCTACCCCAGTGCATATGAGATGCATTATGCCATTTCAATCATTTTCAACCAATATATCAATATGCATATATTATCCAATTTAGAATCACACATGTAATTCACTAATATCAACAAACTCCCAAATTTTCTCACTTGAGCTAATCACTATTCCATTTCCAATGGCCTACACCCACAATTATATTCCATATAATTGTGACATCAAGTTAACACACTGGCTTATGACAACATATTAAAATCATCTCATCGACCTACAAACACAATTATACTTTATATAATTAAGGTCATTATATTAACATATTAAATTCATGTATTACCCTATCTATTTGGCCACAACCTGCCTTTCATTCATTTCCTAACAACCAAGTTAATACAACACATGGACAATTTTGGCCTAATTCACACAACCCGACTGATTTTAACAAATCCCGAACCCGCAAAGGTGTCGTCCACGCAGCCCACTGTTCAACTCCTGCTTTTCTACTTTTAACCGAATTTTTACCCATTTTCGGTCTTATACTTCACTAAAATAGAATTTAATGCATAAATTCCAACATAACAATTTCACATCAGTCATCTACTGATTGTCCCAAATGTCCAAAAAAATTTAGAGACTCATTCTGGCCCCATGTTTTTGGACCGATCAAACCGCCCATTCCCCTCGTGTGATTTTCCATATATCAATCATACATTTTAATGCATAACTGCCACACAAACAGCCCATTAATTTCCTGACAAATTACACCAATAAAAAAAAAAATCTCAAAGATATCTAATAACTTGGCCCCCAAGCTCGTGACTAATCAAACGCCTCTCACGCCTCAAACCAACCGGGGAAACACGAAAAACACTTAAAATGGGAATAAAACTGCGAGGGAAAACCCCTACCCTTGTGAGTTTGTCTAAAACTCACAAATCTGGTGCCCACGCGAAGCCCTCTCCGTGTAGAGCAGCTTTCCTTCTTGCCCCGAATACTACCGATGGTCGGATCACGCGTATTTCTAGAGAGAAGTTCTCTCTCTCTCTAAAACTCTCTCAAAACGCAACTCACTGTAAATTTGCCCCTGTATCTCTACGTTTTTGGTTTCCTTTAACATTGAGGTTAAGAGTACGTGACACTATTTCTCATTCTTATCTAACTTAAATCAATTTCAAAAAAGACCATTTCGTCCTTCTTTTCCTGGCTGACATTCTGGGTGACTATCTCTACTGGCCATCCATTTTCATTATTTCTCTACTCATACCACTTATGGCACATGAGTACGTGTTATATGTGACTTTCGTCGCATCGAAAATCGTTTCTTTACTCAAGACTCGAACAAATGATGCCTCGGAAAAACGTGTTTAATTCGACTGGTCCCTAATCTCGACTCTTAAATTTTACATGCTAGCTAGATTTCGCGAGACGACCTAAACTATGGTACCTGTTTCCTCACATCCGGGAGATTCAGAGAATAAATTACGGATTTTTAACCGGTCAAATTAACAATTTGTAATCGGTTACGATTTTGCTCCTTTTTTCCGTAAATTGGAATTTCTTGTCTTATATAAATATTCGGGCTTCTCATTTATTTCCATACTTCAATGTATCACTGGTAGGTGCAATGCTGGAAAATTCGACTTCACCAAAGTCCGTAGCTGGATCCACCGATGACTCCCAACCAATTAAGGCATAGGGCACCAAGTCATAAGGATCTTTCGATCACAAACTCCTCAGGTTTCACCCCAGACTTCGAATGATTTCAAGAATCCAGCACCTAAAACTCGCTAAACTCTACCCATCCACCCATGTAGCGAGCACTAAGTCGGTAACTCCCAACCAGTTGGTTTAGGGCACCAGACTTTAAAGGCTTTCACCATATACCCTGGATCGCACTCGGTTTCAAGGCAAAGCGGCGCGGCTTTACTTAACTATTTTCTTTTTCTTTCTCTTTTTCTTTTGGAAGACACATTGGCCTTCTTTCATAAGGAACTCTATTCTATTAAGAGCCGTCAATGAAGCTAGGCTGGCTTTGTAAAGTAAAAGGAGAACGCAGCTTCTTAACCCATGGAAGAAAACTGATGTGAATTGTGTGTGTAGCTAGAGACTGGAGGGAAGATGTGGGTAATTACTGTGTGGTCAATAACTCGACCAAAATTCATCATGGCCGGAACTACTCTAGCATTTGTATTATATGCTATTTCAATTCTTCAATTTACTGTGAGAGGCAAAATCACAAATATAGTGGTCAAAATGAGATGCAAAAGTAGGAAAATAGATTTGTATTATATATATCAAGGTGAATTTAAGCAAAATTTTCGACTTTCAGAACATAAGTAAACAAAGCAGGCCTCTATATAAACATAAAAGGGCTTTGGCCGGGCGTGAAGTATAAGGTAAAACTAACACTGTGTATGAATATCACTTCCACCACTAACTGTCTCAACAACGAAACGAGTTGGGGAGGGTGCGGGTACTCTCCTCAACTGGTCGAGAGTTACCTATCCTTGGCCCCCTGGGCAGCCGAGGAGCCGCAGGAGGCGGCTGATGCCTAGCCGCAGCCGCCTACATCCGTGGAAGCCAAGGGGGCCGATGGTGGAGGTGCTGGATCCAGTCTCGGGGGAGGGACAACAGGGCCGAGTAGGTCCCGAGGGAGAGATAGTGTGGGAGGCCCGCCGGCTCTTCTATCTCGCATGACGCCGGGCTCGGACTGGAAGCATGGAAGCCTTGCGGGGCCATCCTCTACCCGAGCGGCCCATGGTCGCAAAGAAGCCGAGTAGCCGAGAATGCACAACCGCCTCATGAGAGCCGTGAAGTCCCCGGCAAAGAGGTAATGTATCAGCGGTCAGGAGGCTCTGGCCCCGCCATGTCCGACCGAATCGCTGGCATGGAGCCCGGGTCCTGCGGGAGAGGTAGAGGGCACTGAGCCCGTGGTACCGAGCGTCGGAGCCAATGAGCAATGCGTGGAGCCAAGTGAGATCAGAGGGGCACTTGTGACATCGTCAAGGCTCCCCAAAGGTGCTCAACTATAGGGACACCGCCTCGACGGGGACTATCACACACCGTCTCATCCCCGTCTGATCCCGAGGAAGATGGAGCTCGAGGCCTAGCCCACATCGTAACAATCCGCAAGGGTGGCCTCACACCGCGGCTACGACGCCATACGAGGCTCAGCCCGAGAACCCGACATGCTCAAGCACCGACATAATAGCAGGAAATAAGAGGTGTGACTCACCGGCATCTCACGATGGATCTCGGTCTCGAAATGGAATAACGAGGTCATAATCACCGCCGGCTAAACTGGGTGATCCTCAAATACGACATAAGACCGGCAAGATAGCCTCTCCGTATCATATGTCGGCTGAAACATATTAGACCTCAAAACGGTTCATCGAAGTATTACGCTGCGGAAGGTGGCACCGAATACCGACCCACCAATAGCCCATGTGAGAGAAGCCGAACCATCTCCCGGGTCGGGCTGGATGGGGCCACCTTCCATAACCGTACCGCATTGGCGGCGATCACCGCGTATGGAGAGTACCGTATAACGAGGCCGAAGTATCCCAAGCTTGCCGTCGATAGAGAAATGAAGAGCAGTCAGGTTGGCCACTCGCCTGGATGTCATCATGTGAAAGAACTTGGTGATGACCCGCGGATAATAGTACTGACGCGGCACCATGAGTGGCTCCAGATGGTATCGGGCCAGAGCGAGGAGTATGCTGGAGTCTCGAGTCCCGGTCCGCAAAGAAATGCCGGAGATCATAAGACACCTCCCCATGAAAATTCTATTTTCTCTCGCAGCCTAACATTCCCGAACGGGTCGTAGGAAGTAAGGTCGCCTGATGATGGACCCTGAGACAGCGTCTGTGGTCTCAGAATACCCCCGATAAGGCGGAGAGGGCGCCTGGATCTCGAAGATGTAGATGACTCCTCCCGGGCCCCGATGTCCGGCCCGTCTGGCACCCTCCGGCTGGTCCGGGATGCGAAGGCCGGGCGGTGTGGGCCCGACTGAGCTGGATATCCCACCGGCAGGCGAGAACCTCAAAGATCACTGCCAAAGAAGGGCAATGGCAAGAGGGCGCAGCCGGGCGTAGCGGCACTGGGGCCTGCATCACCGAGGCGCAGAGGGGCCAAGGGTCATGTGGGGCTCTGGCCAGAGTGCCTGCCGTAGAGCCGCCAAGAAGAGGAGCAGGGCCGACTAGCAGGGAGAAGGGCCCCGCGCACCAAGCGACCAAGCGAGCCGAAGCTCCTTCCCTCGTCACATCTCTCTGACCCGAGGGAAGAACAAATTTAGAGAGGAGGAGATGTTGTTTTCTGAAACTGAAAGGATGATTTGTGAGGTGAAAATGAAATGGAACAAGGGTTTATAAAGGGGAGGAGGGGTAGGCAGGAAGATGTGAGAATTAATGGTTTTTAATGACCATTAATTGCTTAGCTCAAAAGATTAGAAAATTTAATTTCCGTGGAACGCTAAACTGAGGGTCGCAGGATACAAAGAGCTCAGGAGGAGAAGATGAATGCACGTGTTGCGAAATTTCTCGCAACTGCGAATTTTCGCAGTCGCGAATTTTCACAACCCGAGAAATTCTCGTGCATATTTTGCTCTAAAACTGAACACCTGCAACAAGACAAACCCTAGAAAAATATGAGAAGTTAAACTAGATAAAAAAAAATAAAAAGAAAAAGAAAATTCACAAAATTTTGGAATTAAAAGTTATTAATGAAAATCCTAATTTAAAAATTGAAATAAAACAAAACAAAAATCTAACTAAAATTTGGAATGGTTTCCAAGTTCCTGCAGGAACCACTCCTCGTGATGTCAAAAGAGGTCTCAAGGAGGATCAAGGAGGAGAGAGGCCTCCATGCTCAGAGCGAGGTGTACCGCGCTGAATCAAACTCGCTTCCCGATGTCAAGCATTGGCGCCGTCTAGTGGTGCTGGTGGCATGAAAGACGCAGGAGAGCCGACCGGGTGCGCTTTGATCCTTCATCAACTCCGCTCGTTTCACTAATTTTCGCGCTTGTAAATACCGGCTTTCCCTTCACTGCGCTAATTTCTAGGAAGACTTCTTCCGACTTATGCCTCGGGTCTCACCGGCTTATCCTTGTTACTCAAATGAAAAATGTTGAGCTCCAAAGTCATGTTGCCAAAGGTGAGCTGTATACCCCATTCGCGCTGATTATAGCATTAGCCGTGGCTAAAATGGCCTCCCAAAGATGATGGGCGCACTCGCGACGTCGCCATCGGGCTCAGACAAGAACCACAAAATCTACCTGACAGAAGTTATCCACCTTTACCAAGACATCCTCAACTATCCCCTGGGTGATTTTCAATCGATCGATCTTCTAAGGATATGGTAATGCTCGGGTAGCTCACCTCTCCCAAACCTAATCAAGCCAGACATCGAGTAAGGCAACAGTTGACACTAGCTCCCAAATCCGGGGCAAAGGTTTTGTCTATGCAGTCCCTCCAATGTTGGATCGAGATGGTGGGGATCCCGGATCTTTGTATTTCAACAAGGTTTCAGACCGGATGATGTAGCCGCTGCTCGGGCCAGAAAGCCTTCTTATTAATGCCCAACCCCTTTTTGACTGTGCACAAGTCTTTGAGAAATTTTGCATAAGTTGGAACCTATTTGATATATCAAGCAGGGGAATGTTCACCTTGACCTGCCTCAAGACTTCCAGATGCCTTCGCTTAGGAAGCCTCGCTTCTCGCCTGGGGAAATCGGGGGCATGCTTCCCTTTCATTGAATCTTCTGATGATTATGTGTCTGTGCTCCTTCCTCCTATTCTTGTTTTTCCCACAGCTCGACACCGGCTTGCTCAATTTCCTTACCACTCTTAAAGTGATAAATGGCCTGACTTCATCCATTTCGTGTCAGTTCGCCGAGGTTTAGTTCATGTACTCCTCGATCGGGTAGTGTCCGGGAAAGGAACCCCCCTTTCTCCCTGCATCGCGTCGCCGACATTCAAAGCATCGGGATGGATAACTCAGATGGTATCAATTTTTCCGATTTAAAGCCAGAAGCCCTTCAATCCTTTGTCTATGGAGCTTACTTTTTTTCTATTCTTTGGTTTATCCGAAAGCATTGATAGTCATTCCTCCATTAAAAATTCCCTACCACCTTGCTCAACCATGATAGTCGCTCCATAGTGATGAAGTTGGTATCACGAGAAGTGGACCCATACTGTCAGCCATGTGCTCCCGGGGGTACATACGGGGTTTAGCTTCCGTGCCAAGTCAGTGGTTCTTCCAAATGGATTATAAGGTTACCATACCGGGCATCATTCGTGGCCTATTTCGCTCCACAACATTTGCATTTTCTACCTTCATTAAATCCCTTAATAGGGGGAAATTGGACAATGCTCCTCGATGATCGCAGATCGAAATCGGCATGGTCATTAGGCATAGATGCCCTTCACCACCGCTCCGAACTTCCTCGGTGGTTTCTCCGCCTCCAATTCTTCCATCCTGTTTAGGTGGACAGCTTAGCTTTAATTCCACTTCCTCCGTCGTTGCATAAATGCATCCCCAAGGTTTATCGCTGGTTTCATCCTCTGCACTCGATTCTGGCCATCCCATCCTTTGGAAGTTTCAGCCACGTAATTCAAAAGTCCATGGCTTCACTGGGATTTTTGCTAAGGAAGTCCTCCACACATGGTTTCCTGTGGAGTTGTTTCATCAAGGGGACATTCCATCGTGAGAAATGGTTCACTAGCATCCATGTATCAAAGCCATGATGAGGGTATGCAATCGGGATGGTCTCCCTGATATCTTTCCCAAGACTCGATAAAATCTTTCACCGTCACATCGTAAAGGTGTAGATCTTCCTCTCTGCTGTTAGTCTTATGAGCACTCGGGCACTTTTCAAAAATTCCATTAGCCTCCGCCCCGCTCCCGATGGTCCTCGTCTTAGTGAATTGGCTAAATTCGCTTTATCTTCGAGGGTCAAAGGGAAAGCCTTCACCGAGCAAGTCCATATCGACGCACCTTCCTTGAAAGTCGCGGCAAACTTCCTCAAAATCCCGAATATGCAGTATGGATTTCGCTTTCCATGCTATGAAAGGCCTTCCGGAGCAAGTACCCTAAATAGAAGGTCCATCACGCATATCCTCCGCAGAGGGTATTATGCATGAGGGTGCACTCACCCGTGGATGAATGCGGATCCTCATTGATCTATAGGCATCGGGTTCCCGATGAACCCTCTGTCGCTCATTGCCCTCGTGGAGTCTCCATCCGACGGGTGTAGGTTAACTTTACAACCTCTTCAATCAAGCAATTAGCCTCTCCAATCCGTCTCAGAAGTGTTTCGTTCCATCGCATAAAATCGGCTAAGTGATCACATCACAAGCAAGAAACTAACAAAACTAGACCAACAAAAAGGTTATTGGTTAGCTAAAATCAAAATAATATTACTACCAGACAGTGGAAGTCTTCAAACTCCTTTGCAGTTGAAAAATTTTCAAATTCCCTCGCAAAGGAACTACAAGTGGGGAAAATGAATAAAATTAACAAGAAACGAGATAAGACAATACTTGTGGGATGCGGAATCACAAGTTCTCGCTTCTTCCACTAAAGGCACCATCACGCACCCGCCAATTGATTCATTTCAAATTCAGTAGGTGTTCTGAATCAACAAAATTTATAACCTAGATTCCCATTTTACTCGATTTAGCAAAGCCATCGTAATATCGTGCTGCTCTGTGGCTTCCAACATGTGGATGGGTTTTCTCTGTGAGAGAGGGGTTACAAGCAGGTATTGAAAATGGTGTTTTCTCTCCTTAGATTAAAAGGGTGTGTGGAAAAATGTTGTGTGAATGGTTGCAAATTGAAATAAATTACAAAGTTAAAAGAGAAATCCTGTCTCGCCACCTGGCTTAGTGTTCTGTTAACTAACATACTTCTGGTCTATCTCCTCGCATTTGGGAGCATGACATATAGTCATTTCCCTAACCCATCTTCTTTTTAGCCTTTAAAACCTAAACCCTAAGAGCTTTCCTTTTGAAAGATAACATTTCATTAGGCAAAAATGTCCCACAGCTTAAAAACACATCTCAAAAAAACCCACCCTAATTTGTATAACTAGCAGGAGACAATTAGAATCGAACCTCAATGGATCTTAGTGAAAATATCCATTGAACCCAAAAGCTCACAAATACACACAAAGAGAGTATGCTTAAGAGATTTTAACCTCAGTGAAAAACAGGGGCACAGAAACCCTAAAATGGAAACATGCAGAACATGAGAACATGCAGCTTAAAACCCTAAAAACAACACTCCACTGCCTTCCCTTCAAGGATCAGGAGATTGCCAAGCATCCTCGATTTGTCATCAAGGGGTGTTTGGCTACCAAGAAATGCAAGAAATTAAAGGGGGAAGAAGAGAAAATCACCAATGCTATAAGGAGGAGGAAGCTTCGTGCTTGACTGATTGATTGAATGATAAGATGTTTTTTTTTATTACAACATGGTTGAGCTTATATAGGCTCAGTAAAGAGAAAATTACAAAAGTGTATTAAAGAATCAAAATTACATAAGGGTAAACTTGTATAAAACCACCAACAAGTGGATCAAAAAGCATATAGCTGGTACAGGTATGAGCAGTGTTCGCAGATTGCAAAAATTGGCAACCTGCGAAATTTCGCAGGTTGAGAAAATTTGCAACCCCCAAAATTTCCACAGTTTTCTCCTTCAATCTTCAATAAATTACCCGAATTTAACGATTTGATCATTTAGCCCGACCAAATTTTCAGTTCATCAGGTTTCTTGAGTCAAATTGAGGAATCATGAGGCTTTCGACCGCAAACTACTAAAAATAGCTACAAATGTGACTGGGTGAGCAAAGCCTGGACTAAATATGTCAATTGATATTGAAGTCGATTATACACAAAAGCGCATAAAACCTCGCTATAAACAAGGCTCAATAATCGCACTATTCAGACTAATCGCACCCAGAAATTAAAGGAGCGCCTCGACATGAAAGAAAATGAAAAAAATGGAACATGATTGTGAAAGGGAATTTCACTTAAGATTTCGGGCACTGCCTTGAGAGTCGCCCAACGTAGATCACTCGCATTTGTGACTACGATCGCTTTTAGCGTTATCCAACAATTTGACTTGAGGGTAGTCCAATATTTTACCTAAACTCCTAGAGTGTGGTTTCTCAAGAACAAAAAAGCTTTGTTTTGGATACGGTATTTTCAACAAATGTATTACCAAAAAGTGTGTGATACGACGTATAGATTCGCAGAGAGTTGGATTCGGTGGTCATCGCACACCCCCTCGATAAGGCCACGTAAAAACAACTGGAAAAATAGTAGAACAAATAATATTTAGAAAATATCCTAAAAGAACAATAAAAAAAGAAAACATAGAAAAAGGAAGCCTAGATGAAAAGTTATTAGAACAATACTTAGAATTAGAAAAGAAAAGAAAAATAAAAGAAGGGAAAAATGATACTGTATTTAAAAACTATGTATCGAATGAGTCAAATAAGTGAAAGTGAAATGGAAGATATAATGATAGAATTACAGATTATGAATTTAAATGACACAAAAGATGTAAATCCCATAGGACATGTAGGAGGACCTAGTAAAATAAAAGAAGAACACCCAAATATATTTGAAAAACAATATAGAATACCTAAATACAAACCAAAAGAAACAAAAATTGAACACTTAGGAAATATAGGTGTATACCTATATATAGACTGTCAAAAAGATATTAAAACAGTATTAAATAAATGGTTTCAAACAATGACATTATATTTTATGACACAAGGAACAGATTGAGATAATAATACAAAAACTCAAATAATGATAAGAACATTAACAGGATGTGTTAGAAAATGGTGGGAAGGATTATCAACCCCTAGTTTCAATGTAATTACAAATTACACTACTATAGCCTTTGAAAATAGCATATTTGAAGGTGTAGATACTTTTATTAGATACATAGTAAATGAATTCTCCTAGAGAATTATGGACAGATGACAAGATTACCACAAGAAACTGACCAGAGACTTAACAGAGACTGGACAAGATACAAATTAATTTAGAGATTTAATTCGCTCCTAACTGTGAGACAGATCGATTTCCGTCCCGCATTTGAGACGGATCTAAGATTGAATCATTCCGTCTCTATTTGTAGACTAATTTAGAGATCAATGATTCGTCTCGCATTTGAGACTCGATCTCGAGACTTAAAATCATTATGTTCCCCTATTTAGAGACTAAATAGAGACAAAATAATTTCCTTCTAATCGTGAGACTGGTTTCTAATCAAAGACGAATAAATCCATCTTTGATTAGGGGATGGAAAAGTTCGGGTTTCTGGGTTAGAGATGCCTAATGATTTCCGTCTCAAATCTGTGGGGTTTTAAATCACCCTCGTTTCTATTTAGGGACCTAAAATAGAGATGGAATTTCCGTCGACATTAACCTTTGAAAAAAAGAATAGTATGAGACTAAAAAATTCAAAATCTATTTGTCCTTCAAAACAATCTAGGTTTTATCCCTAATATTTGTTTTATTTTAGAAAATATCCTATTTCCGTCTCTATCTATGTATTTTTTTTCTACTTTTTATAAGTAATGTTTGTAAAAAAACATAAAATGAATAAAAATAACTAAATAATTTGTTTTTTAAATAGAAAGTCTAGAATCACAACATATATTAGTTAGCTCAATCCAAAAACATACCCTAATAATAATAAATTAGAAAATGGTCCAAATTTTCCCCACATCATATCCAAGGAAAAAAAAATCTTGCACATATGAAAGCATAATTCCCCTATAAATCTTTAGTAGGTTGTGTAGATGTTATGTCTAAACGTGGGCAGCATGTGATAAATTAGACGTCATAATTTCCTAATTTACATCCGAAGATATAATATATTATTATTTTAATATATTGCGATATTAATTGATCAAGGTTGTGGGATACAACCATTCACAAGACCATTTCACACTAAGACAATCTTCTCAATACAAGCCAAGGCCAAAGACATGAAACAATCTTACAATATAATGGCTCCAGATTGCGATACAACTACTCACAAGACACTTCTCACACTTGAAGGCCCTCGATTGGGCAATACAATTTGCAGCAGTTGAGACACAAATACGTAATCGCTGATACGATACCTTTTGGCCGGATATACAACCCGCAAGGAGCCGACGTGGGATATCGATAATCGTGAATCAAGTAACACGTCACGCTTTACCCGCAATACTAAAGACAGAGCATGTTGGTCGTATCGCAAAGCATGACCACTACATCCTGCAATACAAAACATCTTGGGCCTAAACCCAAACCCACAAAATGCGCCTGCCGCTTCCAATCATCGAGCTTATAAATACTCATTTAGGGTTTCGAGGAAAGCTACTTTTAGCCTGGGACTAGCTAACTCTCGCTGCCGGAGTTGATATTCTTGTATATTATTTTTGTTTTCTTTTTCTTTTCTTCGTTACCTTCTTTATTCTTCCATTGCTCGAATAGGATTAGTTTCAATTCTAGATTAGTTTCTTTGCTTTTAGGGATGGATTCAAGCCTAATCGAGTAAAAATGAATCAAGAAAAATTAATTCGAACTAACCTCTCTGGGTCATCTCCACATGTACATGGAAACTTCCAACTGTACTTATTAGGACTATTCTCCAATATTAATATTATTAAACATTATAATTATATTAAAATCTAATTAATAAATATTAGTGTGAATATTGGATATATAAAATATGAGCCGTCCAATCCAATGTGAAAATCCCAAGAATTTATAGTAGCTGTTTTCCCAAGCCTTGCTTCGGAAACAATCAAATACCCATTATTTTTATTATTTTTATTTTCTCGGGGATCATTTATTTCTTTTTAATAATTCATTTAGACTAGTTGGAATTGCATTTGAGCAATCAGTGCTTCTTGAGTATATAAATATATATATATTCTGAAAACACAGAGAAACAAAGAAACAGGGGAACCGTGTTCTCCCCGTTTTCCCCTTTTTTTTTTTCTTTTTTTTTTTTTTTGAGAATGTAAAACATTTTAAAAAAAATAGGCCCGTAGGATCTATTTGGATCATATTTTTAAAAACTATTTTATGTTTTAAAAAACAATGAGAATTAGTAAATCAGGGAGAACATTTTGGTTCATAGTTGTTTTTTTTTTTTCTGAAAAAAACATAAAAAACAAAAAAAAAAATTTAATTAAGAGAATACAATGGGCTTTCAAAACATCAAATATCGTTCTTACGTTTCTAAAATCATTTCCAAATATACTGAAAACAGAACTTAAATTTTAACATAAGAACTTTTTTTTATACATCTTTTCACTCAGGACATCAATATGGTTTGCTCTACGGTACTAAACCTCTTAAGTCTTACTCTATACAAGATACGTCAGAATGATTTGAACAATACCACGTCGTAACAAGCCAACGATAAGCCAAACTCCGATAAGATGAAAACATAAAAAACAAGACAAAACCTAAATTTTTGTGGAAAAAACCATTTTATTAAGCAAGAAAAAGATGTAGATGAGTGATTTCTCTCAAAAAATGATCATACCTTCTTATAAATATAGGAAATAGATCTAGCCCTATAAAATATTGGATTATCTGAATAATTGAATGTATCAACTTTCCATGATTTGTTTAAATTTTAAGCTTCTGAACGCAATTTTGTTTTTAAAAAATTGAAAAATAAAAAATAAAACGTAGTTGGCTGGTTTGGAAAAATTAAAATAAGTTTAAATTTAATTTTTTGTTTAAGTGAAAAGGCTATTTTGACTGGAATGTCATTTCTTTTCTTACCCTTTTATATTTTGGAATGCTTTCTGATTATTATTGCCACTCAAGAAAGGTGAAAAACATCTCACTTATTTCGAATCAAATTATTTCCAAAAACATCTCACTTATTTCTTACCCTTGTTCTTGAACCAGCGAAGTCCTTTTCTCAGAGAAGACTTGACCTTACCTTCAACAGTGTAAACCTTGTACTTCGCGATCCGCTTTCACCTCTTCGTATCCGGATCACCAAAGTTCCACAGCTTCGCCGCTGAAGAGCTGGTCACTCCCGTCTCTAGCGGTGGCACCAATTGTAGATCCAGTGATTGAGCCCGCGCCGCGAACGTTTGACAGTTGCTGAAGCTCTTTCTGCTCACAATCCCCGGCCTCCTGTCTACGTCGGAGCTGTGGTATCCCGACGCGTACTGATCCATTCCTCTCCGTTTGAACCTTTCAGAATCGAGGGAAAGAAAATGAACAAGAAATTAGGTTTTATCATTTATGCCTAAGTTTCTGTTTGGGCTATTGGCTTTATCGTAAAATACACAGAGGCCGAAGAAAGAAACTTCAGCATATTAGCTATAATGTTTTGTGATCCGTGCTGGTGGTCTCTATACTCGTCTTCACACTCTCTCATGTTATCGTCTTCACAGACGAATCTTGTCTCCCTTTGAGGTAAATTTGGTTTTGTTTTGATATGTTTTGATCTGATTTCCGTTTCCAAGATCTGGTTTTTGTTTGTTTTTTATTATTTCACGGTGGGGATTTAGGAATTCCGGTGAGACATTAGAAGTCCAAGATCTGGACTTCTAATGTCTCATGAACCACGAATTTAAAGACAAAAAAGTAAAACCACCAACTAGAAATCCAGCTAACCACTTTCTCCTGTTTTTTTCACCAAAACATGTGTCATCCTCCTCTATATAACCAAACCAACCTTCTATTGGACTTCTTCCATCACATGACAAAAAGTTTATAGAGATGATTTTTTTTAATCAATTCACTATGGAAGGTTGTTTGTTTGGGTATTCATGTGAGTCATGAGGAAAGATTGGGTGGTGGAAACAGGTGTGGGAGATGAAATAGAAAAGAAATAGACTATTATAGCTTCTAAAACCTAATCGTTTGTAGAGAGCTTAGCTAGGTTTCGATGGAAGTTACTAGGTGTTGAAATAGACTGCTTTGTGCGGATTGAATGCTATAATAGTCTTGATACCTAAGATGATATAGTGGATAAAATCAATGGGGATGCAAATCCCATTAAAGCAATATATTAGCCTCACTAATTGATCAAAGGAATGCATAGTAGTTGTGAATGCCATGAAACTATCCTCAAAATGTAATAATCTATGACTCCAATAATCTATCCTCAAATGTAAGTAATATATTAGGCTCCAATATCTTGTTTGTCACACGTTTGATCCCACCAAAGTTGGCATCGATTAGTCAAAAACCCCTTAGGGGATAGCCATGATTTGGAAGCATGGAGGATAATTTGCTAATTATAAGCATATAAGCCAAACCAATCTTCTATTTGGTGCTCCTCTAATCTTACTGTAATTTTTCCTTTTATTTTATTTTTTTTCTTTGATCACTTTCAAATTAAAGTCAAATAAATAACTTATTGGTATAATTTACAATGATATAGTAAAAAGAAATTGATAAAAATGCATTAATAAACATTGTGTGAGTATGATTCATGGGACACCTGACACCCCTAATGAAAGAAGAACCACTAACATAACATAGTTGGGTAAGGGTTGGGCTACAGATTTTATTTACCTGCAGGAGACAACTTGGTATTATTGTTCCAGTTATTTATCCTTGACCACACGCATGAAGCAAACCCTTCAGGAACTGATCAAAGGCTTTCCTTTTTGCTTCTAATTCCAATGAGGGGAAGGGATACACCCCACCCATGTTTTTTCCATGATCTGATACGTTGTTCCTCTAACCTCAAGGATGGAACAAATTGTTGCCTGCTACCTACATACAAAAGAGAAAGCATAGATTTAGAATAGGAAGAATGTAGTTTTACTTTTATGTCATCTTTGTATAGAACCTACTTTTAAAAATATGGGGAAATTTTATTGGGAGATATAGCCTATAAAATGATCATCACTGTGCTTCATGATTTCAGTAATTGTTATATTGTGTGAACCTGAGGTTATAGATTGTCGTAGGTGATAACTTGTGGAGTTAATTTGGCTAGAATATATGCTTCTCACCATTTATTCACCTTTTATTAGTTGTCGCAGGCCAACTAAGGTAGAGCAATCTATTCTTGAAGACCAGCGAAGAACAGGTTGTACAAGAAGGCACAAAAAGGCACTATGGTGTAGAGCCGCTACAAATGCCAACACTAAACATACTATTCCCTGCATCTCTACATCCATTGGTAATTCGGTATGCTTCAATCCCTTTCCTTTTCTGAAAAGGATTATAAATTAAGAGTATTTATGACGGCTTTGCACATTCTCTGCCCCACAAAGCCTAAACACAATTACTTTACATGAGGTTTTGCACTTTTTTATGCCATTTTTACAATTATTCTCAAATAAATAGGCTGAAATACAGTTTCCTAGAACGAATGAGAAAGTGAATGGTAGAAATTGTTAATGGGGATAGGTTGGCTTTATCAAATCCAACCCAGCCACACTTGAGTAGATCAGGACATGGCTCTTTTGGGAGATAATAAACGGTAACCTATATAACATAACCAAGGCATAACGCTAAAATATTTATGGGTGCAAATCTTTAAGATGCATTATAAAAATTTATTTGTTCGAATAATTCAGTAGAGTGATTAACACGTTAAATAGGGATACTAATCATATTTACTCAAACAAGATGAATCACATGATATACCTGTTTAGTAATTTAATCACATTATTATTTGAATTCGTACTTTTAACCAATGATGCTTAATTCCTTTCCTTTTCATACTATCTCTTTCATGTATCACATTCTCTGCCCCACAAAGCTTGTCATGGCTCTTTAGTCTCTAAAGAATTATTCAAAATGTCAGGTCACACCGTTGAAAATTAGAGATTATAATATGATTCAGAATCTAATTTCAAGATGTGATTTGAAATTTTACCAATTTTATAACCCCATCCAATTAATTGGAAGCTATGGTTGTTTGTTTCTTTCAATTATATATGGGGGAATGAGGTTCTTCATTCTCACTTTATTGATGCTAGGAGCCATGTTGTGATTCAATTGTAGTATGAAATTCTTGGTTAGTTGTTGCTAAGTATATGTTATTCTCAATGCTTTTTTTTTTTTTTTTGTCGAGATTTAGCTTTATGTTTACCGATCAATCTGTTGTCCATTATGCGCATAGTCATAATTAGCCCCAAATAACATTAACAATATATGCTTCTCTTTATTATATAAGGACTAAGAAATTTAAAAATATATAAAATATTGATTGTCCTCATGTGTTTTCATTAATGTGGAATTATGGCGAGTTCGGAGCAGATAATGGATGTATAATAGGATGAGCGGTGGTTATTTAAACCCAAAATTTGTTGAGGGAGTGCACGTTTTTGTTCAATTTGCAATTAGTCAACCAGAATGGACTGATGGACCGAGAATAAGGTGTCCATGTAGTATGTGTAAGAATCGAAAGTTTTTAGAAATCGAGAATGTGAAGTTACACCTAAAGGCAAAAAGGGTTTTATAGCAGATTATTATGAGCGGAGATTTCATGGGAAACTACAACTCAGAGAAATTCATGAATCTGGTGAAGGTCATACATTAGCTTATGTTATTGAATCACCCGATCCATACCATACCATGGTTATGATGCAGGTCTCGACTGACTTCGACACTATGAGAGGAGTCCAACCGATAGCAAAAAACTCGTATGAGATGTTACGTTACCGATCACTACGCTGTGGTGTGAGAAGACTCGCGCTATCCCAGTGAGCTCGATTGTTGAATATTAAATCAGAATATCATTTACCGGAGAGATGTTAAAATTCCTTATTGGAATTTATGAAAGAGGCACTGCCTTAGAGAAACACATTGCAAGAGAATTTTTTACTGATAATGAAGAAGATAGGTTGAAGATTGGTTCTTCTCATGGGGAAAATTGATTGTTGTGAGGTGGGTGCATGATATCGGGTGTAGATAGCTTAGTTGCAAGTTATGTGGGCATCCTAGGTACAGTGCTGAGAAGGGAGTCAACAAAACACAGGCGAGGTTCCGGGATAAGAGGATGTATTACTTTCCTCTCATTCCTAGGCTACAAAGATTGTATGCTTCAAAAGCAATTGCTAAGGATATGCGTTGGCATGATGATCATGACAAGGAAGACAATGTTATGTATCATCCATCTGACTCGAAGGCTTGGTCTCATTTTGACCAGGTGCATCCTTATTTTTCCGCGGAGAGTAGAAATGTCAGGTTGGGATTATGCATAGATGGATTCCAACCATTTGATAAATCGGGTAAGCAATATTCGTGTTGGCCAATCATTGTAACACCATATAATTTTCCACCGGGGATGTGTATGAAAGAGCCTCATATGTTCTTATCAGTAATTGTACCTGGGTCGAACAACCCTAAGCATAAGATATATGTGTTCCTTCAACCATTGATAGCTAAATTGAAACACTTGTGGGAGGTGGGTGTTGAAACATATGATGTGTCTCAAAAACAGAATTTTCAAATGAGAGCATCTTTGTTATGGACTATTAGCGATTTTCCGGCATACTCCATGTTGTCTGGATGGAGCACAGCCGACAAATTAGCTTGTCCGCGTTGTATGGAGTACTCAGATGCATTTTCACTCCCAAATGGTCGTAAGACATCATGGTTCGATAATCATCGAAAAATTCTCGGGCCTCACAATCACTTCTTCGCATTTAAACAAGAACCGCTTTATTAAAAATAAAATAATTTTGTCCTAGGGGCCACCGCCCACCTCTGGCCCGAACATAAATTTTAGAGCATATCGAGATGTTGGGACTTAGAAAGGTAACTGAAGCTGATGTAGATGAAATCAATAGCAACATTTGTAAATCTAGTGGTTATGGTTGGAGAAAACGTAGTATATTTTGGTATTTACCTTATTGGAGTACCAATCTGATTTGTCACAATCTCAATGTCATGCACATAGAGAAAAATGTGTTTGAGAATGTGTTCAATATTGTCATGAACATTGAGGGCAAAACAAAAGACAACATCAAAGCTAGGGAGGATTTGGCGATGTTTTGTCGACGAAAAGAGTTAGATAAGATGCTAATGGTAAGTATCCAAAGGCAAACTACACTTTGGATAAGAATGGAAAGCAAGTTGTTTGTGAATGGGTGAAAAACCTCAAATTTCCCGATGGCTATATGTCGTAAATATGGGACGATGTGGACTTAAAGAAGTTACAAACTGAATGAAAAGTCATGATCAAGCCACGCCTTTATGCAGAGGTTAATCCCAATAGCATTTCAGAATTTGATGCCAACGAATGTTTGGGAACCACTGACCGAGTTGAGCTTATGGTGAAAACCCCACCCCCGATGGCTATATGTCAAATACGGGACGATGTGTGACTTAAAGAAGTACAACTTTTGAATGAAAAGTCATGATCAATAATGCCTTATGCAAGAGGTTAATCCCAATAGCATTTCGTAATTTGATGCCAACGGTCGCTCGTAAATCCACCGACCGAAGCCGAGCTTATCTTTAAAGACTTAACCTGCATTTAAACTCAAGGGAGGAAGATATGAGGAGATCTGAAAGCTAGAAATTCGCAAGAATTTAAAAGTTAGAGAGGATATTTCTCCGCTTTTCGATCGACCGGAACATTTCGTCATTCCATCGCATATGAAGCAAGGATAAGCAGCTCCAAGACAGCTTCGATGTACCTGCTTGAGAGGTACTAATTTCTCATATTAAATTTTCAATTTCGATATGTGATGTTAGCAACATATGAAAACACTAATTGTTGTCATATATATATATATATATATATATATATATATATATATGTATGTATGTATGTATGTATATAGGTTCCTTCGTCATTTGAAAAAAATGTTGCGAATAAGGCTCGAAAGTGTAGGGTTCAATATGTAATGGGTATTTAGTCAAGAAGCATCCAACTTTTGTTCGTGATTACTTTGAATCGCATAACCACACAAGACAAATTTAATGTGCCCTCGTAATGATGATGGCGGGCTAAGTATTCCAATAGAAGGCACTATCAATATTCACATATCCCGGATGATCTTTGGCTGAACCGCAAAGCCTGTGCCAATTGAAGGGAACTTCTGGGTCGCTTCAAACCTATATTCTTTTGAATTGTGATGAGGTTACACCTTATATCGAGTAAGTATTTTTTAATATTAGTAAAATTATTGACTTTTGTATTTTAATGGTTTTATTTTTTTATTTGAAGTATTTACATTCTCAACCTGCGCGAACAAGATCCAAGAATTAGCGATGCTGACATTGATCAAATGCTCGATAATAATTTTGTTGAATGGTTCGAACTTTATGTAAGAGATTTGCTCTTTACATAATTTTTGTAATCAAATACAAATCAAATTATCATTAACATTTTTGATAAATACACATAACCCTGCACAACTGATAAACATCTTTGTAAAGGTTCTTTGCCTTGGTGGTCAATGGGAACCACAAATATGATTCAAAACTGTACTTTGTCAATGGCATGTAACACATAGGCCTGATCAAGCCGAGCTACTATGAATACTATGTTTCATTATGGTATAAACTATAAGAAAATGTTAGATTATTATAGCTTCCAATTAATGAGAGATGGTTGGAAAGATATCTCCTAGTTATCCATTCCAACCTAATTTGCTCTGATTTTTAATGTGACTGGTTTGGAATCTTCCAAGATGGAAACAGAGAGCCCAAACACACTGTATATTTAATCCAGCTGGGGCGGTTTGATTTGATATATAACTATCTATAATAAGAATGGTGCCGTGAGTATTATGAAACAGACCTTCTATTAACAAAAAAAACAGATTGATAATGTAAAAGATTAAGAGGCAAATATAGAGATGCCCAATTGAACAAAGAAACTTTCAATATTTAATTTATCTTCTAAGATACTTGAATTAATTCATTGACTGATTTATGGTGGATAATATTGATCTGGCTTTAATGATCCAAATGGTGGAGATATAGGTTCCATGTGTAGAGATGAAATTGAACTAAGATGAGCTTGAACATGTTTTGGGTAACTGAATCAAGATGAAGATGATGATGAAGACTTTGTTGATTTGTAGTATTTTTGCAAATCTGCTTGAAACAATCTCTAGTAAACTTTATCTCCCAAGATATTATAATCACTAGTTGTCCATTTTTTGACTCCTTAACTCGGCTATCGATGTAACGGGAAGGATGAGTTTGAATTTCATAAGGTTTCAACAACAACAAATCTTTCAGATTATATTCTTTGAAATCATATTGTGAGAATTTTGACATAATTTACATAAATAAATTTGCTGAAAATGTTATCCATATTGCATAATTTTCTTGTTTTCACCTCTCACCTTGAAAAAAATTCCAATTTTTCAGGGAGAAGGTAGTTTAAACTTCAATTTGTTGCACCGTAGTACAAAGAAAAGCTCTATAAATAAAACATCTTTTGTGATGAACTTGATTAAGTTTTCTGATTTTGTTTTTTCAAGCAGGAAAATCTCAGCCATACAACTTTTCGATCATCTTTGCTGTATATAAGCGTGAAAGGGTCTCGCTTAAGGTTTTTTTCATCACCTTCACCTGGGCTGGAGAGCCACTTGAAATCTTTCAAGGCTGGGCCAGCCGTTGATTTTCTGATCCTCAGATACTCAGGCACCCATCGAGAAACAATTTTCTTCCAAAGATTTTACTGCCAGTGATAGCCTATCGAGGACTCTTTACTCAGATATGATTATGATATTTAACACAAGTGTTTCTCGCTTTGAAGAAGATTCAAACAAGTAGTTATTTGATTGTTTATCTTCAATTATATTAAGCATGTTTTCTTACCGCCCTTGAATTTTTCTTCTTGTCTATTTACGCAATGTTAATATAAGATGTCAAGTTTTCTCGAATTTTTTACAGCTTCTTATACTTTTTTTTTTTACTTAATGATAAGTAGAATTTTTTTTCAGCTTAATGCTAATAAGTACTTAATAGTATTAAGTATTAAGTTGTTTGTTATCATTAAATAACATGCTTTGGAAATTTATTGGAAAATTTGTTACCTTTCCAAGGATGAGTATAAGAATCAAGCATAATATAAATGGTATCAGGATTGTTTGGTGTACATCCAATGAAGACCTAGGTCATCAGCTCTAGTCTGATTTGGAGGTTTGGTGATATTTGTGCACGGATGATGAGCTTAAAAGTCATCTATTTTTAGTCCATTTTTCTGATCTATTTTTATCTAAAAAGACTGATTTATGTGCAGAAACATGGAATAATCCAACCAACCGGTTATATAGCAGAAATTCGGGTTAAAAGAAGAATTTTTTGCTAAAAAACGAAAGGTATGACAAAGGCATCGATATAATGATTGGCAGTCGCAAATAGAAAGCATTGCTGAGCGAAAGGACCCGATGTCGTGAAGCTCGACAAAGAATCAAAATGCATATTCAAAGTTGCACAATAAACTCCGCCGCAAATGAAGCCGAATTGAAAACAAAATGAGCCGGAGCGAAGAAACTCAAGGTCAAGCAATCAGAATCAAGAAAAAGAAGATACGATGTTGGCGACATCCGATGCGTACCGCGATTATCAACACGAATCGATGCACCGCGACATCGCTTACAAGGAGAAAGAAGTCGCGACAACATCACCAAGAAGAAGGTCGCGGCATCATTCGGGAGACGCTGACAAAGAATAGTGAAGAAAAAGATATGATGACAACACCGCCGCCGACAACAATTTTACAAAGGAAGTCGGAGACAATAGTGCTTCTGTCAGCGACAATGGGCCAAGAAAAGAGGTCGCATAACACCGGATGTCGCGACATCAATTGCAAAGACTTAAGGTCAGCGATAACATCGTTCTCGTCGCACATCAACTACACAGGGCGGAAGTCGCGACATCATTCGCTGGTCGCGACAACATTGGTAAGAGTAAGGGAAGTCGCGATAACATCTGGTGAGGTCAGCGACAACCACTACAGAGAAGAGGTCGCCAAGAATATCCACTTGTCGCGACATCAAACGCACAGCTAAGGTCGCGACGCCCTTAAGCTATCGCGAGATCACCACTGAAGACATGTCGCAACCAAACAAAGGCTTCGCGATAAAGACTGATATAGGTCATACTAAGGACTCGATGTCGCGACAAGATCAACAAATCGGGCCGCTTAACTTGAAATCCACAATGAGTACGCATCAATTAAAAATTCAACTTTAACCCTATAAATACACAAAATTGCTTATCAAGAAACGCAGCTCTCGCGACTCGGGAAGAGAAACTGGTTGTCAAGGCTCTGTGATTTTTATTTTCTTTTCTTTCTTTGTTTTCGTTTTTTTTATTTTATTTTAGATTAGATTAGCTCAGATTTCATTCTAATTTGACTAACGTTAGTCAGAAGGATCGGAGTCAATGCGTATGTTTATTTCTTAAAATTACTGTCTGGTTGTTTGAATTCCAGACAAATTTTGGGATTTCAACACCTGGCCCGACATGCTGGTTTTCGACGTATTGAAGCCAATGTATGGTATAATCAAGAATTTAGGAAACCCGCCTTCATCAATTGACATTATTGTCGAATAATCTTTCCCAGCATTTCATTCATAATAGCTTAACTTCGTATGTTAAATCGACTCACGGGTTTTGCATGTTCTTGAATTGATCCCACTTTTACCCAGACCCATAACGAGGTTGTTTCAGCTCGATTTCCCGTGAGGCCCTCTGGTGACACAGAAGGCATTCCCGAGAGCAAGAAACAATTTCGGAAGGTATTTTGAACCTCGACATTGTCGATTCATCGCGCTCAGATATTTAAATCAATATATCCTCTTCCTCGGGCCAGAATCGGTAATGAGCCTGAGCAGCTTATAAATTTAAGTAGGACAGAGAGTTCACCTCACCCGAATAGTGAATTCGATCCCGTGTTAGCAAGGATCTAATCAAGGAAAGAGTAAGCTATTCTAATTTTCAGGCGATAACCAAGATAGGCCAAGAATTCTCAAGAATGACTAACTCAAGGATAAGTCCATGTACCATGTTGTGGGTAATGGCGTACCGGTGTTAAAAACACCCAACAAGGCAACTAGTTTTAAAAGTAGTTATTTCACCCCCAGGTCGAGAGAAACAGCTATAGAGGATTAACTGCGGTGGTATGGAGAGATCCAAATACACTATATTAACTTTCGACTTTAAAGATCCGTAGTTCAAACCAAAGATGCAAGACAGATCAGAGGAATTGATTCTTCACAATAGCCGATTATTCAATGTTTTCTTTAGAGATAATCGTTAAATCTAAATTTGTTATCTTTGATATTTCAATATTCAATTCATTTATTGCTCATTCATTTTTCTTTACATCATTCATTTCCAAGCTTTCAAAGCAAAATTCACCATCGTGACATCGCCCAAATAAGATGCAGCTTAAGTAGTCGCGGTAAGTAGCTGACGAAAATTCTCAGATATCTGCGGGGATCGATATCCGACTTAAATCCATTTTTATTACTGGTTTAATTGCACTCAAGAAGATATCGATCAAAAACCACAATTTTAAAATGGTTTACTCTTACAAAATATCTTTTAATCAAGTGATACTTAAAGAAACTCACACTCAAGTTTAATGGTTTATTTATCGAGGATTGCATAATAGTCCTTGGGTAATAAGTCTTAAATTTGAATAGTGTTTTGATCCATAACAATTTATTGATGTAGTCTAACGAGTCTTATGGTATTGCTTGCTTCAGGATTAGATAATAGTCCTTAGGTGATGATTTCATAAATTTGTATACATCTTTTTCGTCCTACACGTTTTATGCGCCGTCGGGGATTAGATAATAGTCCTTAGGTGATGATGTCATAAATTTGTATACATCTTTCGTCCTATAATTAAGTTTTATGGCGCTGTCGGATCGAAGGAATTTAAGAATCAATATTCGTATTTAAAGAAAGAAATGCTAATTTGGACATTCGAGAAAAAAAGAAGAACAAAAAACGCTTTTTTAAGCAAATGACTACATCAATCACTAACCTTTTAACAAACCATATTGAAAATTATTTGTCGACCGTATCAATCCTATTAATGCAAGTGTGTTTTGATTTCAGTGGACAAAATTTTAATGCATAGGAAATCAGAACACCGACCGATTCCAAACATACGTAATTGTAGAGAACACTTAAGCTTCGAGAAAGATAAAGAAGGTAAAACTCAACCATGGCATGAAAAGCACAGATCGAATTAAGCACATGGGAAGGTACTAGAAGGCTCTAATCATCGTATACTATGGAGGACTTCCTAAGCCTACTATTCAAGATGAGTACTCATAATCGGGCAAACAATTTACGATGTAAACAATTTTTGACCCTAACCAAAGATCTAATACAATGGTCCAAGAAAGATCGCCATCGGGTCATCCCACTGGCGACCCAAACGAGCACCGGGAAGATTTCTCAGATGGCTAACACAAAGGAAGTTGAACGGGTGAGACCGTGTCATCAAACCGCATCTATTCTATCTTCGGAGATACACAGCCTACATGGTATGAATCTTTACCATATGGCTATGTTGATACTGGGAGGAGTTAAGAGGCCTACTGGGGTAGATTCTTTCCCACCCCCAATTCCCGTAGAGAAGCAGAGGAAATCATCAGGTTTCAAATAGGGAAGATGAAAGCCTCAGAGGTACCGGGAAAGGTTCAAACGGTCGAAGATGTCCACGTATCGGATAGATCCAAGACTCGGGATGGACATCAGATATCATGCCTCAATGATATATCGTGCGGATCATCGATGCTTCATGTCAGGGAGCATTCAAACTGCGCGTCAAGAAGCAAGAGTCGGACAAGACCGCTAAATGCAATATGAAAACTCCTTCCGAGTTTTCAAGAGGAAAACAGCAGAGAGGAAAGTGGGATCATGGAGCCGGGGAAAGATGATGTACCTATGGAGGCCAAGTCGATGCCATTACGCACAGCCGATGCCAGCAAAGGAAGACACACACTCGCCTACGAGATAAAGAGCAGCTTGAAAGAGAGTTATCAAGGGAAGTACAGAGAGCCATCAAGAACACTCCTAAGATGCCAAGAGGTTAAGTATCCTGGGAGTCAAGAAATTACCATTTCAAACCCAATACTAACTCGCCAGCATTATTATCACCCAAAGATCGGCGAACTACGGTAACTTCTCTATACGCGGAGGGCTTCACAAGTGCCCAAGGCATGGATGTAACCCTCAACAGGTTATTAACAACCACCAAGGTCCTTAGCAGCTAAAGAAGAAGGAAATGAACACGAAATGAATATCAATGAGGAGGCCCAAACTTCAAGAACAGATGTCGCATTTCACGGGGATAATAAGAAGTCGGCTGAACCTCCATGAATAAAAGTTTATAATTGGAAGCAATCGCTACCACCTCTCAAATTTTTCTGCACCACCAATGCATCCCTAAGAACTCCTGAGATGACAAGTGGCAATTGCCCTAAACTGCAAAGCCAGTAGCGAAAAGATACCTTCCAAGTGACACAAAGAAGAATCCAAAGACTGCACACAGGTACCTAGACAAAGGAGTTAGAAAAGATGAAAGAAAAATGACAAACAGCAAAGAAGAAGAAAGCCTTAAAAGGAAGAAGCACCGAGAAAAAGAAAGAAGGAGCTGGACAGAAGGGGATATCAAAGGCTCTGTGACTACAGCCCTATTTCCACGTAGAACGTAAAATCAAGGATAGAGGAGCAGTCATAAGGTTTTGAAAACCTTCGGCTAGAGATCGCATGCCTTTACGTAAGTGGTAACTCGATGCCACTATATGCAAAATTTCGGGCGACATGCTGAGGCAAGAAAAGAAAGATAGTGTGGTTAAGGATTGTGGAATCTAACGCTTACTGCGCAAAGGCCGTGATAAAGAAAGAATTGCTAGAAAAGACGGCGATCCAGGAGCCTTTACCATTCTCGCATCATCGAGGGGCTGAATTCCGTGAAGCTCGTGACTCAGAGCTAGTATAAACTTGATGCCTCTTTCGCCGCTACAATTAAGTTTTGGGAGGTTATTCCCACCACTATTACTCTTCAAATGGCGTGACAGATCGTATGGTAAAACCTCGAAGGGAGCCGATGGAAGATGTGGCTGGTCATCACTGGGAAATTTGTCTTCCCGCACTTCATCATTCCGACATGGAAGAAGATTCACAAGTACTCGCTTATCGGGAGACCATTCCGCCTACCTGAGCCGCCCCGATCGACATGCAAAAAAAGGAGTTCTCACTCGAGGGTCGAGAGGAAGTCGCCGCTTAACTTGATCAAAAGCATGCGTAATTACGAGCAGCAGACGTAGAAAATTGCAATGTAATTGATGATGTCTGGTACCTTACAACCTCTATGTTCACAATGATTGTAATGCTCAAATTTATAAATGAAAAAGAGATGAATTCCCAAGATATTGAAGATGACTACTCGATTGTCCATACAACGCTTTTCATTCTATAGAAACTCGTGTCGAGCCTCGAAGAAAACAGTAAATGACAAAGGGGAAATAATGAAAAATGGGAAATTCATCAAGAAACCAGCTGAAGAGGCTAGTGTTGAAAGAATTGCCAAGTCATTCAAGTATGCTTACTTAGAATCACCAAAGAGAAGACTCAGTTGATTATCTCCGCTAGACTTGAAGGATGATGAGGAACAGAGGTTTGCCAGAAATCTTAAAGAAGCATAAAGAGTCTATACTTCGTCCATCAAGAATCATGTATCGGGCCCTCAATTTGCATGCACAAAATTCGGCTAAGAAACTTCAAAGCCATCTGTAGAACATCAAAGGAGACTGAATCCAGTGATTAAGGAAGTGGTTAGGAAGGAGGTACTCAAATTGCTGAATGCTGGTTTTATCTATGCAATTTCATATAGTCCTTGGGTAAGCCCAGTCCATGTGGTTCAAAAGAAGGGTGGGTTTACTGTGATCCGCAATGAGAAAAATGAATTGATTCCAACAAGAACAAAGGATTGTGACGGGAGGGTATGCATTGACATGTGAAAGCCGAACACGCCTACCGTGAAGATCATTTCCCTTCGCTCTTCATTGGATCAAATGTCGACGATTAGCGTGTGACACCCTCATTTTTGCTTTCTAGATGGGTATTCAGATACAATCAGATTGCTATTGCACCAAGACCAAGAGAAGACCACATTCACATGCCCTTATGGTACCTTTGCCTTCTCGTAGCGATGCCATTCGTCGTGGTAATGCCCTCGCTACATTCCAGCGTGTATGATGTCAATATTTTCGACCGTCGAAGAGGTTATGGAAATTTTACGGATGACTTCACTGCGGTATGGATCAAGTTTTGATCGTTGTTTGAAGAACTCCGAAACGTTGCTTCAAAGATGCCAAGACAAAACACGAAGATCGAATCGGGAAAATGCCATTTTATGGTAACAAAGGCATTGCCTGGGCATAAAATTTCGCTATCGACCGGAAGTGGGGATCAACTAAGGTATCCATTATCGGTGTACCCTTGCACCACCTACCACCGTAAAAGGAGTAAAGAAGCTGCAGGCATGTCGGGATTTTATAGGAGATTCATCAAAGACTTTCAAAATAAATGCACCACTATGCAGACACCGGAGAAGGATACAAGCTTGACTTTGATGACTCCCCGCAAGGTCGCCTTTTGAAGAAATCAAGATCAAATCGGGTTCAAGCACCTATAATGGCCGCACCATAATGGGATCGTGGATTTAGCCACGTGTGATGCCGCTGATTTGCAACGAGCCGGCCCTGGCAAAGAGCGGAGAAAATATTCAGACCATATATACTATGCTAGTAGAACCTTCAATGGCACGAGAAAATTACCAACAACCGAAAAAGAGATGCTACCATAGTATTTGCTTCAGGAAAAAATTCGTGCAATACATTCCGATCCCATGTTATTCATAATCGACATGCAAAGAATCGTGCAATTCATGTCAAAGAATAAAGTCAGGTCAAGATCGATAAGGTGGCTACAAAGTATCGCAAGAGCTCTGACTGGGAGGATCAAGGATAAAGTGGTGTGACAATGTGATAGCCGATCACTTGTCAAGAGTAGAAAGAAGCACCGCAAGAGAAAGTAATATCGACAGAGAACTTCCTGGGATGAAAGAATCAAGTAGTTTCCAACTTCCATGGTATGTTTCATATTGTGAACTATTTAGCTTGCGGGGTAGTTCTTCTCGCACTCACGCTTACCAATGTAAGAGGAAACTCGTAATCGACAGCGTGTATTATATTCTCGGATGATCCACTATTATTTAAAAGAGGTGCCGACATGATAATAAGAGCATGTGCGCGTAAAATGAACAAGGCAAAATTTCGACGAATGCCATGCATCACCATATGGGGTCATTTTTCAGAGAAAGAACTCATAAGATACTCCAATATGGGTTTTATCGCCCACTATCTTCGCAGATCAGGCCGAGTGGGTTAAATTTCAGGTGGGATAGATGCCAAAAGATTGGAACATCAAGAATATAAATGAAATGCCCCTAAGAGGTATAATGGTGGTGACCATGTATGGGAATAGATTCATGGGACTATTTCACCATCATTCGGGAACTCAGACATATCGCTAAATAGCTGATTATGTTTCAAATGGGTGAAGCAGTGGCTCGGCCCAAGGAATGATGCTAATAGTTTGTGAGTTTCTCGCAGAAAGAATATTTCGGAAGGTATTTGAACACCCGTAACTATCACATGATGGAAGCCATTTTGCAAACAAAAATATCTATAGAAACACATGAACAGTATGGGATCACATGTAATGAGTCTAGCTTATCATCCCCAAACCAATGGACAAGCAGAAATTTCCACTTGTAGATTAAAAGAATACTAAAAGACTGTGAGCTCAAGCAGAAGGACCGGTCTTTCCAAACTTGATGATGCACTCGGGCTTACAGGATCAGAGATACAAAATCCTCATCGAATGTCCCCATACAGAATTGTTTTTGGAAAACCATGTCACCTACCTTTAGAATTGGAATACAAGGCAATGTGGGCCATCAAGAAGCTGAACTTCGATTTTAAAACTGCAAGGGAAGAGAGATTGCTCCAACTGTCTGAACTGGAAGAATTGAGAAATGAAGCCTATGATAATGCTAGAATCTATAAGGATAAGACAAAGAAATTGCATGATCAAAGGATCCTGAGAAAAGAGTTCAAAGCAGGGGAACTAGTTCTACCGGTTAATTCTGCATCGAGATTGTTTCTGTGGGGAAGTTAAAATCCAAATGGAGCGGGCCATACACAAGTGGTGTCAAGCAATACATTTGGAGCAGTGACATTAAGGACTGATACTAGAGAAGAATTCAAAGTCAATGGACAAAGACTGAAGCATTATCTAAGCAGGGAGGAAAGAATGGAAGAGCTCCAGCAGGTTATCTAGATAGAAGGAAAATCAAAACAGCAAGTCCAGCTAAGGACTAAAAATCGAGAAATGATGGGATAAGAACCCATGTAGACTTTAATTTCTCGTTTAGATTTCAATTAACCTTTGATTTTGTTTTCTATAGTTATTATAATGATTAGTTAGTACTTAAAAGTTAATTTTGTTTAATTGAATCCTACCAGAAATGTTGCGTAGTACTTATGCAAATGGCCTGCATAAGAAGGAATAACCCCGGTCGCACAACCCAAGAACTCGCGTAAGAGAACGATGCAGAAAAAAAAAAAAAAATGGAGCATTCCTTCCCCTATATAAATTTCCGTGGAATTTGAATTGAATACACTTTTAATCAGCCGTGGTGAAATCGGGTTTGTTTGATGATGAGAATCATATTTGATTAAGAGTGAAAAGCCGTTGTTCATTAAATTTGAGGCAAAACAGATCACGCCGCGACAAAAACTTATGTCGGGCACGGAGTCACAACAAAGCCATGTCGCGGATTTAGTCAATGCCGGAAGAACATGATGACGCCGCGACCAAAAAGTTCCGTGGAGAAAGAAATCGAGGTCGCGATGTAAAATTTCGGGTCACGACAAGCATTAATCCTTCAAGAAAAGAGTAGGTCGCGATAACTCACAATGTCTCAGGATGCCGATAAACGTAACCTTAAGAGGACTGGTCTCCCATGGATAATTTATGTCGCGATAAAGAGGATAAATTCGCCAACTCGGGCAAGCCAATTTCATTTAAATTTAATGACGCGCACACTCAAACACTTAAGTCACACAAGCATTAATAAATGAAATCATAAATAGTCCACCATAATAACTGAATTGCAACTGTTGAGAAACTCTTCCCATTGTTATCTTCTTCCTCGATGCGACCAATCCTTCGCCTTCTCGTGATATTCCGATCGATTCAAGAAACCCTAAATCCAAACTTCCCTCCTAAAACTCGGAGCCTCCCAATGGTCGACCCGAGACTCTCGTCCCGAACTGACGAAATCATGGAGGAACATGCTCAAATCAAGGAGCTTGCTCATCCGTAACCCGAGAGTCAACCAATCGCAAGGGAACAAGCATACAAGGGGAAGGACAAGGCGATGGAAGAAGAAGAAGATGCAAGCCAGGTCAAGGGCCATGGTTAACATGCAGAGGTATTATGTCGATAAAGGGTTTGTCGAGAGAGGATTCGAAGAACCCTATTTCCTTTCAAGGAAAATGATGTAACAACGAGGACGTGGAAAATACCTCTCGCAAGCACCGTAGGCCTGATATTCAACAAAGGGTCCAGAATTCATCAACTGGGTAGAAGAAAGGACAACTCTCAGATTTGTCGTGGAGCTCGTTCCATATTTGAGGCAAATGCCATTAACGAGGTACGGATGGCAGGCAAAGGCATGGGCCCAAATTTAAGAAGTCAAGTAGCAACCCAAACTCGTGAGAAGATTGTCGAAAATCGGCGTGACGGTAAGGTTCAATGGAATCAAGAGAAAGCTGGTTGTCCCAAGACCACGCCAGGAGATCTTACAAGGAGGCCACAGAGCGGTTTTATCTCTCACGCCTCGTGTTAGTTCCAACCAAGCATGTATGCATAGTAAGGAACAGTGAAGCCATCATTCCGTATGCACATCGGGAAGGGTACAAGCTCAATCAAAGAGGGAGCAAAGAATTGAAAATTCAATATTAAGATACCATGAGGGAAACAAAAGAGGTTTCCGATCCCTCATCCAACAACAATCACTAGGCTTTGCTCAAGGTCAGCGGCGGAACACGGGCGTAAGAAGAAGAGGTTCCCAAGGCTTCACCATTAACCCTGACTGGGGTAAGTAAGGGGCCAAGGAATTTGAAGAAAAAGGGGATCATGGTGGAAGCAGATTCTGGAAAAGAAGAGGAGAATGAAAGACAAGAAGAGGACACTCTTCTGTCAGGGATCATGAGAACAAAACCCAGAACACAACCTGAAGGGAATAGACTTATGTTCGGCAGACTTAGAACCAGATGAGACAAGTCCTATGGGATTTTTACTTCACCCCACTCGGCGCCTCCACCAATGAGAAACAGGGAATTCAAAACTGTGAGAAAGCTCTGGGAGGAGCCCAAGAATATAGCCAAATAATGGAGATGCTCATTTCTGCAAAAGCATGGAAGAAAGAGAAGAGAAATGGAGATTCAAATTTAAATTCGTAGGAAGATGTGTATGAAGTCGAATTGAAAAGAAGAGATCAACAAATGGAAGAAGAACTCGACAGAAAAGAGAAACGCATGAAGCAAGAGTTGAAGAGAAGAAAGGGTAATGGGAAGAGGAATTGAGCAAGAAGGAAGAATGCTCTTAAAAGATCCTACAAAGATCAAGAAGAAAATTTCAAAAAAGAAATGGAGGGAAGAGACAAAGATCTACTGAAAAAGCTGCAACTTAGCCATTAATCATTCTACAATAATCAATATGATCGAGACTCTCAACTCCTGAAACTTATCAAGGAAAGGGATGCAGAACAAGAAGCCAAGACAAAGAAGCAGATCAAGGGGTTCAAATTTCTTTATATGTCATTGTTAAAGGAGTTTGAGAAGAAGATGTTAGATGTGTAGACAGCATTGATGACAATGATGCTTATAAGAAAAATATAGGCCGAAAATTCTGGATTTGATTAACAAATAATCTATCCAAATTTTTGGGAGGTCATGATTAATGGAGCATACAATGAATACATCGGGTCGAGGCAAGATGATTTGAATAAAAAATTCGATCTCACTAATGAACCGATTCTCAAGAATGCACGGAGAAAGAAAGTGCCAAGTCAAGAAGAGGACATAAAACAAAATTCCCAAAGTTCAATCCAAACTGCAACCCCTTGATCCGGGATCCTCCAAACATACGGTTACTTCTCAAAAAAAAAGAAAAACCTTCCACCGATCATCCATCTCTTCCCTCATTCCCGTACCGCTGATTCTCAACTTTTATACAATCTTAATGAATAAAATCGTAAATTCGCTTTCGATGTCGAGCTGTTTGAAGTCAAATTGTGTGTTTACTTTTGCTTTAATTGTTAGAAGAATAATAAAGAGAAATAGACGTAAAGAATGAAAATGATGACATAGTTATTAGGTTAGTTGATTAGAATGTAGGATGAATGAACTAATTAAAAAAATAAGGGCTAGTCGATATCAGTGCACTGAATTCGAAACATAAAATTGTGATTTAGTTTGAATTTTTGCCGATAAGTCTAGAATAAGTGAAGGTTTTACAATCAAGGAACAAAACAATTTTCTCGGTTTGTGGTATGAACAATGAGTCAAGGAACCTCGTTGGAAATAACATCATTTAAATTCTCATCCACCGATACGAGTCAAGAAAATCCTCGTGGTTAGTCACGCTTAATCAACCCAAATTCTAACTCATAGATTAATGATCAAGGCAAAATCCTAGGCCACACAATCAGAAATGATGTGCCATTCTCGAAAGTTCGGAGCCATTCTAGCCATCCCTATTCATATGCTAATGCATACACTTTAGCCTGCAAATCGAGCCAAACAAGCCTTATTCTCGAAGAAGCCAATGGAGACACCAACCCATTCTACGTAATCAATCCTCTAAAGAACCCGGTGGATTACCAAAGAACTGCAAAAGAGAGGAACAAATAAAGTTTGATGGGAGTGTAAATTTTTCGAGGAACTCAAGGAGAAAAGATAAGAAAAGTGAATGAAGAGAAAAAGAAATACAAATGGTAAAAAGAAGGCTTAGTAGGGAATAGGTTTTGTCTTCAGGGCCTAACTCTCGAACAATTAAGTTCTTAGGGGTGTTTCAACACCTAGTACCTCAATGCCATCTAAGATGGAAGCATTAACCCAGTCATAAGAGTGTTAGAAAGCCTAAGAAGACAAAACATTGCACTATTCCCGAAGACAAGAAAGAAAATTTCCCCCTGGGCTTGAATTATGAATGAGAAATGAACATACGCTTTGAATAGAAGAAAATCAGTAGGTATCCCAAACACGGCCTGGGGGAGTTTATTAAGAAATTACAAGGAGGAAAAGGGGACAGCAGATGAGTAAGAAAGGAAAAAGGAAAGTATCGGGTAATCTTAACCTAAAAAATTTCCATCCATCTTACTCCTTACTCCAAACCTAACATTACAAGCCCAAAAGACTCCGATTGATTCAAGGTCAGAATCACCTACATTAGCGGAGATCAATATGAACAACAAGCCTATGGAATTTGGAAAATCGTGAAAAGATCAAAACCGGTGAGCATCCCCTAAGAATTAATCGACCTACAAGAAAATGAGGAAGAAAATCAACTCACATTTCGCCAGAATCAATTAACTATACCGGCTTGTAAAACAAATTCAACAATTTCAAGTATGCATACCCGACAGCGTAAAACCAACCTCATCCGGACTTAAAGTCGAATACAAAGAAAAGAATGCAATTTCACTTCAATCAAATTGGCCGCTATCGTGATAACGTAACGTAAAACAACTTTGCTTCGAGGACAAATAAAATTTTCTATTCTTCGCTTCGGGACGCTAAAATTTAAGTTGGGGGAGTTTGATGAGCTTAAAAGTCATCTATTTTAGTCCATTTTTCCGATCTATTTTTATCTAAAAGACTGATGATGCGGCGTAAACATGGAATAACTAACCAAACCGCATACAGAAATTCAAGAAAAAAAGAATTTCATAAAAATGAGCGTATGTGATTTAGCGCACGATATAATCGTCAAGGTGTCGCAGCAGAAAGGCGCACAAGGATGAAAGGACCTGATGTCGTGAAGCCTTGACAGCAATCAAAATGCATATTCAGTTGCAAATAAACTCCAAATGCAGAAATGAAGCTTAATTGAAAAACAAAATGAGTCGGGAGCGCAAGAAACCTACAGGTCATAAATCGTGAATCAAGAAAGAAGACATACTGCCGCCATGACCTGATACCGCGACATCAACACCGGAACGATGCGCCGACATCGCCTACAGCGCGAGTGTTAAGTGGCAACAACATCGCCAAGTTAAGGTCGCGACATCATCTCGTAGGTCGCGATAAAGCATTAGCGAAGAAAAGAGGTAGCGCATAACACCCGCCGCCGCGACAACAATTTTACGGTAAAGGAAGTCGGTGACAATAGTAAGCGGCCGCGACAACAGCTTGTAAGAAAAAGAGGTCGCGATAACACCGGATGTCGCAGTTATCAATTGCAAAGGTACCTGAAGGTCGCAACAACATCGCCGCCGCGACATCAACTACACAGGCGAAGTCGCGCATATCATTCAAAGGGTCGCGACAACATCGGGTAAAGAGCGGAAGTCGCCATAACATCCAGGTCGCGATACAACCACTACAGAGAAAAGAGAACGCTGATAACATCCACTCATCGCTACATCAAATGCACACGCTAAGGTCAGCGACGCCCTGTTTCGCCGACATCAGCCCACCAAACACATGTCGCAACCAAACAAAGGCTTCGCGACAAAGACCGAGAGATTAAATGTAGGTCGCGACAAGGACTCGATGTCGCAACAGTATCAACAATAATGGGCCAGTTAACTTGAAATCCACAATGAGGTGCATCGAAATTAGGGCCCAACTTCAGAACCCTATAAATACACACCGCTATCAAGAAACGCAGCCTTCGCGACTTGAAAGAAATCGGCGGCCAAGGCCTCGTGTATTTTTATTTTCTTTTCTTTTGTTTTTGTTTTTCGTTTTTTTTCATTTTATTTTAGATTAGATTAGTTTGTATTTCGCTCTAAATTGGATTCAACGTTAGCCGTAGCGATCAGTCAATGCAATTTGTTTATTTCTAAAATTACCGTCTGCTGTTTGAATTCGCATAAATTTTGGGATTTCGAACACCCGCCTGATGACAAGGGTTTTCTGATCAAAGAAGTCAATGTATGGTAGGTCCCAAGACTGGGGAAACCCAAATTTTCCATCAATTGACGCACATGTAAATAATCTTTCCCGGCAAGATTTTATTCATAATACCGAACTTCGATGTTAAATCGACTACCGGGTTCATGTTCTGAATTGATCCTAATTTCGCCCCAGATCTACAACGAGGTTGTTTCAGCCGATTTTAAGGCGTCTCTCCAAGTGATTACGTAGAAGGCATTCCCGAGAGTAAGAAACAATTTCGAAGGTATTTGAACCTCGATATTGCCGACCACGCGCCTGTATATGCAGAATCATATATCCTTCTCGCCGCAGAACCGAGAATGAGTCGAGTGAGTTATAAATTTAAGTAGATTAAAGAGTTCACCTCAATTCGACGCTGAATTCAATCCCGTAGTTAGCAAGGATCTAACGCGAAAGAGTAAGCTTACTTAATTTTTGAAAGGAGGAAACTGGAAGATAAGGCAAAATCTCAAGAATGACTAAATTGAAGAGCCAGTCCGCAGAATTCATGTCATGGTATGAAGTATCGAGAAAGAAAATACGTGAGAACAAGGCAACTAGTTTTAAAAGTAGTTATTTCTAATCCCGTGGCCGAGAGAAACAAAGTAAGGTGAGATGATGAACTGTGTGGTACGGAGAGATCCAGGCCACACTATATTAATCCTTGACTAGTTTTAAAGATCTCGAGTTCAAAACCAAAGATGCAAAGATGCATCAGAGAATTGATTCTTCACAATAGCCGGTTCAATGTTTTCTTTAGAGATAACTGTTAAATCTAAATTTGTTATTTTGATATTTCAATATTCAATTCATTTATTGTTCATTCATTTTTCTTTACATCATTCATTTCAAGCTTTCAAAGCAAAATCTCACTATCGTATTATCGTCCAAATAGTATGGAGCTTAAGTACGGTGTTGATTTAAAATTTCGGTGATATCTGCTGGATCGACATCTCGATCTAAATCCATTTTATTACTGGCCGACTGCGTGACTCACAGAAGATACCGGATCAAAACCACATTTAAAAATGGTTTACTCTTACAAAAATATCTTTTAATCAAGTGATACTGTTAAACTCAATACCAAGTTTAATGGTTTATTTATCGAGGATTGCATATCAAATTTCGGGTAATAAGTCTTAAATTGAATAGGTGTTTTTATCCATAAATAATTTATCGATGTAGTCTTAACGAGTCTTATGGTATTGTTTGTCAGATTAGATAATAGTCCTAGGTGATGATGTCATAAATTTAAGTACATATTTAGTCCTGGTTAACAGTTTTATTACGCCGCCGCTTTTTGTGATTAGATAATAGTCCTTAGTGATGATTTACAAATTAGATATACATCTTTCATCCTATAATGCACCATCACTCATACCACGTGCAAGCTAAATCGCCGACTGAAGTATCACCACTACTCCATCAAAGATAACCCCAAATTTTCTTTTCGCTTTTTTTCATGGTTCCAAGAAGGCTCGATTTTTTCTTTTTTGTTTCTTGTGAATTGTTTGATTCTGGGGTCTTTGTCGTAAATGAGAGTTTGTGATCGATGATTAATCTTATTTTCCATTATCTTGCTGATTGATGTTTTGATTTATTCTATCGGTCTCCGAGTTTCGATCATGTGAGAAAATCAGACCATTTTTTTTCATTTTTTCTTGAAGTATATCTAAAGTAATGCATCATTATGGCTAGTACTTTCACATTGTGAGGTTTCATGGTTTACCTATTAGTGATGTTTTTAAGTTTAAAACTAGCCCAAATCGGGATACCAATGACGCATAGCAGTACTGCTGGGCTAGTATCGCCTGCATTTATTTTTATACATATATCATGATTCATGCTTATTCTAATTTCTAAGAACAACATATTTGACCATCTCGTATTACTGGAGAAATTAATGCTCATCCTTCATCTAATATTGGTTTTATATGTGAATAATTATGAATTAAATATTCTCTATCAAAAGTTTGACTAAATTAAAAATTATTTGGCTTCAAGATTTGCCTTTGGGGCGCTTTCAAGGCTTTAATGTATCTCGTGGTTCTTTTATGGGTGCAAACTAAGGTGTGATTCTATGGTGGATTTAGTCCAAGTACGCTGAACAAGAGCCACGACCAGGAATGATCCACGCGGCCCCACCACCAAGTTCAGCACATCTTCTCCGATGTGGTAGATGGTTGTGTTAGTTGCTCAGATACGCAAAGCTTGAAACGATGGAGCCTTTCGGGTCTAGTGTCAATAATATAGCTTTCTATGTCAATATAGCTTTCTATGTAAACACTCTATGTCAAATGTCGCTTAGGTCCGATCAAGCGACATAGAGAGTAAGCATCAAGGAGCTCTCGTGTTTTTCGAGTTCTTAATTGATATTAAAAAAAAAAAGAAAATACTATTATCAAATGTCGTTGGGGCTTACGTCAAATGATAAGGGATTTATAAGAACAAAAATACATACTAATATATATAAAAAAAGACTATCAGATACTAAAACCGTAGAGCCGAAGAATTCCAAACCATCCCTTTGCATGCCATTATGCTTTATGCTATTGTGATCATATTTCATAGAATAAAGGATTTATGTCAGAGATTAACACTTTATGCTTGTTGATGAACTGGGTGGTTTGGTTTACTAACCATCATATGTGCAGATGGGCAGAGGGTAAAGGAAGAGGAGGAACCATGAAGGTAGAGGTAATAATAATAGTAGATCTCGAGAGTCTATCGATGAGATAAATAATGTACTGCAGGACCCAAGACAAGGCTCCCATGATAATCACAAATTCCTTCAAGATAACCATCACTCCTCCGTCAAAGACAAGCACCACAACAATTTGAAATTAGCCAGATCAAAGATTCGTCAATCTATAAATGTGAATACCGATCATATGTCGATTTATCCGGAGATGACATCATTATCGGTAATGAGGTGTCTATCCTTGACCCAGCTACCAAGATGCATGCGTAATGCATCAATATAAATATTACACGCATCACATTTAGAAATTTAACACTATGACTTAATGAAGATAATATGATGATAGATGAATTAATTCGACATGTACCAATACACTAGAATACTACGCTTTAAGTAATCAAATGTGGCGTAACTGCAGAAAGAGTCAACTTTTTTTCTTCGTTTTTGTTTTTTAGTCGCCTAGTCAAGCCCATTATCCTCATCATTTTTCTTTGACTTGGCTAGAGCCTGAGCTACCCCATTAATTACTCTAATCACTTAACCAGCATAAGAAGGTTCAAACACAAACGTTTGTCCACACTGTATATAGGTTTGCATAAAAATATATGTTCAAGTCATTTTCAGTAGAATTTTAAGTCAATTGCATTTAATTATCCAATCTAATCACGATTAATATCATTACTAAGAAAATGACTTCTTTATTTGTTTAGTATTATTAACTCTTTTCAATATTGAAACTAACAAGAAAGAAATTTTCATCATAGGTTGTTGCCTCATGAAAAATGCTCACGGATGATCACTAAGACTTTCGAGCAACAACTTCACAAGGATGGGTATACTTGGAAGAGCATTCCTCAAAACACTAAGGATTTGTATTTTGAGGATTTTCAGGCAATATTTCTTTCAAATATATTGTAATTTTTAAAATATAAAATGAGTTTGTACTAACTATTTGTTTTTTTTGCAAATTTATAGAAATATTTCTGCGGGGATCCAAAAAATAAGTGGCATAATAGATTCTTCGGGGAGAAACATGCAAATTATTAGATACAAGAGTTTCATTTTCGACCATTAAGAATGCCAAACGTGGGGCTTCCATTTCTATGTTTCGATGATATTTGGAAGGCATGGAATGATGAATTCAATAAGCCTGAGTACATAGCAAGAGTAACGACAAAACAGTTTAAATTCCAAGCCATGAACCCGCCACTCATACCGGGAGGATCTATAACACATTTTTCACATGCCAAACGATGGTTAGGTTTTTTACGATAAGAAAATTTGTTACAATAATATTTTAATTGTGTGATCACATTATATACATTTTTTGCTTTAACTCACAGAACAAAGTTTAGGAAAGAAGCCTACATACTATGAGCTGTTTATTCGCAATCATACTAAAAGGAGTCATGGCTCATTTGTCAATGAGAAAGCCAAATCTTTGAATGTTAGCATCTTAATTAAAATTTAATGTTTTATTATATTAATAGTTAATTCTTTCATTACTAAATTTATAAATTCTAATGTATGTAGTCGTTAAGTGTGGATGATTTCATCCGACTACGGAGGAGATGTCCCAACCAGAGAGGTCGCCCAACCCTCGTCTAGTTAATGACAATGAAATTTTGTTAAAATGCTCTGAGCAAGAATCGAGCACTATAGATAATTAAATATCAACATACTATAAGATTTGGGCTTTTAAAGGGCACTTCACTTGCGACGGTCATAGCTAAGGAGTTGAGGATCGATTGCACAGGCAGAAGAAAATAAGTTGTTACGTGGATCGCTTAAGGATTTGTAAGACCAAAGACTCAAACAATACAAGAGCAAATCAAAATACAGAGCAAAACCAAAAATGCAGGAGGAGATGCTAAACAAATGCAGAGGAGATGTGTAAACAAATGCAAAGAGATGCAAAGATGCATGTGAGCAGTATGAAATCACGCTAGGCTACTTTTGTAGACACGATCAAGAAATATATTTGACACTAATATTACCATTTTGTTATTTAAGAATACTATTGATTTTATAATTAATTAAAAGTTATTATGTATTTCAACTTATTTAATGATATTCTACAATTTAATTATTAAACTACATCTTAATGATTTCATATAATCATGAATGACAACAAGATTGGTACGAAAAGTCAAGACACGCCAACAAAAAATATTAGCATATATGCATTGCACGTGAACAAAAAATTTTCGGCCTCTCCGACAGAAAATGAGATCTGACTTTTTCCCGTCTCGCATCCGAGACTCCGCTTTAGAGATGGAAATTTCTAGCCTCTTAATCCGGAGAGATGGAATGTCAGTCTCTCGATCAATGAATCAACTGGCTCTCGCAGATCTGAATCAATTTGTCTCTCGTTAGAGACTTTAATTTGAGACCGAATTCGTTTCTAATCGAGACTAATCAATCCGCTCTCGTTTAGAGATGGAATTTAAGACGAGGCTCGTCTCTAATCGTGAGACCAAATGAATCGTCGCTTAGAGACGGAATTTGAGATCGAAAATTCCGTCTCTAATCGTAGATTTTAATCAACTGGCCTTTGTTTAGAGACTAATTTGAGACCGAAAAATTTCGTCTTTCGATCAAAGACTCGACCGCCTCAGGGAATTATTAATTTGGGAGACTTAAAAATCCGCCTTGATTAGAGATAGAAATTCTCGTCTCTCTAATCGTGAGACTGATTTGAGACTATCGTAATCACATACCAAATAGCTTTTAAGATCGGGAGCTCCCGCTCTCTAACTGGCCCGGGAATTCTCGTTTTCGACTCGATTAGAGACTAATTGTCCTTCTCTAAATGAAGGTTTTTTTGTAGTGATAGATTAAAGAAGAAAAGACATAAGAGAAACTAAAAATAAGTTATTACAATTACAAATTTGTAAAATGAAAAACATATATGAAATATACATGTGAATTTAGAAAATGGTATTATGATACATTTGATAGTAATACGATTAAGGACAATCTAGCAAAATACATACTATGAAAAGTTACCAGGAAAATGGAGTAATTATTTCCAAGAAGAATATGAAAAAATAAGAACAGAGGATGTTGATACTCTAGGAGCCATAATAGAATATTTAAAGAAAAGATTAACAGAATTATGCACCCAAAGGTATATTATAAAAGGTACGAGAAATGGGAAAAAATTGATAAGATAAATAACATCCTAGGAAAAATGGGGGTGTGCGAGGATAAGAAAAGAAAATTCGGAAAACAATTAGGAAAGTCAAGAAAAAAATTTACAAAATATAAAATATTTAGAAAAGAATGGAGAAAACCATTTAAAAAATATTACAAGAAAAGATTTAATTATAAGAAAAGAAATGTTACGCAAAATACATCAAAAGACAAAAGCAAATGCAAATGTTAAATGGAGAATTAGACATTACAAAGAATGAATGTCAAAAGAGAAAAAGACATTTATCATATGGGTAGAAAATGATTTAGAAAGTATACTAAGTTTTGATAAATAAATGAGTAAAGGTTTATACCCAGATCGATAAGGCCCTCGCCATGATTCGTAACGAAGAAGGAAATAATTGATAAGATGATATTTCGACCTGCTATTAGTGCTAAAGAAGATCAAGAATGATATAGGATTAAAGAGCACTTTTGATAATAGAAATTACAAAATCCTAATCTAAATTTTGATATGAAAGCCCCGTAAAAAATAATTACTAAGATACCTAAATAAAAAATATATGCATATACAATCCATGAATATCAAAAGATAGAAAGAAGTATAACAATTAACAAAGCTAAATGAAACATAAAACTTAATTTATTGACAAAGGAGACTATAAATGAAACATTATGTAAAATAAAAAAGGAAAAAGTAAAAGAAAAAGTAAAGTATGTATATTTAGCATAAGTACAAATGATAATAAAATCGTTTTCATCGAAAATCTAAATACACCAATAGTTCTAAGTTTACATGATAAAAGACTGATACAAACACATGAAAGCCACCTAGGAAGTATCCAAGAAAATTGTAAGACCCGAGAAATTCCTATTTCCTGAAAAGCAGAAAATCGTACTCTCGGTGAAAATTCGTAGAATTTATTCTTCAGATCTCTGACGGGTGAAACGGATTTCACCGCTGAATCATCTTGCGAAATCTAGCTACCACGCTAATTTCGCCGACCCGGCATGGCCTCTCAATTTCACACGCCGGCGCACGAGCTCTCAGGGTAGCGAAAAACGCACTCTCGAGATGTGACGTCACATATGCAACACGTGACACATGTTATGGGGCCATGCTGTACGAGAGAAATGATGGAAATGGATGAATTCGATAGTGCCAAACGCCGAAATCCAAGCCGCTGACAAACATTATTAAATTTGTTAAACGGCGAAAAGACAAAAGCGACACACTATCCTCTCTTAAAAGAGCCCAAACGTAAATGAATATAAGGGAGAGTGCAGTAGATTTCGTTTTTTTAGAGCGAGAGAGTGTCACTTCTCTCTAGGTTTACATTAAGCCATCCGACTGTCAAATCCTTCTGCCAAGCATGAAAAGTTCATTTGACACGTGAGAAAGCTCTACGCATGACTGATTTTAGTGAAGCCACTAAACTCAGGAGGTAGGGGATTTATCCTACTGGGTTTTACACTCTATTTGCTGCTTTATAATGTTTCGTTAAATTTCGAGGCCTCGAATCCATCATTGACTCTGGCCCCAAACTCGGGACCGAATTGTTTGAATTTATTTAACCCACATGCAAATCAGAATCGTGAGGCTGTTTTGGGTTAAAAGAATGGTACAAATTATGCTTTAAATCGTGATTGTGATATGCATAAGTACGGAATGGTTATGAAATTCTAGTTCCCGTAAGCAAATCGACGATTGGATGAGGGAGCCGGAACAAGAAACCCGAGGGTTTTACTGTTCACATGAATAGTGTTCACAAAATAATTTTTGTGAAATAATGTGGCTCGTCAGTAACTGCTGAATTTGCCATGCTTTGATAATTAGCCCAAGTGAGCTAATTTTTGGTGTAATGAATTGTGAAATTACATGACATGGTCAGGTGGATTTTAAATTATGTGAATATATGCATTATTATATTTACATGTGTTATATAATTGTATCGAATCGGGCATCATGATTCCATACGCACTCAGTGGCACCCTGTAACAACAGGAATGAGCCGTATGTAGCTGATTCCCTGAGAGAATGCCTTCTGAGATTGACCAACACACACCATCTGAGTAGCTCCATATAAAATATCAATCGCCTGAGTCTACCAATTGATATACACTGGGAGGGTAGTCCAATTAAATATAACATCTGAGCCTGGCCCACTACTTATACTCCAAGAGGGTCATTCAATAAATATAAACAAATATCTTTGTTTTGAAAAATGATGTTTCTCATACGTGGCTTAGGCAAGTGTGAGGAGTCATGAGGACTTCTAGGGCATGAGTTGATCATGCAGACATTCAGATCACGTATTTACTTGAAATGTATGTTTTCATTCGAAAGCATCAGACATGCACTTAAAGCGAGAGTAACCCATTTAGGGTGATTCCACTACTAGGCGATAGCTCACCCTGTCGAGGGATATTATTTTTCAAGTACAAGGGGCGCTTGAGAAGACGGCTCTTCCTAGGGGCCGATACTGAAGAAAGTCAGGTTGTGGCTTTGGTGTTTTAAAATACATGTATTAGAACGTTGTAAACTTTTAATATGTGTTGTATAAGAGTGAACTTTTAACTCTTGAAACTACTGATATACTGTGGGATTTATTTGATGCAGATATTTATGCCCAAGTGGCCATTTATACTCATGTATATATATCTGGATGCTGATTGGGACAAAGTTTTTATTCTGCAGATTCCCACAATGAGACTACCATTCGAGAAATGCTCTGGTCACCCGACACCACGAGTGCGCCCGCCGGTCGAGATGTGTAGTCAACTGACCTCGATTTGGGCAAAGCAAGAATTGAAAGGATATAATGTAAATTAATGTTCACATGTTACCCAAAATATAACATTAATTTAGGAGATAAAGATTTTGATAATAGTCTAAGCTTATATTTCAAATTTTTAAGGAATTATTTTATGAAAGAAGGTAATAATATAATGACAATGTATTATAGTGCTTTGTACACACTGTCAAACTCAAATTATGGAAGGATTTACCAAGATAAGTCGTTTATAGAAATTAGTGATGAATGTAGAAATTTGCCAAAATAATATAAATCCTCAAAAGCTAGATAGGAATAGGAAATCTAAAATTACATTTTAAGTCTTCAAGATGATATTCTCAAGAAGATCAGATACAAAGAATTGATTTACCCATATTTAGAGAAATTCGACAGGGAAATAATATCGAAATATAATACAAGGAGAAATAGTTTCCAAAGAACAAGAGAAGATGTACATTCACCTTTCCTGATAAAATGAAATTATTACAATGGAGAAAGAGAAGTCCAAGAAACAAAAATTTTAACACACAGTGCTAGTCAGAATCATATCCAGCCGATATGAAATAATAAGGGAGTATAACAAGCTCCATATGTTTATAAAATTATGATGGTCAAACATTAGAATGTAATTTAAAGATAGAAAATACTCCATAAGATAACAAGAAATAACATTTTTGGCAGATTACAGTAAAGATAATGTAGATCGCAGTTTAAAACGAACACTAAGGATGTTCTCTAGGAAATAGTTTCTTAGATAGACTAGATAAGTATAAAAGATTACAAAAGAAGGAATAGAAATATATAGTGAAGACATATGTATTTTCATAGAAAGACAAAAATGAAAGAAATAACATTCCCTACTACGGTATTTATAACGGTAAATATTCATAAACTAAGTTATATACATGTGAATTAGTAGACACATGATTATAAATAACAATATTTAAAAGTTTTTTATTAAAAAAATGGAAAGATATTAAAATCTCTATAAAAAGTGTAACTGGAAATAAAAAAGAGATTATAAAACAAAAAGAAAATATGGAAATAATGATCCATAATAAAATAATAAAAATAGGAAAATTATATCAATATGACAATATAGAATGCGATATTATATTAGGAAATGACTTTTTACAACAATTCTCAATATATCAACAAACAATTTATACTATAATATTTAAAATACCTTGTAACCACTAGATAAGAGTATTTAAAATATTAAAACCTTTTAAGATAAATTATGACCAAAAGCCAAAAATGGAGAAATGTAAAAAATAAATACATCTATCACTTATAAAGTAACAGTCCATGACATGCGAAAAATTGAAAGAAAATTTTAGTAATAACCCTTTAAAATATTAGGAAAAGACAAAAATCTATTGTAAATTAGAAATGATAGATCCTAATAAGGTTATTAGAGTAAGATCAATGATATATTCACAAGAAGATATAGAAGATTTTAAAATACAAATCAATGAATTAATGTAAATGAATCTAATAAGAGAAAGCAAAAGCCCACATGGTAGTCCTGCTTTCATGGTAAGAAAACATAGTGAGATAAAAAGAGGAAAAACAAGAATGGTGATAAATTATAAAGAAGTGAATAAGAATACTAAATTTGATGGATATTATATCCCAAATAAGGAAATATTAATAAATTTGGCAAGAGGAAAAAATTATTACAACAAATTTGATTGCAAATCATGATTTTGGCAAATAAAAATGGATGACGACAAGATACCCACATGACTTGATTGGCCACCTAGAAGTCACAGAATGGATGGTAATGCTCTTGATTAAAAATACCCTCAAGTTTTCCAGAGAAAATAGATAAAATATTATTTTTGATTATTCATCTTTATAATAGTATACATCGATGATAAGTTAATTTATTCTCGATAACAGAAATATCATAAAAACACATTTAAATATTTTCATAACACTTTGTAAGGAACATGGTATAGTTCTTTGAGAAAAGAAAGTTGAAATCAAGAAAATAAATAGAGTTTCATGAATGATAATAGACTCTAAAGGCATAAAATTATAGTCACATATAGCCAAAAAAATAAAAGATTTCCCTGATGAATTGAGGACCAAAGAAATGATACATAAATTTTTAGGATGTTTAAATTACTCCTATGATTTTATAAAAGATTTAGCAAAAAAAAGACATGAATTACAAAAGTTGTTAAAAAAGAAAACCAAACAAGATGGAGGAAAAACATACCATGATAAATAAGAGATTAAATGACATATGTCTTCGGGATTTACCTAAATTAAGATTGCTAAATGAAAATGACAATTTAATACTATAAACATATGCTTCAAATAAGTATTGGGCAACAATTTTGAAAACAGATTTAGGAGAAATATGTCGTTATATAAGTAGAACCTTTAATAATAATTAGCTTAATTATGATATTAATGAAAAAGAGTTACTTGCAATAATAAAAAGAATTAATAAATTTGAGGTATTCTTATTACCTAAACCCTTTATTATAGAAGCTGATAATACTCAAGTTACAAGATTTATAAAAAATAACACAGGACAAGGGGTACAAACTAGAAGATTGTCTAGATAGAAAACTCTTCTGGGGCTATTATAATTTTAAGATTACATATAAAAGATGTCGACAATTTTCTTGGCAGACTTTTGAAGAGAATGTCAATAACATCCAATAATTGCGTGATATCCCCATCGATATGGCCGAAGGAATGAATGTAATATCTGAAAATTATAATGATTTTATTTCAATTAAAGAAAAAATAATAAATTTACAAAAAGATATCAATTGTGACCCAAAACCTGTAGTCCGCTGACAACCCGTCAACTCGCGGACACGCGGATGCCTGCAACCCGACACCACTCACAAAAATTGGGCAGAGTCTCCTTTGTACGGGGAGCTCTACCCAAGGTACAAAATCTGTCCCAACAATTAATAATGACCACACAGCGTCCATATACAATTTAAAATGAGTAAAAATGACCACTTGGGCCCAAACATCAATACTCATCAAAATACATCAACTATATACCAATAGTTCAAGAGTTAATAAATTACTCTTTACCAAACATATATCAAAATTTAGAGTTTTAATACACGTTATACAAAGTCGAATACCCAAAGCCACAACCTGGCTTTCTTCTAAACGCGCCAGCGAAGGCCGTCCCGTACACTCTCTATACCTAAATACCGACCGATTGCGACGAAGAAAGCCAATAAAGGAAAATTTTCTACATAGTTACTTCCCCACCTAAGTGCACATGTCATGGCAAAACAAACACACTAAGTAAATACATGATCCTACTTTAATGTCTACATGCCCAATCCCAGCCGCCTCGAGTCCTATCCGACTTCACACGCCTAAGCCAAATGCGAGTAACATCCAGCTTTCAAACAAAGCTTTTGTTCTCGAAAACTGACAATGGTAGCATCGATAAAATTTATTAGACAACCCTCCGAGGCGAATCTGTTGGATAACCCTCTGAAACAATTCATGGGCCCTTCCGACGTGAATTGTTGGACAATCTCCCAACACAATTCTCCGGAAAATCTTCCGTCGAAATTCCTTTCACAAACATTTTCCCTTTTTATTTTTTTCTACGCCATGCACCACTCCTAATATCTCTGCGGTGCCCGCACATAATAATTTGCATTATGTCAACTTAACAACTCATGCTAATATATAAAACATATATATACTAACATAATTAATCCACATAAATCATGCTATTCAAATTCACAATCAATAACATCACAATTAGCCTCACATGGGCTAATTAACAAACACAAGCACCATTTTGAATCACTCAACATCATAAAAATTCACTGGGGGAATCACGCGAACAAAGGAACCCTCAGTCGGGCACTGCTCACGACCACACAAAGAGAATTTTTCTCCACTTGGCTCAAAATGTTTTGAGACCGAAATTACGCTAAATCAAGCCTCATAATATTCCTAACAATTTACACGTGTTCTAAACAAAGAATAACACAAAGAGGAAAAGATCCACTCTTGAGTTGTCGAATTCCACCAAATCGGTATCCACATCGCAGCCTCCTACCTAGCAGTTTTACTTCGCCTGTATTAACTTAGACTATCCGAACTACGAATCTAGAGAGAAGGAGCTCCTTCTCTCTTTAAAATCTAATCCAGCTACTCACTGCCCGTTTTCTCCAATTTTTGGAGAAGAAAACTATTGCTATTTTGTCTTTATTCATTTAACATTTCAAAATTCCTTCCATTGCCTTCATTCGACACACTTGCAGACAATCTAAAGCCCATTCATTTCCACCTCTCTAATCACGCAACACGTGTCACATGAAAGTATATGTATTGTGTAACTTTGGCCACGTCACACGCCTTCACGAAATGCTTTGATGACTCACACCCTACGTCGAAAACGTGGAAATTCAATCGTTCGAATTTACCTAAATTGACGCAGACAGATTTCATGTAGACGATTCTAACTTAGAAAGCTCGCTTCATTATCTATATCTAAAATTTTTATTTTTACCGAAATGACCATTTTACCCTTTTTCAAAAAATTTGAATTTTCTCGAGTTTTACATCAATGATATAAGGTCTAAATCATATATTTCACAAAATCTCCTTGAAAATGTTTTGGAAAGATTAGAAAATGATAATGAGAGATATGAAAGTCTTCTCATATGCCACGCCCTACCCCGCCAGCGAAGATGTGGACACGGCACGGATCGTGGACTCTTCACCTCTGCCGAACACAGTGCCCATTGAAATAAAAAAACACCATAAGGAAATAAAATTCTAATACCACCAAATCGTGAGCGGTGGTTAGCCGTCTTATACATATTCCTAAGTCTCTTTACTTGTACATAAATAATCTTCATTATTATAAAAGCTTATGATTTACATCGCGAAAATCAATTAAACCTACATCGTGTGGACTCCATGTATGTGTCAATCTCGTCGATGCGTAATGCCACTGATGTCCACTTCCTGACTCACACCGATGAAACACCGTGCTGCTTATACCGCTGGGAGTGTATACGACCACCAGAAATTTTACCCACATTTACGTAATACATATATCATAAAGCGATATGTCGACCACGTGATACGTAATTTCAGAATAAAGTTTTCATGTACATAATTCTTGTAACGGAACTTTCATATCTCCCGTAGGAGTTCAGAACATATATCATATACAGGGAGTACTCGAGGGTACAATACATAATAGAACATACTAATTTCTTATGCTTACTTCTTATTCATCATTTAGATTCTTATCATTTAATTTCATGTATCTATTATTCGGGTATACAACATATATATTTTCCGCATGCACTTCACATCGAATGAGAAGAACACAAGATAATATACCCGAAGGTACAAGCATACGTAGACGTGCCCGCCCACGCAATAGAAGTGTCGAGCACTAAGTAGGATCACGACGCACCGATCGTAGACTCGCATACCCACGTGCACGTATGTCGTGAAGACTAGCATGAGTGCCGGTTATCTGATCAAAGACGTGCTTGCCCACGTAACATAAGTGTCATAGCACCAGCGAAGGCCAAGCGATTGACTGCAGTATTATGCCTCCCTTAGCCGAATAGGTTGTCGTAGAACCAGCAGGAGTGCTAAAAGATCGACGTAGACATGCCTACCCATGCAATGTAAGTACCGTATACTACCAGAGCGCTGTACACTAATCAAAGATGCCTATTCATTCATTATTCGGTATTAAGCAGGCATACAATTATATGTATTTCAAAACTTGTTTTATCATTCTTAATCACATTAATAAAAGAGGGCAAGAAATAATGTTTTCCCAACGAACGGATCAAAAGAGGGCGAGGTACAGAATATTTTTCATATAACTTTTACACTTGTACGAACCCTTTCATTCACTTATTAGGGTCTTCATTAATCCAATGGATAATTGTTATAATTAACGGAAGAGAGGAACCAAAATAGAACTTACAGGTATGCTCAGCGCGGCTTCGCTATGCTCGTGGAGAGGCGTCTCGCTCAAAGCAGAGCATACACCTAGCGACCAAGAAGTTCGGGGAAACTTCTGCCTCAATCACTTAGGCGAGTCACGCACCCTCACGCCAGAGTGACCTCACGCCAGGCGCAGGGCATCGAGCGTAAAACAAACGACTACCGCCATTCGGGCCTGGAACTCTTCAACCAAAACACACCATTTCAAAAACCATAAAACTAATCAAACCAACCCAAAATATGATGGGATGAAAAAGTTAGGCTTTCCAACTTTAACTTAAACAAGTATTTCCAATACCAAAGTTTCCAAACAATTCCAAACTAACATCCTTACTATAGTTTCCTTACAAATATCCAAACAAGTGTTCCAAACCAACCAATATCAATTTCCAAACAAAGGAGATGTTCCAAACCTAGACTCTTCTCTTCTCTTCTTCATTCTTCCTTCTTCTTCTTTTTATCTTCTCTCTTTTTCTCTTCAAACCGTAAGCCCTAACCAAAATTAGCCAAAAATGAGACTTTCCCAAGGCCATGTTTGGTCTTATCCAATTTGACCCAAATTTCTTTTCTTTTCATTTTAGTCCTCCCACTTTGTTCTATTTACAAATCAACTTATTCAAATTCTTATAATACCATATCATATTTTCTCATCTATATCTCGGGGTCCCAACCCAAATTACTAATTTATTCTTAACTTCAGATAATCTCTCAAAGTTTTTATCATTTTTTCTACTTAGCATTTAAATCTAAAATACAAAATTTTCTTTCTTTATACTACAAACCTAAATAACTACTGGTGGTTTAATTCGGTGTTACACCTCAATTTCTCGTGAGACCAAAACATCAATAAGGTAGGCTTGGAAATGTCGGTCCCATTCTAAAAAAGTAAAGCCAAGCAATAACAATTGTTGATAACATTAGAACGTACAGGAGATATATCTTTGTCTAAGGGCAAAAATATTTCAAAAGGTATTCAAGAAATGTCTATCCTTCAAAATGATAAAAGCCTGAAAAATAACAGTCTTAGAAAAGATAAACACCTCCCAAGTGGAGATAACTGTCCCTCAAAGGACAAACTCCTCTCAAAATGAGAAAATTATGATGATATCCTCTTTTTCCGCAGAAAAACAAAAATACTTATCACAAATACTTATCAATATTCATCGGCATTTAATGTAAAGTATTCGACTTTCTTCCAATTTATCTATAACAACCTCTAATGGTAATGAGTATTACTAAACCCCATCGGTAGTCTATCTACCCAAGAATAATAATTACAAAAAAAGACTTATCCTTTATTCGTTTCAAGACACTACGGATTTCTTGGCCAGGTTGACCATATCTATTTAAGCCCTAATCGGCGGATGAAATACTTAATGACATCATCGGTTCAATTATGTAACATGACAAGTCGGCCGAAGCTTCACAGCCCCTTACCATCGCCCGTAATATATCAAGACAGCCAGAATATGCATTAAAACCTATCATTTCATCATAATAAATAAGAATGGGTTAATCAAGCGCTTAAATAAATGATTCTAAACCCAAAAATGTGGATATTATACCGCATAATGGACAAAGACAAGGGAGAGAGCACGACAAAGCCGAATGGCTAGGTTAATTATAGATCTCGGTAAAAGAATCGCTTTCGCCCATCAACAAACAATCGATGATACCCCAGCGATTAAAAGTCTTTATGACAAAGAATGCTAATAAGAAATCAATGAATGGACCACCTATTATCGCCAACCAAGCACGACAAAAATAAAGCTACAAGGTTCATGAAAAGACAAAAGTGATGATGAAGGTCGATAATCCTCTGAAAGAAACGTGATCTAAACGAATTGATTCACAATATTACGGCTCATCACTATAAATGTAATAACAAATGATTCGACAACGAATATCCATATTATAATTCGGTCATAACGTATGACAAAAAGAAACAATGATAGCAAGCGATGAATGAAGTCGATAAAATTAACCAAATTCAAAGCAATCGAAAACATGAAGAAGACAAAAGACAGGGAATCAAAGAAGACACTTGTCTTTACAAATGACAGTTGGAACGACAGAAAGAAAGAGTTGCATGTCTCAACAAAAAATAAGACATAAGATAAGAAGGACAAATAGATGGTTAAAAGCAAAAGTTAAGAACGATGTGCGCTTCTCAAAAGATAAAGAGTGAATCCAAAAACAAAGAGAGTTCTTATAAATTCAAGCACGTTTCGCCATAGAGTGAATCATAAAAAGAAAAACCCATATTCATCTTTGTATCTATATCTCAGAATTTTCGAGCTCTAAGCCTTCCTTAGAGTAGCTTATATGTAATATAAGAGATCATTTTTGTTTAAATAAAGCTGTGTTTTCCCTGATACTTTCTCAGTAGTCAACTAAGGCTGCTGAGTGTCTGACATCAGACTGGCCCTAAGACCATGGGGCTGCTATAAAGATTGTGAAGAGGGCATTTGCTACTTCCAGAAGATGCGGCAAGCCAATTTGATTGCTACATATAATGTGAATCGAGGAGACTATGTTAACTTTTACTATTTAAACTCTATCTCGCAGACATAAGTATTCTCATTCTATAAATTCCCATCTCTTGTGAGTTATTTATGTTGTTTCGCTATTACCCTCTCTATTGAAATTCACACGATATTCAAGGAGTTTTTATGCTAAACATTTTAGTTTTAATATAGTAAGTCATTCATTGAGACTCCAACCCTAAACCCCCTCTTTTATGTCTTATTATTTTAAACTTTGAGCTCTATCTGAAGCCAGACATAATGACATATTTACTTCTAGAAAAACAAAAGAAAATGTATATACGAAAATGACATTAGTAAATGCAGATTGATTCAATTATTAATCTCATAATATATTTTTATTTCCATGGCTTATCATTTAAAGATCAATCTTAAATATAAAATATGGTGTTTATGAGTCTTCACTGTGTAATATAATAATATTTGAACTTTAACTATTTACTTAAATTAAATAATTATAATATTTTAAAATTTTATATATTTAATATTTTATACTCAATAGCCTAGGCTTTTCAATATAATTTTCGTGGAGATTTAATCTAAAACTAAATTTCACGATTTTTTGCATTTAAATCATGAATAAAAAGTTCATTTTTTAAATATATGGACTTTTTAATTTTAAAAGCATTATAGCCTTAGATATCCAAACTTAATCCAAACTTGGTGTTGTTGAGTTCGCGCCATGACACAATCACAAAGTTAATAGAACTTCAGAATTTGACAAAATACAATTTAAAACCTAAACTTTAACGACTACTACATTTAAAACTTAAACAAAAATTATTTTTTCAATATATGAACTTTAATTTTAATAGAAGTTATAGTCTTGAATATCCGAAACTAGAATTCGAACCTCGAGATGCGTGCCCAATATGAACTTTCCCTTAATTGGTAAGCCGTAATTTTAATTTTGTATGTTTAATAGGTGATGTTTGAAGTAATATGCTTTTGGGTTTCTAGTAATGGACGATTATTGGTTAATAGTTAATGCGCTATTAAGATTTGTTTAGAAGGGAAAAAAATGTAGAAATAATGGCTCAAAACTTTTTTTGTTTTGTTTTCCTTATTTTCGGTAACCAATTGAAGGGTATGTTCATATTGCAATGAATTTAAAGGGTATAGTTGGGTATAGCTAATTGGGTATTGATGTTCTATTAGGATTCTTTGTGTTGAATGCCTTGAAAATGTATAAAAATATACGGAGTCTGAAAAAGTTTGAATTTGTACCAACCATGAGATTTTCTGGGCTGGTAAGAATACTGAGAATTTTAATCATTGGCATTGAGATTGCAATATAAAAAAAGTTCAAATTCGACGTCAGGTCAAGTTCAAAGTTTGGATTCTAGTTTAGGATATTAGAGGCTATAACTAGAGTTATCAATCTCGAATGACCCACCTGCTCGGGCCGAGCTCATAAGTAGGTCAAGGACACCGCAGGGCGGCCTGGATTGATGACGGATCACACTGGCTGACCCAAGCCAATACTAATTTCGACGATCGGCGAACCCACCGAACCTGACCAAATTTTTAGCTAGTGCATAAATTTAGAGTTATTAATTCGAACGATTCGTTCAGGCAAGACCCATACTTCAGTCAGGCGGAAAAATCTGATATGATCAACCCGACCTAATTTATACATTGATTAGTTACCTTGCTTCCGGGATCAAATCTAATCCAACCCAAATTCTGATTTGGCCGGGTTAATCCAGCAAACGGGATTCAAATTATCGGTTCTAGCTATAACTACTATTAACATTAAAGCTAATGTATTTATAGAAAGAACTTTGCTGTTTCCTAATTTTGAATTTTATGTACGAAGGATGTAGGAGCGGGAATAACGGAGACACGTCCATAGTAACAGTCATGGTGCGCATTCCCACCAGAACAAACACTTCGAATCCCACTTGGAATGTGAACACAGAATCTTGTTAATTTCAATTACAATCCCCCGGTTGCTCTCCCGCTGTCATCCTTTTTTTCTCAATTCTCACGACAGAAATACAGATCTGGACATGGCCGCATGTTACGGAATGATGATTATCTCAGCTCTTTCTGGTACTTCTTTTGATGTGTATTTTGTGAATATGCTGGGATTCTCATTCTTTTATCGTACACGTGTTCTGGTGGTGAATGCTTGAATGTGGAAGTCTATGATAAAATGTCTGCGTTTATGAACGTTTTTGCGTTACTTATTCAATACACCAAGGAGAAAGGGAATTGGTTTGATTCGTTTATTGAAGATCTGTGTGCAGAAACATACAAACGTGCTTACATTGTGATTAGTAGGATTTTAACTAAATTTAAAAGTTTGTGTTCAGCTTAGATTCTACCTTGCTATTAGGCTCTGTAGCATCTGATTTTTTCTCGGCAATCTGTTTGTATCAATTATCGCACTTTCTTATTTGTTGTTTTTCGTTTCTTCGTTTTTTTGGTTCTTCGTCATTTTATGTGTTCTTTCTTTGTGATGACTGACTTCTTCGATTGTTTTAATTCCTCTTTGTTTTTGGTGTCAACTAACATGATATCTCTGTAGAACCAACGACAAATATATCTATACCATGTCGAGGAGGTCAACGAATCCCTCTCGACGCTTTGTGAGCAGCGGAACTCTTCCATTCATAGGCTCCTTACATTCAAAATCACGCACTACCTTGTTTTTATCTATAGGGCTTTCATTGTGGTACTTCGTTTCACGGACTGACTATTTCTTCTTTGCAATCATTCTGACTTTACTTAATTTGTCAATTTCAAAATAATGCCATGTTCTGCACTATATTTATTTTCTAACTTACATTTGTAGAAAATTCTCCACTTCACAAGAACCAAAAAAAAAAAAAAAGGGCTTGTGACAGATCAGTTAGTTCAAATTACATTTTCTTCTTCCGGGAATTTTCCAGGGATCAATTCTTCTTATTGGGTATTTCTATAGTGGCTCAGGTATGTATCCCACCAAAATATTTTTAATTTACCAAACATGTATGTTAGATATAGCAAAACTTCATATAATTTTCGTGGTTTGTATTCTGTTACCTGGGTTTGAGATATAACTTCTTTCCTGTTTGAGATATATCTCTGCCGTGCATCTGGCCTGCTGAGTTTTTCATGTGATAGGTTCATCTGGCAGCAATAAGCAGGATGAGCAGGGTTCAAGGTAGTTCAATTTAACTCCGGAAGAATTTTATACTTTCCGATTTCAATATATTATTTGATGATATCAGGTGATATCATTATGATTGCTGTTTTATCAGAGAGTGATAAACGAAAACCAATATGGATTGGCTTCATACAATATTTCTAACTGGATCATATTCATTCTCGCAATTGAATCTTTTAGTTGAGTTTGCTTATCTTATTGGGTTTAGAGGTCCCTTTCTGGATGATCAGTTCTTGGAGTCAATGAGGTTTCTCCTGGAGGCATGTCCTTGTTATGACTTTTACTTTTGTCCCAGTGGGAAAAGAGTAATTGAATTCTTTATAACCCTTGAAGTTGATGTTTATCCAATGTTTTTGCTTTTCCCTCTCATTTAGAAAGTGTGTGATTGGTTTTTAGGTGAGACATAGTCTGAACGCCTGTGGTAGCATTAATAATCTTGCTGGCATAGCTGATCAGAATCCAGATTGTTGTAATGGCCACAGCATTAGTCAGTTTTCTTGCTTAGAAGAGTGTTATATGGTGGGGACATTGGTTGCATTTTTCTCTGTTATGATAATAAGGAATTTATCAACATAGTTTGAGAGGTATTTGTTATGTCTTAATTCAGTTTACTGAATGATGCTTTTTAAATTTGCTGGATTAGAAGCTGTATGGAACTGTCTTCTGTACAATGTCTTTTGATTGGAAGAAGTATAACTAAATGCACACTCTATTGCAAGGGAGAGAAGAGATTTCAAGTTTGAATAACAAATCAGTTGCTGATACTACCCTGCAGTGTGCTGGACTTCAAATCTGGCTAGAATTATTGTCAGAAGCAGTTAGTTATACACAGAAAAAAGAACATCTGAATATTCTCTTCATTCAGAAATTCAATTTTGTGTGCACGTGTTTAAGAAAATAACTCTGTCAAGTCGTCAACAAAATATAAGACTGAATAGTGCTAATTGAGTATCTGCAATAAGTTTGTCATTGGACTTATTTTAGTGAAATGACAAATAAGATGTTTGTAATCCTGTTTCTGGATGGTACAGTTGCAAAATATCCTTACCTTCAAGTAATATGATGTATTATATTGTTAGGATATTTGTTTTGATATATCTTTCTCTTATTATGTATGCCAATCTACAAGTTTCTCATTAGAACGAGTTATCCTATATATGCAGGTGACTTTTCATGCACTGCAGAAGTTTACCAGGCAATTCCATTTCTGAATAAAGCGTATGGTGGCAGCATGCATAAAGTTTTACATGTTGGCCTAGACTCATGTTCAATTGTTTCTAAATTGCTAAAAGAAGAGGAGACTGAAGCCTGGGGTGTGGAACCATATGATATAGAGGAAGCTGATAGTAACTGTCGAAGTCTGGTGCACACAGGCATTGTACGTGTGGCTGATATTAAGTTTCCTCTTCCATACAGAGCAAAATCGTTTTCTCTTGCGATTGTGTCAGATGCATTGGATTATTTGTCCCCATGGTACCTCAACAAAACCCTTCCAGATTTGGCAAGGGTTTCAGCTGGGTGGTCGGTTTTTGCAGGTAAAGAGACTTGTGCTATCTCCCAGATTAAAAGTTTCATACATAATTCATTTTGATTCACCTTTGAATCTTTATTTCCCCTTGCCTGCTTTCTTCCAGGTATTTTGTGCTGGCTGCTTGCTATTTCTTACTCTTTCGGTTGTAATCTCAGACTCACAGAATTGTTATTTGTTAGATCTTCTGTCATAATGCATCCCATTGTCTTATTCTCTTGCCTCAATGATAAAGACAAATTGGTAATTTTTATGTTTATGAATGAAATGAGGTGGGGGACAAGATCTTATGATGACTTGCAATGAATAGGTGAGAAAATGCTTTAAACAGATGGAAACATCCATTAGCTTTTTAAGATTGGTTTTTGGTTCTCCAAATGAGGTTTGAGTGGGTGTGCCTACTGATGTTTTATCTTGGGTCATTAAGTTATTTAATTTAGTAGTAAACACCACAAAACGCTGCCCAAAGAATGGAACAAAATAGTTCCATGGTTATATACATGCTATGGCTTCATAGAAGCATTTGGCACTTAGGTATGAACCATGAAATTTTAGGATGTGTGATAAAGAAACAAAGCTAAGACTAAGGTTTGAAGCCAGAGATTGATTTTGATATTGGTATTTTCTTTTCCCCTGATATGAAACCTGTTGTTTTTACTTGTTTGTATATATGTTTCTACACGCATCCCCTGAAGATGTAGTGCAAATCTGAAAACATTTTGTTGACTTCTTTTCTAAATTCAGGTCAAGAATTCACAAAATCTTAAATTAAGTAAATGTTTTTGATGCTAAGATTAATTTTAAGTTTAATTAGAAAAATGAGCTAATGATTTTTCTAATTATATATGTAGGTTTTCCAGGTCAGCAGAGAGCTAAAGTTGCAGAACTAACCAAATTTGGTCGGGCAGTAAGTGGCTTTAACTTGTAGTTTATGGTTTGTTGTTTGGTTATTTTTTTAACGTTGATGTTGAATGCACCATGCGCAGTTCTCTATGATAGACTTGGTATTCAGACGACAGAAATTTTTTACATTCACAATTTCACTAGAGTGTAATCTGAATACCATTATGCAATTCTTTTGTTGGAAGCAGTGTTAACACAATTTATTTGTGCCTCTTTGTGAGTACTTAGCTCAACCATTGAGTGAGAAGAATTAAGTTCTGCATTAGTAACTTGTTTGCTTTCTTGGTTTAACTGGGTCTTCATTTTTTTTCTTTGATGGGTTTAACTGGGTCTTCAGTTAGGCCTTCGTAAAGGTGCATTTGTCCCTTTTGGTGGTTATTTGGTTTAGTGGTGTTTGGAGGTCGCTTTTTGTGTTCCCTTTCTCTCCCTCTTTCTTTCTCTCCCCTTGCCCCCCTGCCCCTTGCCCCCCAAAGCCATGTGTGTACCTTTTGGTGGTTATTTGGACTGGTTGCCTCTGAAGATAGTTTTTGTGGTTAATCTTCTCATCCTCCCTTCTGGCCGCAACAAAATTTAATGCTCGCAGTTTGAGATGTTTTTGTTATAGTTGTTGTTGATGCAACTTTTCTTGGAACATTGCATCCAACCATGAAAAGATTGTCACCTTGGGGATGAGTTTTTGACCTTTGAAGGCATGAGGACGTTGAGGGATAGACCCAACTGGCGAGGGGTTGAAATGGGGATGTGGGGGGTTCCAGTTCAAAATTCAAATGCAAAAAAACAAAGAAAAAAAGTTGCAGATAAAAATAAAATACATAAATAAATGCTGGACATGTCCCCGCTAAAATTGGGATGGTGATTGGAAGATGAATAGATTTGTCAATTTACAAGTTGATATTCTCATTTTTTAGATCCAAGTAGACTTGAAGATGGCGCATAGTGCGCACAAAATAAATGAACTTACTCTTAACTTTGAGAATTTGAGTCCCTTTAGCATCTAACTTTTAGTCCCTCCAAAAGAAGAAAAATCCATGTCCTTTGATCAGAATATCTCAAACTTCTGAACAACCAACCTGTCTGTTAAGCTAATATGTTTAGATAGATCATTCAACTATTATATATATGAGCTAGCTATTTTTTTTTTTTCATGATGATTTGATCTATCTTTATTTTTATTTTTTTGTAGTTCCAATTCTAATGTTGCTTAGAAATTTGCTTTTCTTGCTGCCTTTGTCAGTAAACTGTCACCAATTCTCGTATTAATGTACTTGTTGAAAGTGGAATTAACATATTTCAATTTCTTTCCCCTTTCTGCAGGCTAAACTGAGGAGCTCATCTTGGTGGGTACGTTATTTTGTCCAGACTAGCTTAGAAGAGAATGAAGCTGCCATCAAGAAATTCGAATCCGCTATAACAAAGAGCTCGTACAATCCAAGCTGCCAAATTTTCCACCTCAAGTCCTACAATTGACATGGCAACTCTAGTTCTTCATCTCTATTGAGCCTCCTTGGTGCCAGTACATGAGAACCATCTTCAGCTCTCATCTGAAATGCCTTTCTGAAAGTAATCTTAAATTTCTTGTTAGGATTATTCGTTATAATCATTACTTGTCTTGTTTGGTAACCAACTCATATATGAATTTTTTTTAGCAGAATTTTTTAATTTTTATAAAGATGAAAGAATATGCCCTTCAAAGTATATAAGCTAAATAAACATGTGAGCAAACTCGTCACACAGAATTTAGAAACAATCATATTGAAAAGACTATCAGGAAGATTCGGCAGTAACTCAAAATCCTAAAACTACAAAATAAGAATTTCAGCCAAATTCGAAATTTTTTTAGATTCCTGATGATCTAAACTGATTTCAAGAGGTTAATCGTCTCGCGAAATCTACTACTAATCGAATTCCTCGGTGACACTCAAGACGCTTTTTCACAAAGACGAAGATCTGGATGCCGTAAAACGAAATCTGATGTGACAAAAGTCACCTATAACATATACTCTTGTGACACATGTTGCATGAGTAGAGAGATGATGAAAATTGACGACCGAGATAGTGTCATGTCGAAAATCCAAGATTTTAGGGACATGGAAGGCATTATGTGAATAGTTAAATGATAATAAGATCAACAGGACACAATATCTCCTACCTTAAGGAGCCAAAGCCCAAACGTGAAGGGAGAAAGGGAGATGTAGTAGCCAGGATTTGTGATTTTTGCAGAGCAGAGATAAGACCTCTCTCTGGGCATCCCTGCTAATCGACCGCTCTGATTCCTTCTGAAAGAAGCATGAAAGCTGCTCTACGCTACGTATTTATAACGCTGCGAGCACTAATTTTAAGAAGTTTTGATAAACCCAGAAGGTAGGGTTTTATCCTATCTCGAAAGCACTTTTGCTTAATGCTTCATGGCACGTTTCAATTGGTTCGAGGCCTTAAATCCAAGTTGTTTGATCTGCCTCCACCCGAACCGAGGGGCGCAGTTTTAGAACCCATTTGGACAAGCCCATGACTGGCCCGCCTGACCGCTTCGGGTTGTTAATGGTATAATTTCGAAAGCATAAATTGTATTATGGTGTGTAGGAGGCCGGAATGGCTATGAAAATCGGGTTCACCAAGTGGAACCGATGTTGGATGATTGGCCGTGAACAGTAACCCGAGGGTTTCACTGTTCATGTGAATAGTGTTCACAAAATAATTTGTGAGAAAATATGTTTGGTTGAGTAATTCAAATCGAATTGATCGTGTTTGTTAATTAGCCCATGTGAGCTAATTTTTGGATTAATGTATTGAGAATTTATATAACATGTTGTGATTTGAATTATGTAAATATATGCATGATGATATATTGACGTGTTATATAAATCATGGCCAAACGGGCATAACGCATTTTCATGCACCGCAACCTGTAAATTAAAAAGCGAGCGCATGATACGAAGTTTTCAAAAATCTAACATGGCTGCGGAAACGAATTTCACGCGACGATATTCCCAGTAATCTGTACAGACTCCGCCCAACGTATCATTTCCTGGACATTTATGACCACATCGTTACTTTAAGTTCTCCAACACATTTGTCTCGAGGGTAGTCCCATATTTTACCGACATTCAAGAAGCTTTATTTCAAGAACAACAAGTTTTCATTAAAATTGTATTTTTCTTATACATTTACTTAGCAAAGCCAGCGAGTGGAGTTCCGCGAGAACTCGAGACACGGCAACTTATTTGCATATCCAAGAGGACACGACTCGCTTTCGAAAGTGTGTGCTTACATCGATACTGTGATACGCACTCAGCGAAAGAACTCCATTTAGTAGATTCCACCATCGGGCATTAGCTCACCCCGTCGAGGGAATATATTATTTCGTGATACAAAGCGAGCCGCCGCGAGCGACTGGCCATCGAGGTCGTTGTAAGAAAGCCGACTGGGTGGCTTCATGGTTTTTTTTATGTATGACATGTATTAGAATTTGTAAATTTTAATATATGTTTGAAATAAGAGTGAATTATTAACTCTTGAGTTATGGTATATAGTTGATGTATATTGACGAAAGACACAGATGCGCCTGCTCAATGCTTTTAACATGTAAATGTCTTATGATGTTATTCGATGCAAGATGATTTTCTGGGTAGAGCTCCCCATACAAAAGAGACTCAAGCTCGATTCATATCAGTGTCGGCTACCCGACATTCACGAGTATTCCGCAGCCGACGGGCCACAATCCACCCCTGGCTGTGGGGCGTCACACTGGCACGCAGCTTAGGTAAACAGACACTTTGGGAGCCAAGGGCGTAGCTTGTGTAAATGAATACCTGTGGTTTCGAGGGTCGCCAGTTCGGTCAGGAGTGTGTCATAATACAACCATTGTATCAGGACAAAGAATGCGCTTTCGCTAGGGGAGTGTACATAATAGGATTGTATTGCAACACGGGGTGCAGCTGGTCCTAGTGTATTGCAACAGAAGGCTAGATGGTCGGGAGCGAGTCACAATACACTAAGTGTATCAGGACAGAGATGAGGCTCGCCGGGCCGGGTTGCGTCACAATACAACCATCAGATCGCGATTACGAGAGGGTGAGGCCGATGGGTATTGTATTACAATACACAAAGGTGTATTAGACAGCAAGAGTGACATAAGGCCTGGGCCGTATGTCGCACACAACCTACCAAGCCACGACACTAGCCTGTGGGCGACACATCGCCCAGCAGATCGCCATCGCGCTTCATCGACACCCGCCGGGCCATACGAACACGACATGCCACGCGCCGCGCCGCCTGGCAGTATTCCCTCAGGCGCCGCAGCCGGGCTGGGCTGGGCACCGTGCACCCGACTCCGCTTTGACCCGCTTACTCAAGACTGCCAGTCACTGCTCATGAACACCTGCTCATAAAAAAATCTAAAATAAAATAAAGGGAAATAGAATTTTGAAAAAAAAGAGTACAAAAAATTTTAAAAATTTTCTTGTGTATGATTTAATATATGGATATTTATATTGCATTTCCTATGAATGCATTGACGTGGTATATGAAAATTATTTTTTTCTGTGTATGAATAGTGTCTCGAGGTCATGGTTATCGCTTTGTAGATATTGCATCAACTAACCGGGCTATCACCAGATGGCTAGCCGGGCGGCAAGGACGCTGGTGACGCCCACGGGTACCGGGTCGTGCACCACCAAAGACTGATCAGCAGCCTGGCAGGCGAGATAGCCAGCAGCTGCCACGCACGTGCCAACAGAAGAGTGTAATGCGAGTCCTAAGAATCTCCAAAGGTTTAGGGCGCATCATCCTCCGACATTCATAAGGGGAGGAGATCCGATGGTAGCAGACAATTGGTTCATGCAGGTAGAGAAGGTGTTAAAGGCTATGGAGATTACCCCGACGCCGATCAGATCGTACTAGCCGTGCTCCGGGCCAGTGGTGAGGCCTAAGTATGGTGGAAACGGGCAAGACCTTGTGAGATCTAGAGGCAATGACACGGGCAGAGTTTCGTGGAGTCGCTCACGGGTAAGTACTTTTCCGACACGGCGAGGCATGGCTAGCTCGAAGTTCGGGATCGGGCAGGACGATGACCGTGATGGATTATGTGGCTAGGATTCAACAGAAGAATTTCGCCGGTTAATAACCACGCGGGCCACGCATTACGGCCAAGGTGAGGAGATTCGAGAATTGAATAAGTTGTCCATTCGAGACGATCAGACTTCGCCACGTGATACGGACTCCATGGTCAGACTACCAATTACGAGAGAGAGATCAAGGATGCTCTGAGCACCCAAGATACCCGTGTTGGTAGCAAGAGGGAGGATCACCTTCTTCTAGTTCGGGAAGAGGCGTAAGACTTCTCGCTTCACACGAGTTTCGTGACCAAGGCCAGATCGGGGCATCTAGTCAAATAGTAAGGAGAGATATGTTACTTCGTCGACAACCCGGGCATGAGACTGATCGCCTCGCAGACAAGGATCCTGTGGATCTCGTGACAAATAAGCAAATTTCCAAGTACTGTGAGAATGTGAGAGTATGTTAATTCCATTCTCCACACTCCTGGGATAAGCGAGAAACTGCCACGGGTGCTATACAAGCATCCTTCTAAGAAGACAAAAGGCTGGGGTCGAGTGCGGGTCGAGGTCGTACATAACTACATGTTCGACTTCTAACAAAGTGCAGGCGTATGATATGTTATTTCCTCTGGCCGATAGCTCGGGGCATATGAGGCGAGATCGTCCAGAGGCAAGAGGTCTCATGGAGACACAGTCGAAAGATACGAGCACCGAATATGTAGGGTACATTTCACTCTCGTAATTTGTCGACTGTGAGAAGGCGAACGTGATGATCAGCATTCATTCATTTTTGATCATGTGTGATAGGTCAGCTTCAGAGGTCGCGCCTTTGTGAGATGTGATTTTCGAAATTCTTCCCTAGATCAGTAGTGAGAGTCAGTCGACACGAGATTTCGGAAGCTGTAGATCCCCAAGATTTTACTCAGTGGTGGACCCCTGGATCGTGTCACAAAGATCATCATCGCAGCCCATGTGCACAAGAACATCGCGCCGAGCCCAGGGTGCACGGTGATGGTCATTCACCACTGTGAGTGTGGGTCGAGTTTGCCTGAATTCATGTCCAATGAAGCGCTCATACCAAATCGTGAAATCTAAGATAAATTAACGTGGTAAGTGCAAAGCAAAAGGGGGCCGCACCCTTTAGTGAAAAAGCCTGGAGTTATGGTGAAGGAGACCCGCAGAGATCCGGAAGGTCCTATGTAGGTAAGAGACCCGGATATCTCGACTTCAGGTAGTGTAAAAGACCCGGAGATATCCCGACTTCGTGTGAGTGCAAGAGACCCGGAGCTATCCCGAATTTCGTGTGTGGTGAGACCCGGAGATCCCGACTTCTGCGCGGGTGTAAGAGACCAGGGGAGGGATCCCAAATTTCGTGGCGAAGAGACCGGAGCTATCCCAAATTTCTCGTGGTTGCAAGAGACTCCAGGAGAAACTGAAATTTCGCGGTGGGTGTAAGAGACCCGTGGAGTTATCCGAAATTTCAGGCGGGTGTAAGAGACCCAATGGAGTTATCCGAATTTCCGGTAGTGTGGCAGATCTGGAGATATCCTAAATTTATGTGTGAATGAAAGAGGCTCTCGCAGCAAAGCCAAAGAGTTATGTCGCCCGAGATGAAAACACACTGGCCAAGCTATCACATAGACTTAGAGTTTAATGATGTGGAGCCTGGAGTGACTCAGACAAAACACACTACCGTCATCGCACGGGGATTTGTGAGTTTACGGATAGAGCCTGGAGCACTGGCATTTAAAACATTACTGGCCAAAGTATCACGTAGACTTAGAGTTGCTGACTGGATAGAGCCTGGAGGACTCGAGATTTGGATACCCTTTGAAATCAGATTGTGTGTCGCTGGTTTACCAATCTCAAGATATGGATGTTATTCAAGATACCGGACTAAAGCCGACGATTCACTGATCGACAGTACTGACGCGACTTGGAGTCACAAGCACACCAAGAAGTGGGCTGCAGAGGCTACATGTCATGGCTTGATTAGACATGTGTGTTAGAGGACATGCCGCGAGCACGCGGCCCCGATCATATGCAGAGGCCGAGGAAAGATATGCTCCCTGCGGGAATTCGCTACAACAACAGTTATTAGGCGAGTATACAAATGGAACCATATGAGGTATCAGATAGTGAGCCGCATCATCACATGCTGACCGAGGCTGGAGAGAGCCCATCACCTGGCCCCGATTCGATTGTAGATACTCTCCGGTATGCTAGCTTGATACGACAGCCGTTTTCCTCACCCGCCGTGAGCCGCGTAAGAGCTATGCCGATGTACGACGCCGACCCTCAGAGTTCGATCGGGGATCACGCCTTCTCGGCGGCGCCTACAGTAAGAAACAACAAAAATGGTAGTTTGGCGGAAGTTATCGCCAGCGCATCGGGCCTTCATACTAGCGGTAGGGCACTCAGCGATCGGCCGCTTCTTCTTACCGCCCAAAGATGTCGTGTCCACGAGGTATTTTCACGCTCCACGCCTCCGAAGATACTCCGCATCCGTACTACGTGGTGGATCGTGTGACGTGATTGGCGCTGGAGCACTGACGGACCCCGAGGAGGGGACCGCTGTGCATTTTGACACCGCGATCGTGCTTACACACAAGACCGCGAGGCTACCGAGTCGCTTAGCACAACTACGGAGTGGAGGAGTCAACGTGAACGCCGGCGAACGACGCCACCTATCCCTTCATATGACGGCGTACATTATTACTGGGCTAATATTTAAACGACGAGTTTACATGTGTGGTATCAGGCACGCTTGCATATGCATGCGATCGCGACGGTTCCTGGACTTAGCACGAAATTCCTTTTAAGGATGTAGAATGTAAAGACCGAGAAAATCTAATTTCCGAAAACGGGTAAAATCGCACTCTAATAAAATCCAAAATTTTTCTAGATCTCTGATGATCTAAACTAGATTAATCGCTGAATCGGGTTCTGAAATCTAGCTGACACGCCGAATTCGAGACAATCGACTCGCACTTTTTCGGCGCATGTAGCATCGCGCCACAGAAACGAACTGGACGACAAAGTCACCTATAACACGTACTCAGACAATATGCCGCATGAGCAGACGCATTTAAACGATCACAAGATAAGGTTAAATGCCTGTAAAATCCAAGATTTTAATGGATACTACAGACACACACCAACGATAATAAGACGAAATAAAGGAATAAATAGCCATCTCCTACCTTAAGGAGCCAAAGCCAAAACGTTAGGCGGAGAAAGGGAAATGCAGAGCTTAGATTCAGGATTTTGTAGAAAAGAGAGAGAGTACATTCTCTAAGGATTCCTACTTGACCGAACGCCGATTCCTTCCAGAGCAAGAAGGAAAGTCGTCACGCTACAGACAACGCGCGGCATCGGGCTTTTGCGGAGTCATGAATCATGGAGGCAGGTTTTGATATCCACCAAGTTTAAGCACTTTCGGTTTCAACATTTTGTTAATGTTTCGGCCAATAAGCCAACGGTTATTAATTTGCCCAAATCTTCGGGAACCGGTGGGTGTGGAAGTTTTATAGGCAACCCATTCGACAGCCTCCAAGGATCATTCACCTGACCGCTTCTCGTTGTTACGGTATAATTTGTGCTATAAATCAGACATGCACAGATGGTGCCTGAATCGCCGCGATAAATTCGTCACCGCTCTTAACCGACGTTGATGACGTCGCTAACAAGAATTCTAGGGTTTCACTCGTTTCACGCTGAATATTGCTCACAAAATACCTACGGGTAAAAATATTAAGCCGTATTGGCGAATTCAAATCGAATCGTCGCGTTGCACTAACCCATGTTAATTTTGGCAGAATGACGAATTCTATATAACATGTTGTTTGCGGATTAATTAAATATATGCATGATGATATATTTGCACGCTGCTATATAAATCATATTGGAAACGATAACGATTTTCATACGTGACCTGCAACCTAAATTGTGCTAAGGAACAGCATTTATTAATGAAGTTTTCGAAAAACGAACACTTGGCCATGGGGAATCGATTTCACAGATGATATTCGAGAATTTAGGTCAAGATCATTCAACAAATCATTTTGGATGAGGACCATGATTGTTACGGGAAGTTCTCCAACACATTCACCCTGAGGGTAGCCGTCCCATATTTCCACGACATTCAAGAGTTTATTTTCAAGCATCAAAAAGCTATTTAAAACGATATTTTTCTCACGCGCTACTACGCTGGCGAAATGAATGGCGACCAGACATTTAAACGGCATTTATTATCCAAGAAGATCACGACCTGGCTGAAACAGGTGTTTATCGAAGATCGAGATACGCACTTAAAGTGAAAGAACCCATTTGCGCGATTCCACCACAAGATTAAATTTCACCCTCACGAGGAATATATTATTGCATGTACAGTAAGCGCGCTGGCGAGACTCGCCATCGTGAGTCGCTTTTTGTAATAAAGTCGACTCATGGCCATTGGCTTTTTTTATATATGACATGTATTGTGAATTTTGTAAATTTTAATATATGCTCAAATAAGAGCCGACTCATTAACTCTCGAATCCACAGATAATGATGATATCACGAAGATTACAGATGGGGTCAAAAGGCCGTTTTATCTACGTGAAACGCCTTACGACGCTGCTTGGCACAAAAAGATGATTTCTTTGTAGCCTCCCGGGCATAAAAGCTTGGCACTATCCGATTTTCGCGAATAAGATTCGACAATTCGACATTCACGCAAAGATTTCGTGATCGATCGCTATCAACGAACCCTGGCGTACACAACTATTGATTTCCACTTATGGGTTTCCCTTATTTGAGTTGCTTTTTTTTTTTTTTTAATTCTATTAACTTTGTATTACATAATTGTAGAACTTTTTTCTTGGATTCGAACATGGGATATACCGTATACCCATCTCACCTCTTGAACTTAAACCTTAATTTTCTCATCATAATATATTTCTAGCGTAATTTTCTATTAATTTTGATCTTCAACAGTGACTGGTGTGTTTCATCTCGTAGGCAATTAACCGATTCCTCTGTGTTATTTCTCCTCTGATTGAAGACAAAGTCAGCGGAAATAATTCCTCCTTTGAACGGCAATGTTGCAGTCAGAATAATTGATCCGTAGGTTGCCAGCACGGCAGTAAACAAATGCTCGATTTGTCAAAGTAGTCATTTTTCAGGTGACTCACAGGATTAGCATGCGTTCCAACGTTTTTCTATGCTTTGAACGAGTTGCATTTATCGGGTGTGCAATTCGGGCAGGTTCAATCCAACTCAACCCAATTCTGCGTGGACTTAGGGCAAACTTTTTCCTTTTTCGTTTTTGGGTTGAGATTAAGGAAAATAAGATAATTTAATTCGGGTTAGGCTTGGATTAAAATAATACGGGTTAGACTTCGGTTACATTGTGGGCCATTTTGGGTTGAGATTAAGGAAAATAAGATAATTTAATTCGGGTTAGGCTTGGATTAAAATAATACGGGTTAGACTTCGGTTACATTGTGGGCCATCCATACTCATTTTGAACTTGAATCCAATATTTAATAATAATTAATTACGTAAATATTGTTTGAATTTTTCGATTTTTTCCATTTTGATGTCTCATTTTGGGTTAATGGATTGGATTAGGAGTTAAGTAACAGCTCCAGTTCACGACAAGTCAGAAAACCTTGTCTCAGATTCCAACAGCCTGGTTACGAATCATGATTCATAAAATATCATGTTTTTGAAATGTCATGGAATTAGCTACAATGTTTATGACATAGAGAGACAGAAAACTGCCATATCTGGATGGAGTGATCATGTCACTGTTGTATGAAGCCAATTATCCTGTGCTAGCTCTACTATGCATACTATTACTGTATATAGATAGATTTGGTGATCTTTAGAGATATATATATATATATATATATATATATATATATATATATATATATATATATATATATTCTTATATCAAATTTAAATCAATTTTCTTTCAGCTCTTCAACAGGGACAACTGTAAAGTGAAAGGTAAGACAAAAACTGCTTTTCAATGGAGGCTGAAGATGTCTCCATGGAAAGCCAAGAAATTAAAAAGAAAGAAGAAAGACAAAATGTGGATGGCCCAATTGGCCCCTGGGATTGTTCCTTTGTATAAGCGATAAATTATTAAAACCCTGCTCCAACACTAGATTATGTATATCTTCAATATGAGAGGTGATCCAGGCCATTGCAGAAGGTTGTCCCCCACAGGGATGAGCTAATCCAATTTCAATGGGACCTTCTACATATTTGTTTGTCTCTGATATAGATTTGACTTTCTTCCTACACAATGTGATTGGTTTTAGACCAAATCGGGCAACAATGTCGGGGATTCTTTTATTTATTTATTTATATCGAACACTGATGTATATACCTTTTCCCAAGATATACTTATTAAAAGTACGTAGCTTCTAAATGCTGCCATGTTGCCAGTACCCCCGGTGAGCACAACCGCCCACAGACCACTTTTACTTTATCTGTTGCAGCCTCATATATATCACATGTGCTTTTTCTAATTTGAATGTAACTTGGACTCACTCAGATTTAATTGTTGATGTCAATTTACTATTTTTACAGTCCTAGAAACGAGTGGTTTTCCATTCAAAATCCTTGTGCAACGGAAAGGCCACTAAAAGTCTTCCTATTGAATGAATACATTGTCAGGTTACCACGGTTGCCCTTATGGTTCATATCATACGATAAGTGCCTTAATTAATCGTCTTTAGACTAATGTGACAAAATCTTACTCCACCGATTATAAAACAGCAAGTCATTTTATTTCTTAGTTACTCATTAATCTTTATGTCGCATTTATACAGAGTCTTGTAATGGTGAAGAATTAAATGTGGTGGCCGGTGGCTGGTGGCCTGGTGGCCTGTCATGGAAGAAATTTTCAACATTGTTGCAGAATATATATATATATATATATATATATATATAGTATATATATATATATATATATATATATATATATAGTGTTATAAATCGAAGCCATGGATGCTGCAGTCCCAAATAGCGCAAAGAAATTCCTTTTCTTACACTGCAGATGAACTAACTATTCAAGGGTTATGGTCTTGTACACATATTATTTGTTAAAAGAAACCAAAATAATAGACAATAAGAAAAAACAAGAAAAAAAGAGAGACGAAAATAAGACATACAAAATTTACATGAAAACTCTAAGGAGGGAGAAAAACCACAAAAAGAGAAGATAAATTCATTATTATGAAAATTAGTATACAAGAACGAAGTATGATAAATTTATTATCTAAAAACTCAAAACCCTGCGCCTGCTTAGCCACGAAAATTTTCAACTCTATCCAAAATTCGTAATACGAAAATTTTCAACGATTCTAATCTTTGGGCTTTCATTTTCGCAAATACGCTTTCATTTTCAACCCCATTCTTGCATTAATCTCGGCCAATTTAATTCGAAAACAGCGAAACGCTTAATTGGCCGATTCATATAAAATGTCAAAAATAAATGACCATTTTCTTTCGCTTTCAAAATTCCGTTGCCTTATTCTCGTAACTAAACGCATTTTCCTCATTTAAAAGCTATCAGAGTAAACAGAAAATTTTCTACCTACTAAATAGAGCCCTAAAAATCATAATATATTTGTATTCGATGGATAGGCCCACATAACATATTTCTTGGCTTGCAATTCTGAATAGGTCCAAAGCCGCAGGCCCTGCATATCCTCAAAAATTATATTTGTATCCCATTGTTGACCTTACTGTTCATATCATTGACAAATAGCTTATTAGGTTATCTGACTAATGTATCAAAATCCTACTCCACTCATGATAAAACGGCAAGCCATTAAATATCTTAATTAGTCATTCCATAAGGCTTCCATTTATACAGGGTGTTGCAACTGAGAAGAATATTGGTGGCCGGTGGCCGGTGGCCGATGGTTTGTCATTTTAATTTGTACCATAATGTTTATTTCATGGAAGAAATTTGTACCATAAGTTATCACGCATGCTCTAATAACTTTTTTCATTAATCTATAATATTTATAATAATATTCATAACAATTTTTTTATAAAGAAATAATATTACTATAATATAACAACTCAAGAATTTGAGACATTTTAACACTCCGGTACTTTTAGCTCGACACTACTTACCAATTCAACAACCACGGATTAAAAACAGCCATGCATGCATGCATCTCTCTCTAGTGTCGGCTATCAAACTAGGACATTTTCCTTTTCTTTCTTTTGACTTTTCAGCTTTCAAGAATCCTCATTAATGTGGTAGAATTTATTAGTCATGCATCCATCTCTAGTGTGATAATCAAACTAGTAAATTTTCCTTCTTTTTTTTTCTCTTTTTTGACTTTTCATCTTGCCAAAATCCTGATGAATATGGTTGAATTTATTAGTCATGCAGACCATAACAAGCAAAATTTGAACAATCTACTGGTTTTAGAACTTGATGTACTCTTTTTCATTGACAAAATGACAATGCAGCGCTCACATAATGAGGAGCAAACTTTTACCAAGGAAAAAAAAAATCAAAGTCCCATCTCCCGGGCATGGTAGAAATTCATTTCCTTGTACTTGTTCCTATACTGAGATGAACTTTGGTACGAGGTGAGTAAATTGAAAGGAAGATATATGATCAGTCTATTTAATTTGTAGATCGATCATTAGCTAGACGCGTATATAAGTCAATCTGGGAAAGTTTTAAAAAGCTAGCAATGAATAAAAAACATTCCATTTTTGTCAACAACTCTGCTTGTGAGTAGGTATAAGTAGTTTTCATTGACCTGCCATGGGAATGGGAATTGGATGAAAAATAAGTCTATATATATATATATATATATATATATATATATATTGTTATGAGCTTTCTTTTCTTACAAGGAAACAGAAGATGAGGGAGGAAAAATAATTACAAAATAGAAATAATGTCTATCAGAAACGATGGATGCCAAGTCTCGTGATGAGTCACAATCTCCTTAAAACATATTACGCTCCTTCGATGCTCGAGAAAAGTCACGCCGATGATCTGCCTCCCAAGATAGCCCGATGCGAGCGACTCAGCACCTTGATACACCACGAATTTAAACAATGACAAACTATCACCCAATCAACACTCTTGCATTAACATCCTAACCGGGACCTACTCTTCCTTCCTTTTTCTTATAGCAAACTCAAAAGGAAAAAAATTATTTTCCTGAACAAGAGAAGCCTCACCTTTAAAGGGATAAATGTGAGACCCTTAACCTTCAGCAAGCCAAACGTTTTGGCTCCTGTCAAGTAAATGGCATTCAACACTCCTGCAATGAATGTCATTCACTACATATTACCAACAATTCCCTACATGATTGACATTCATGAACAAAGATTAAAGCGGGTGATAGATTTAACGATTTGAAACACGCGGAGAGGTAGAAATTTACCCTTTGAACCTTAAGCTTGTAGAAATATCTTCTTCTCTTAACTAAAAAGTAGACAAGATGTCCTTGGCTTGTTCGACTATTGGTGTAGGCGATGACATATTCCTTTAAGGAATCTTCCTAACACATTTAGATTCTTCGCTTTTATGTCATTTTGGCCATGGACATGTGTTTGGTCCTAGAGAGTTTAATGGGAATTTTGCCCGATTCGATTCCCTGCAGGCGGCCAAACTACCACTCTTTTATAGGTGATCTCTGCTTTAAATTGAGAGTAGGCGATGCTAACTTCGTGCGTAGAGATCGTTAAAGCGTAAGCAACTTCTTATGAGCATGTTTGATTCATGTAGGAATGGACCGATGATATCCCCACCGATTGATTATCAAGTCTTCACAATTTAGTTGTCCCTTTGAACCTAGATCTTAGGATCTCCAGTCAGCTAGGTTGGGTATCCATTGTAACCAACTCCCTGTTTAACCCTTTGGTTAGCGGATCCGCAATGTTATTATTTAGATTTTACATAATCTATAGAGATAACTCCAATTGAGAGTAGTTGTCTAATGGTATTGTGTCTACGACGAATATGTCTAGACTTACAATTGCACATATTGTTTTGTGCTCTACCAATAACAGATTGACTGTCACAATGTATGCATATTGGAGGCACCGGCTTTAGCCACCTTGAAATGTCCTCTAGGAAGTGGCATAGCCATTCCGCCTCTTCCCCACATTTGTCTAGGACTATAAACTCATATTCCATTGTGGATATGGAAATAACCGTTTGTTTTGAGGACTTCCATGATCTTCTGCACCTCCTAATGTAAAGACATAACCACTCTGGGATTTTGAGTCTTTAACATTAGATATCCAATTAGCATCACTGTATCTTTCAAGTACAACAGGATATCTTGTGTAGTGCAGCCCATAGTCATGAGTGAATCTCAAGTATTTTAATACTCTCATTATTCCTTGCCAATGCATAGCTCTAGGATTACTCGTGTATCTACTCAGTTTATTAACTGCACAGACTATGTCTGGTCTTGTACAACTCATTAAGTACATTAGACTACTTATCACCCTAGAGTATTCTACTTGAGAAACACTCTCTCCTTTGTTCTTGGACAAGTGTTGTCACACCCGATTCCCGTCAAGTGGAATGGCGGATCTGAAGCAAAGCTTGAAATGCGAAGCTACATCTGGACTCATTGGTTATTCTTTATCGAGTTGAACTTGTACACGTAATTTATCTGAGCAATTTAATAATAACAAAATCATTTACATATACAAAAGAACTACCACTTGGAGTGGTGTGCATCGAAATCTATACACATATCTGCGAGTTTCATTTATATACAAGCCATATCTGCATACATGTCTAATACGAACATCGGAGATTGAGAGCAATGCGGTGAGCACCTATCCTACGAAATTTGGCACTGTTGATGTGGGATGTCATGTCTCTATCATTTGTCTTACTGGCTTGCATTACTGCATGGATTGAACACGTCTTTGTTTCACAGCTTAGTGGGAACAAGCATGGACAACCACCAATGGTGGCCAGATCACAAGCTTATACATGTACATTTTGCCATAATACATATTCATATAACTTTTATTACTTATCATCTTTACATTTCTATTGCATGTCAATCTTTTCCGTTACATGTTCTTTGTCTTTGGCATATCTCCTATCTATACTTTTACTGTATTCCTGTGTTTTGTCATCTTTTACTTATCTCTATCGTTCTTAGCACTTATGCATTTCTATCATGTGTTCATAGCATGTTCCATCTATTCATTAGGTATGTCTATCATATATTCATATCATATATTTCTTATTCTAGTACTTATCATTTGATCTATTATCTTTCTAATGGTTCATATTACATATCATATTTTGTGCATGTCATATTCTTATACATATATTACTTTCATGGTTATATACTATACCATTTGTTATGTTCTATTTTCGTATCTTTGTTATCATATCTTGTCATCATATTACTTCTTTCACGATATTGTTATCATGTACTGTTCATGTACTAATTTCATATAATGTATTCATGTCTTTATTTTGAGTCACCCATTCATACTATTTTCATATCTTTGTTTTCTGTATACTTTTCATATTACTTTCTCTTTCATGCTGTAAATACCAAAGTGGTCGCCAGAGCTTATAAAGGGCACAGGCGCTTTGGTGACCACTTGAGGCCCTTGTGATCCAAACGGGATCTGCTCATCGACCCGAGAAGCGGGGCCTCGATGTCGAGCAGACTTATATGCTCACAGGACTTATTCCCTAATGGCATACGTCCCCATCCCTCTACTTGGTGAACCACGGGCAATCGATTTATTACATTTTTGTACATATCTCATAGCATGAATAACTATTATTATCATGAGTTGCTTATACGATATATACTATCATTACTTTAATCTGTATTCGTTCTCATATGCAGCTTCATATTACGATTATCATATTTCTCGCATAATACATATATTCCTATATTTTTATCATGCATGCATTGCTACGTTCTTATATTCATATATGTTTATCATTACCGTGTACATGTACTCATTCCTGTAACATCTTATATCTTGTTAACTTATCTCTTATGACATATACCTATACATTTCTATACTTATACGTTGCTCGGGTCTTATCTCAGTAGGAGTGCGGAGCATGGAGCTTATTTCTTTGATACCCTTAGGTACCCTACATGTCCAAACTATTTACCTTTTTATCTTTTCTTATTCAGATACACACATATAATCATTCGCTTGCTTGGACCGGAGATAAAGAATGAATGAGACTCGGTACAATATATATATCCGAAGGTCTGTTGATATGGAACATAGACGTGCACAGCGCGTAATAGAAGTGTGAAACATTAGAGTCTTAGGAAGCAGCGGTCGATATGTCTTGTCATTCAATATCCGGTCTTAAGCAGTCATACAATTATACGTGTTCTCATAGCTTATCATTTTATTCTTTTCTTCTATACTCCTCTATATATCAAATCTACTTCTATTCCTATTTTTTGTTCATATCTATCTCTTTTCTTATCATGTATTCCAATTGACTTTGCAATGATTAGTACATAGATACAATGATCAAATTTTTGAATGTGGATCTTGAATGCCGTTAAATAGCATATGGAAGGTAGATTTTAGACTCAATGAGCTTTCCATAGAGTCCTAGAACACCGAAACGAGTTGAGCGAAGAGTTATGACCTTAGAAGTTGGAGTCATGTAGTCACACCAGTAGAGCGGCACAGGCAGCCGAGCTGACTGACTGGTAAGGATTAAATAGCGGTGCAAGAGAGGTCTAAATTGATTCAAAATCCCTAACATCATCTTGACTCAATGGGCTTCCATAGAGTGCAGAACACAACGGAGTTGGACGAAGGAGTTATGACTTTTCGAGTTGGAGGTCACATGTAGTCGCTTGGCCGGTGGCTGAGCGCGAGCTGACCTAACCTCAGTAAAGGACCATAACTTGGTCTACAAAGGTCCAAGTAGAATTAAAGCCTAACATCAATTTCATTAATGTGGCTAAAATTTACCAGAAGGCGTACTACCAAATTCCTTTATTTCTTACCCAAAACAGGTTCAAAATTAAATTTCATAGTATGATCAAAAGTAGGGAAATTTTCTTGGTTCAACTTGCATCTAGGCCAGCTACAAAACACATGCTCTAGGAACTTAGGAGCTCTTCTCAACTCAGCCCTTACAAAGTAGGTTTGGGAGTTTCCAAACCCAAACCATACACAAAATAAAGGGTTCCAAACCATGTATCACATACTTTCTATACCCAAAACTAGACAAACCCATACTATTTATACAAATGTTGCCTCCATACGGAATAACAAGTTCCATACACATAGTTTATACAAATATTCATAGTTTCATACAAAACCCATACTCAAATTCCATACTGTGATCTTCTTCTTTCTTCTTTCTTGCTTTTCTTTCTCTTATTGCTGTATTGCTTCTTCTCATGTTCTATATCTTATAGTTTTGCTCTCCCTTTCTCGAGGCCGAAATGGATATTGTTTTAATTCTTTATCGCTATTTGATCTTATCCTTTTATTTCACCTTTTTCTCTCTTTTGGAGCATCCTGAAAATCCAGTCAAATGAGGAAACTTCCTCCCTCTTTCCTTCAAACCAGCATGTACTTGAATTTTCTTGTATTTCATTCTAATATCTTTTCTTTTATTATTTAGTCATAGCTTTCATTTTATTCTCAATTCAATTTATCAAACTCTCTCTTGGCATACATGAACATTAAGTGCAGACCTTAGGTCATGAATTGTCGTATTAATTTACCCATGGTGTATTAATTCGAGTTCTTGCTTATTTTATTTTATCTTTATTTTATTCGAATAAATATGCTTTTACTTTTATTATACCACTAAACATGTTATAGTTAGGGTATAATTTAGAATATTCTGAAGTGTAAAGTTATATCTAGATGTTTTGGCTATACGGAGTTATCCTTATCAAACTTCCACAGAATATTGTCAACGTGTAGTGACTTAGAATGAGTCCTTGATGTTATTTGATTTTTATTCCCAAAATTACATCAGCCAAGTCTATGTCTTTTATCAAACCTTGAGTTCAGCATGCTCTTGGTAGATGCAATCATCTTATCATCACTACCAACGATAAGCATGTCATGCATATAAGCACACAATGACATATCGAGTTCTGTATCTTTGACATACACACGCTTGTCACATTCGTTGATTTTGGATATGTGACATCATAACATTATCCAAATTCTCATGCCATTGTTTGGTGCTTGCTTTAATCCATATAAGGATTTCACCATTTTACAGACTTTCTTTTCTTGTCCCGGAGTAGAAAAACCCTCGAGTACTCCATTTAAGATTTCTTCGCTAAATCTCCATTAAAAATCTTATTTTACATCCATTTGATGTACTTGAGGTTTCTCAGTCGACAGTGAAACCATAAAATCACTGATAAATTTATTCTCGTTACAGGAGAATAGGTGTCAAAAAAATCCAGGCCCTCAGTTTATTTGTAGTCTTTGATCACAAGTCTTGCTTTGTACTTGTCAATCGATCCATCTACTTTCCTTTTCCTCTTGAAAACCCACTTGGAACTCAAAGGTTTACAACTTGGTGGAAGATGCACTGGTTTCCAAGTATGGTTATGTAGTATGGACTCAATTTCACTATTAATGGCTTCTTTCCACATGAGACCCTTTGTAGAGTTCACTGCCTCTTTGTAAGTTCGAGGTTCCCCTTCGAGCATGTAAGTCAGAAAATTTGGACCAAAGATTTTTTACGCCCTTACTCTCTTCTTGCCTCCCCAAGTTCAGCCTCCCACTAGTATCATTTCCATCTTGACTATTTTCATTAGTAGTCTCAAAAGCTCGTTTTGATGAATTTGGCTCTACTTTGGATTTACACGGAAATGCATCTTCAAAGAAAGATGCATTCCTCGATTCCATTATCGTGTTCTTGTAAATATTGGGATATCGACTCATGAGCAAAAATGCGATGAAGCGTATTTATTATGTATAACTTGATAAAGATCACGATTAATAGTTTTATGTCATATTTTCACCTTTTTGGGTGGAGGTATTGTCACTTTAGCCAGACATCCCCACACTTGCAAGTATTTGAAGGATGACTTTGTCGTTTCCATAGCATATGGAGTTTTTACCTTTCTTTTTAGGTACCTTATTCAAAAGGTAATTAGCAGATAAAATGGCTTCTCCCCACATGTTTTGTGGTAGACCATAACTAATTAGCATTGCATTCATCATTTCCTTTAGAGTATGATTCTTACGCTCAACTACTCCGTTGGATTGAGGCTAATAAGGTGTTGTGGTTTAATGTATAATCAATGTGAGAACAAAGTCAACAAATGGCAATTCATACTCACCACCTCGATCACTTCTTAACACTTTAATTTTCTTGTTGAGTTGATTCTCAACTTCGTTTTTAAAGAGAACAAATTTCTCTATCGCCTCATCCTTGCTTTTGAGTAAGTACACATAACGGTACTTGGTGCTATCATCCACAAAGGTAATAAAATATTTATTACCTCCTCTTGCTTCAAATCACATATATCACTATGAATTAAGTCAAGAGGTTCAGTACGTCTTTCAACACTTTGAAAAGATTACCTGGTCAGTTTTGCCTCAACACAAGTTTCACACTTATGCTTTGCATCAATTTGGAAAGTTGGTATATGACTTAAGTTAATTAATTTAAGCAATGTATCATAATTAACATGTCCTAATCTACCATGCCATAGATTAGATGACTCAAGAATATAAGCAGAAGAACTAGCTTTATTCATTTCCGACTTAATGATAGTCATTACATTAAGCTTCCACATGCCACCACTCATATACCCTTTTCCGATATACATTTTGCTCTTTGATAGAACAAATTTATCTTACTCAAACACCAACCAAAATCTATGACTATTCGATGCAAGAACTAGACACGAGTTCTTGCAGTTCAGTATAAGACATTTGTCAAAGTCAACTCTTTTCCATAAGTCATCTTTAAGACCACCTTGCCTTGCCCTTTGATATCCCATGTGGTAGAGTTCCCCATGAACACCTTTCCTCCAGTTTTAATTGGTTCAAAGGTGGAGAACATCTTCTTGTCAAAACACACATGGCGAGTAGCACCAGTGTCAATCCACCATTCCTTGGGGTTAGACCCTACCAGATTCACCTCAGAGATTACTACAGTGAGGTCAATGTCAGACACATCCTTAGAGATGTCGTCAATCACATTGGCTTCCTTGGGTTTGTTCCTCTTTGGTAGTCTACAATCATAAGATTTGTGACCTTGCTTCCCATAGTTGAAGCATTTCCTCTAGGAACTTTTGCTTCTTGGAGACTCCCCCTTTAGGTCCCAACTTAGTGCATTTCCCTTTGTTGTTGCCTTTCTTGAACTTGGAACTTTTACCATGTTCCACAAAGTTAGCCTTAGCCTTATTGGGATTGTGTGCCATTTTCTTCTCAGATCCTCTATTGTCTTCTTGATCTGAGTCTAATAACGAATCTTCGATCTTTCATCTCCTTTCTCTTATACTTGAGGTAGTTATTGAAGTATTTCTAAGTAGGAGGCAGTTTCTCAATAATAGCAGTCACTTGAAAGGTTTCGCTCAACATCATTCCCTCAACATGGATCTCATGGAGGATTACTTGAAGTTCTTGGACTTGACTGACCACGGTCTTGGAATCTACCATTTTAGAATCGATGAATCGGCCTACGAAAAACTTTTTGGCCTCGGCATCCTCGGTTTTATATTTTCAATCTAGTGATTCCCATAGCTCCTAGGTTGTTTTCTTATCTATATACACATTGTATAGAGAATCAATTAACGCATTCATGACGTAGTTCCTGCATAGGAAGTCAAAATGTTTCCAAGCATCCACAGTGTTGATGACTTTGATATCACGCTCATCTTCTTTAAGCTTTGGAGCTTCTTTCGTCAAGAATCTCGCATGATTCAAGGTTGTCAGGTATAACAACATCTTTTGCTGCCACCTTTTGAAATTAAGTCCACTGAATTTCTCTAGTTTTTCTCCAGGTGAGACAAAGATAGGCATAGTAGTAGGCACTTGGCTTGTCTTACGGTGGGGTTGCCATATGGGGCGGATGCGAATTAGGAGCGATGGTGTACGAACCCGAGTCCATTTATACGTAAAATTGTAGGAATGTGTGTCAATTTTCTGTTCCCGAACCCGATTCTCGGAATGGTAGAAATAACCAAATAACGAGTATTCTCAATAAAGATTAGAAGGGTCACTAGCGATTAAAACTTCAAAATCAGCTCGCTGACAGGAATGCCTGTGTTGTAAATTTTCAATTTCTTAAGACATGGTGGCTCAAACTCACAAAGTGAGTGTGGGGGTTTGCTAAGGCTTCTCTCCTTATCATATGAATCGCAGGGAATATCACAACTAAACATGTAGCTTAGTGGTAAAGCATTCATCATTTGAATGCTTGTCTTGGGTTCAAAACCCTTCCTTGTGCTTTTGTACTAGGATTTTCCTTTAGTAAACCAACAAACTTGTAAAGCTTTTCTTTTAAAAACGTTTTCATTTGAACTTATCTCCTTAAAAAAACATTCCAAAGATTTTTTTTTTTTTTTTGAAACAACCAAATTCAAAAAGGAAATCCACCTATCTCCTTGAACTTATCTTATTCCTTAAAAAAAACATTCCAATATTTTTTTTAAGCAATAAAATTTGAAAAAAGAAATCCACTTATCGCCTTGAACTTATCTCCTTCCTTAAAAAAACCATTCCAAAATTTTTTTTTTTTAATAATACAAAATTGAGGAAATCCATATCTCATGATTGTATTTCGTCACGAGACTCGGCATCCAGTTTACGATCGGCGTTATTTCTCTTTGTAATTGTTTTCCTTCTTTTGTTTTTTTTTTTTTTTTGTATTTTCTTCTCTCATATTTTGTTTCTTGTAAGGAAAAAAAACAAAATAACGTTCTTGAAGCATGTCGTCAAATCTCGCCCGATGCTCGGAGAAAGTCACATTGATGTCTGTCTCCTAGAATAAAATGACATGTGGCGGCTTTTTGAGCACATAATAATATAGAATGAAATGTGATCGAAGCTGTATTTCAATCAGCGCTCTTAGACAATGCACAGCAAACTCGCTCTTACTTCCTTTTTCTTACAACAAACTCAAGGAAAAAAAATTATTTTCTTGAACAAGAAAAGCCTCACCTTTAAAGGGATAAAGGTAAGACCCTTAACCTTCAGTAAGCCAAATGTTTGGGCTCTTGCCGAGTAAATGACATTCAACACTTCTGCAATGAATATCATTCACCGCATATTACCAACATATCTATATATATATAGAGAGAGAGAGAGAGTAAGTAGCTAACACATATATAGGAAATGGTGTAGGAGGGGAGGGGGCCCTACATAATTGGGACAAGGTCTCAATGAGTCTCATGTGTGTGTCTTGTAGGAGGTCTACTGTGCAAGCCATGAGGCATGCATGGCTACAAAAATGGGCGTCATGTTGGCTGTCCCCCAAGGACTTGGACTGTCAGGGTCACATAAACTAATGGAATTATGTTTTTCAGGGTGTGGATGGGTCACTTACCCCTAAATTGGGGGATTTCCACATGAACTAATCAACCTTCTTCCACTACAAACCATGTGCCTCTCCCCCAAGCCCAATTATTCTTCTATCTTCTCACACCTTAAAATAGAAACACCCCATTGGGGTCAAACTTTTCAAACCCACAAGCAATAAAACAGTAAAATATTTAACATCGATCCTCATTCATATTTATTTTGTTTCCTACTATTTTCTAAAACATCTTTTTTCTTTTTCTGAAGTGCTTTGGGCCAGACAGTGAAGTTTTCACAAGATGACTTTATTTTATCCATGTTTCATTCAATTGCTGAAAGGGAAGGAAGAAAGAAGGCTGATAATTGGAAACTTCTCTCGTCATATCATGCATTCCAGCATTAAACCTTTATCCTTTTTTTGCTGCAATTTAGCTTGAATATTTATAAGGCCGGTGTTGAGTGGGTAAAAATTTTTGAATTTTTTTCACAATTGCAAATTGCCTATGCCAAGGCATCTTTTTGAAGTTATTTTCATTCTATTTTCTTTTGTAGGAAATTTTTAAATTTCAAAGTGATATGTTTGTCTATTAGCCAATTGGAGGAAAGAAAAAAATAGGTCCAAGATTCAGTCACGAAAATTTACTTGGAAAAACTTTGCTTAAATTGAGAAAGAAACAACACATTATTAAAATCATCACAAGTAAAAGTCATATATATCCTTCACACTTTTCATGTATCACATTGAGTTGTTATTTTCCCAGGGCTAGCTAGCCAAGAGAGAAAAAAAATTACTTTTGAACTAGAATCATGCGATCGATAATCCAAGGAGGGTTTGGAAAATAAATTTTGAACAAGGAACATTAATTGCTAGTTCTTATATAATTGTTCTAACATTAAGTGTGACCCATGGGATAAAGTCATTTTGTTGTTATTCGTGGAACAAAAGTTTTCATTTTTATGTCAGATCATTAAACTTTCAATCCCAATCAGTGCCCACTCTGGAAATGCAAGGTTGGGGTCTCATAATTGCCCCGCTAAACTCCAACACAGGGTGTTAAAGTTAAAGCTAAGGCTTCTCTTATTGGTAGAGATTTTCATTTAAGAGGAGCATGAAAGATTGAAAGCAAAAGCAATTAATTCCCAATTTGGGTGCCAATAATTGAAAAGATGCAAACCACGAAGTGAATTGGACATTTTTATTAGCTAATGAAGTCCGTTTCAGGGCAACTATCTTGCAATTCTTCAAACACTTGGCATGCATATGTACAAAACTCAGGTCCCCTTCAATGGGGGCCATGCAGACATACCCGATACCCCTAAGCTTTTTGAGTGAACATGAAAAGACAACGCACTACATGCTAATGATCCCCCATTCTTTACTACCCATTACTAGGGCCTTAAATCATTCAGGACACAACTTGCTAGTTAGTAGTTAAAGACAAAAGAACCTAACGTGAACTCCAGGTTCCTAGCCAAAAACAAAATCAAGAGAAGCTCTATTGATTATGACCTTGTTTGATTCAATTGGTAGCTAGTAATTGGTGTTGTAATTGATAATTCCAGAGCCTAATTATAAATTATCAAGCGCGAATGAGCTGATAATGAATCGATTGAAAGACATTTATATGCATACGATGGTAGAGTATATAAAACAATGAATAAATATAATTATACTGACGCGATACCGATTATTATTTTTATAAGAACTTGAGCTGAAATAAAGGATAAAGATGATCACAGTTAATTCTAAAGGTTCTGGCCAAAATCCTACTTAAAACCAATGAGATTCTTGCAAATACATAAGCAAAAACTCAAATGAGATTCTTAAATTTTGTTATATAAAAATAAGGTAAGACCGCACCCTTTATAAATTAAAAGAATTTTTCTTTTTAATCTACAACCATAGACTTTGTTCCCTTTTTGTTACATTTTGGTTCTCCTCTATTTTCATTAGACCAAAACAATTAATAAAAACTAAAGTATAATAAAAACTCAATCATGTCCAATAAATTGTTTTTTTTTTAAATAATTATAGATGTATTATTATTATTTTTATTATAATGTTACAAAGATTAATAATCAGGCCATTAAGCACAATTTTTAAGTTTTTCATCTTCTTTTTTTCTTTATTTTTATTTCTATATCATAATATATTTATAATCATGTCGCAAAATTCATTTCAAGAGAGTTTATTTTGAGTTATGATTTTATCATATTAAATAACTAAAATTAATATCAAATTAAAAAATAAATTTTGAATTGTATAATTATCACAAATAAATTAAAAAAAATTATTTAAAAAATTTATATTTATATAAAATAATCAAGGATAAAATTTCAAAGATAAACTTAACGATAAAATAATTGAATAAAAATATTATTTTAACATAAATAGTTTATAAAAATAAACTTTTGTTTGAGAATTTAATTTTTTTAAATATATTTATATTTTTTTTAAAAAAAATAATTTGTGTGTGCTTTAATTTTTTTGAATACTTAATTATTTTCATAATCGTTTTTCACATAAATAAAAAAAGTCTAAAAACATATTTTTTAAAAGTAGAAAATATAAAATAAATTTTCTATTATGAAACAATATTTTTACATTTTTATTGTTAAGAATAAAAACATTATTCAAAATAATTACCAAAGAGATAATACTAATTATAAAAAAATTGTGAAACTAATTTTTGTCAGGGGTCTTTTTCCATATAACCAATTTCTTAAAATTATAGGAAAATAATTACTAATTTTGTGAAACTAAAATCAGAAACTAAGTAAATAAGGAAAGAATGATATAAAATGGAAAATGTGGTTTTTTAGGAGCATTAAAAAAAAAGTTGCCATTTGTAACTTTTCCAATCATGAGCTACCCCTAATAAGGCAGAAAGCCTGATTAAGGTATTTACCAGTTGACTTACAAGTGTTGGATTGGGGTGAATCGGCTTTTAGCTCTTAATAACTCCCCAAATTAGCTTAACTAAGCAGGGCTTAAAAGACCATTTGAAAATCTAGGGTATGTTTGTTTATCGTTTTAAAAAAAATGTTTTTTGATATTAAAAACAAAGAGAACAATGGAAACATAAAGAACAATTTCATTCTTTTTTTCTTTTTTTTTGTTCTAGAAAATAAAAAGAATATAAAAAATACTAAATTCAAAAAACAAGAGTAATTTTCAGAAAAGACAAACACTATTCTCTCTCTTCTTTTTCAAAAATGGTTCTAAAGTGGTTTTCAAAATCTAGAACCAAACTATGCCCTTAATTTTTAAAACACTGTTTTATTAATTTTTTTATCTTATTTTCACAAAATATTCTTATTGTTTTTTTTTTTTTTAAAATAATGTTGTTCTTTAAAAGATACTTACACCAAATGACAAAGAACATTTTTGTTAAGAATATTTGTTTTAAGAAAAAAATGGAAATAGTTAGGTTTACAAATATTGAATTATTTATGATTTTTAGTGGAACAAACAGAAAAGTTGAAATCTTTAACAAAAATCCAAGCGCTATGAAGTTTGAACGAGTGAAGGGCTGACTTTGATTCCCTAGAAAAAAAGGAAAACATTTGTTGCTACAACATAACAGTGTTTTTTTTTGCCTCCACCGCCCGCCATGAATTTTGGAGTGCGGTTCAATGCAAATCGTGTACGTCATGATCCAAAAAGTAAATAATCTAGTTTGATTTGGTTTTTCTTCCTTTTTTTTTTTTTTTTTAAAAAAAAATGTTTTTATGGAGGTCTTCTTGCGATAATAGAAGTTGGGTTACCTGGGGCACTCAGTGGTCCTTGCATACCCTAACGAGTGGGCATAAGGGGGCATTATTAGAATGCCGAAAAATGAATAGCTACAATACAAGATTGGTGAGCTGTCGTCTAATTTGGTGAAAAATTAAATGACTACTAAAACTCCCCTACTTCTCTAATTGCTTCTCTTGGCAAAGATTAATACTTTTGGAACTTCAGTGTGAACTAATAAAATAATTGGATTCCCAGTAAAACTGGTCCGTTGATGATGCAATTGAATATCCATCCATTCATTATAACATTCATTAAATTAATTTAGGTTCACCCCCATCATTTTTTCAGAAAAAAAAAGTACATTAATTTATTTTTCTTCAAATTGGCCTAGTAACCGTCCAAAAGCCAACAAGGTAACTCGTAAAAAGTAAAACATGATCACCTCGAAGCCTTTAATAATATAATTAGTTAATCATGATTGTCAGAATTAATCTTTGATGTATGCAACATCAACCGCTTTTGTTGAAGGAGGAGAATTCAACGAGTACATAATAACATGAACATGAACATGAACAAATAATTGACGAATGTCCATGAAAAATCAAGGTATTTTGACAATTGGCGCATGGTAGACTGTGAGAGCTGTTTAGAATAATCAAAGTTTAAGAAAAATGTTTGAGTTGGTTAAAGCTTCATTCGTGGGCTAATTCTGCAAAGTGAATACCGAATTGATCAGTTTCATGACTAAGGTTATGTTGCTTTTGGATTATCGTCACCTCCATCGTCATTTGATCTGTCTTTTAACAGTGGAATCAATTACATAAACATTACAGAAGATGGCCGACATGGAAAATTTAAATTTTGATTTTGAGTGTCAGTGTCTCAAGCCCCAGGCCCCAGGGTCCGAGCTTGCCGAAGAAGGTGAACAGATGGTTCATGGATCACTGTGGGGAATGGCTGGGAGAAGAAACGTATATAACCCAAGCCCCCACAGTGTATTAGCTTTCAAATTTGCTTACAAGGACTAGCTTTCTGTGTCATAAAGGGACTCTTCTTTACTCAGCTACAAGTGGAAGTATTGAAAATAAGGCCTGGCGGTCAACTCCCATCCGCACAAACAAACAGAAATAAAAAAAATATAACATCATAAAGGTAAAGCAAAAGAAAAAGGAAAATCACTCAATGAACTAATATATTTCTAGTCAAAAGGATCATATTTCAATATAAATGCCTATGTCGGAAAGTGTTGCCTGCATGACATTTCTTTGAACCCCATCTCCCATGCCTATATAAATGCTATAATACAACGTTTGTTGTTGTAACTTGTAAGAGCCCCTATACAATTCTCTCTCCTCTCTTTTTCTCTCCTCCTCTCTCTTTCTCTACAAGCTAATTAAGCTAAGCTAGCTATAGCCTGCAGTGTCAATCTCTCTAAAATTCTTTAGGTGGATTGCATCAAAATCATGTTGTCCAAGAAAGTGAGGTTGGAAGCACATGGGGAAGACTCTTCCTACTTCCTAGGATGGAAAGAGTACGAGAAGAATGCATATGATGAAGTTCAAAACCCATCCGGAATCATCCAAATGGGTTTAGCTGAAAACCAAGTGAGCAACATTTTACTTGTATATCATCTAGAAAAGCTATGAAGTACTACTTTTTTGTGCAAACCTCAAACCTTTTAAACAACATTAGTCGTAGGATCTTCACTTTCTTTTTTTTCTTTATTTTTCTATATGTTGAAAGGAAATTGCTTCTTGTGGTCACTGAAACAAACAATAAATCAGTATGATGCAACTGAATACTGGATGGGTTCCATCATTACTTAGTTAATTGTCCTCAAATCTCAAAACCGGAAAGAAATTTTCTGTCCTTTTCTATATGTAAGCAAAGTGGTCTATAATATTTGTTGCAGCTCTCCTTCCACCTTCTTGAGGCATGGCTGGCAAGTAACCAGGACGCAGCTAGGTTGACAAAGAACGGGGGAATCCGTTGAGAACTGCTCTCTTCCAAGATTATCACAGTTTGCTAGATTTCAAGAATGTAAGTTTCCTAAACTGGTCAAGCACTTAATGATCTCATGATATATGGTTACAATAATGTCGTATACACTAGGCCCTGGTATTACTCGAAGAAGATCATTTATGTCGACTTTTTCATGGCATGTTGTCTAAACTCGGCTTGACTAATATTAGTACTCACTGCAGGTGTTGGTGGATTTCATGGCTGAAATAAGAAGAAACAAAGTAAGTTTCGATCCGAGAAAGCTTGTTCTGATGGCTGGGGCTACCTCGGCCAATGAGACATTAATGTTTTGCATTGCTGATCCTGGCGATGCTTTCCTGCTTCCCACACCATACTACCCTGGGTAAGTAGATATATTTGGTGCATGTTGTCTGCCACTACATATGACGACATTATCTTATTGGAATATTCGCGACTCAACCTAAGAAGGTTTTTTTAATTATGTTTTTTTTGACAGCTTTGATAGGGATCTTAAATGGAGAACAGGAGTTGAGCTTGTTCCTATACATTGCTCGAGTTTGAACGGCTTCAAAGTTACCAAATTTTCACTGGAAGAAGCTTACCAACAAGCCCAAAAGCTCAGCTTAAATGTCAAAGGAGTACTGATTACCAATCCTTCGAATCCTTTAGGGACAACAATGAGCCATGATGAGCTAGAGGAGCTCATCACTTTCGCTATATCCAAGAAAACTGCAATAAGTATTAAATGTATTCAGAACCAGGTTTGATCATCCCAGTTTCATAAGCATCATGGAAGCTCTATTGGACAGAAAGCTTGAAGAAACCGAGCTCTGGAACCGGGTCCACGTTGTTTACAGTCTCTCGAAGGATCTAGGCGTTCCTGGATTTCGGGTGGGGATGATTTACAGCAACAATGAAGCATTAGTATCAGCCGCCACAAAAATGTCAAGCTTCGGCCTCATTTCCTCCCAAACTCAGTATCTGCTCTCCAAACTTCTGTCGGACAAAAAGTTCACCAGGAACTACATGAAAGAGAACCGAAAAAGGCTGAAAGCGAGACGGGAAATGCTGGTTACTGCCCTGCGAGAGGCGGGAATTGAGCGTCGAAGAGCAATGCAGGACTGTTCTGCTGGGTGGACATGAGGAACCTTCTGAGCTCAAAACACATTTGACGCGGAAGTGGAGCTTTGGAAGAAGATTCTATGAAGCTGCTGAACGTCTCTCCAGGAGCGTCCTGCCATTGCAGCGAACCAGGGTGGTTTAGAATATGCTTTGCTAACATGTCCGAAGAAACCTTGAACGTGTCGATGCAGAGGATGAAGGCGTTCGTAGAAAAAACAACCCAGCAGTGCAGGCGAGGAGGCGGCCGTGTGACCCACCAAGAATCAGGCTGTAACTCAAGGAGAAGGCCACTCTCCAACTGGGTTCTCAATCTCTGTTCCTACGATCGTGAACCGTATCGTTGACGACTCTGCCCAACATCGCATTAACCTTCTTACTTCTTACTTTCTATCACACACCTGAGACCACAGTCAGTCACGCTTCTCACACCACACTACCGGTCGGTGCACTGATAATAAACAAGCCTGGCCTTAATGAATACTATTTTCCTTTTTGATTTGTTTTTGTTTTTTCCGCTAGTTATAATTTGTAGTGTTCGAACAATGTCTGGTCCATCCCACGATGGTCATGGGCATCCCAATATTAAGATTATAGTTTTATCATGTGTTCCACACATGCTGATGTCATTAATAATTGGTTAGTAGCATGTTTTTTCTTCATTTCCCTTCCTACCCTTCCGGGTATTTATAAATTATAATATAAATATTAGGTTAAAAGATATAAAATAATCATAAATTTGCAAGTTTTTAAAATTAAAAAAAAATTATATTTAGGACAAAAATTGTTATTCTCCATTTCCTTTTATGTATTTGCATTGTCTCTTACAAGAAAATAAGAAATGTGCATCAAAATTTTCAAAGTCTTTTAATCAAATCACTCATTCTAATATATATCCTTCATGATGCTTATGGCCTCATGTGGTCTTTCAGATATGGTTCCTCTTGATCTGTATTAACGATTTCTTTTCATCACTGTTTAATTCAATTGTTTGAAGGAGTTTTTTGAGGTACTCTGTTCTTATTCATTTATGACAGTTTGGAAATCTTTACCCCTTGTTGCTTATTTTGGTATAAGTCTCCATGACTCTCGACCATGGTCAAGTAACCACCCATCTGTCCTATAATTGAAACAACAAAGTTTAAAATGCATTATAATCTTGACTAGGAAATATTAAATATAAAATTACCTATGATCAAAGAATATCTAAATTGTCATGTTTTTAGATTCAACACTATGACCATGTTTGATAATTGTTTTTGAAATAATCTTTTGCTTTGTATAGAAAACTAGAGAAAAGCATGATAATATTTTTAAAGAATCTCTAATTGGATTTTAGAGTTGTATTTTTAAAAAATATATATGATTATATATGTATAAAGAATGATTAGAAATAAAATATTATCAATTTGAAGTTTCAAGCACCCACTTTGAAGTTTGAACAAATGAATTAGATCTTTATAGCACTCCAATTCCAGCATACTGAATGAATAGCTAAAGATTACGATGGTGCGAGACCAATAAGCAAAGTGAAAGGTTTAATGTAGTTGAATAGAGAGCCTTGAATAAGGGAAAACGGTGGGCAAGTAAGTCAATGCAAGTGTTCTATTTTTAAAACATGCATCAAATTAAGTTCGTCAACTAATAGAAAACAGTCTCACATACCTTAAATGGAAAAAGCTGATCTTGATCAACTGAAGGTTGATTTAATAGGTTGAGCTGTCACATTTAATGCATAGATTTCAAAATTATGGGTCATGGGATATTTCGTTGAAATGTTGGTGAAATATGAAATATGGTACATACTACATAGAAAATTGGTTTTAATCTATAAGCGTTCACTTTTATAGGTTGAATAGTGACATTTAATGCTCAACAAGTAGGATTTAAAATTTTGGGATATTTACTTGAAATATTGGTCAAGATCAATAGGTTGTAATAGATAGTTGTAGTGCACATATCTTCCATTTATCACTTTAGTTAGGCTTTAACGACAAATATAATTTTTTTTATTAAACATAAATTTATTCGGAAATTGATAAACTATAAAAAAAAAATTAGTGAAGTTCTAATGTTTTGTGAATTAAAGTTGATTTTATGAGATAAAATTTTAATATTTTTAATTGTTTAAATAAAAAACAAAATGGTGTCACCACAAAATTTTTAATAAAATTGTAAAAATTAAATCTCAAATAAATTGTTTTACATATATATTAAAAATGATTCAATTTTAATAAACTTAGTTTTTAAATTTTTTAAATAAATATATTAAAGAATTTAAGACGGGCCTTGCCTATAGGTTAAAAGTAGGTTACAGCCTAGGCCCTGAATTTTATAGTGGGCCTTTTAAATAATAAAATATTATATATATTTATAATTTATAATTAATTAAATATACAAAAATTTGGTTGTTAATCGCTTCTCAAAAACTCATTTAAATGCAATAGTTCTCAAAAGACTTAATTTAAATACAATAAATAAGTCTCACATAAAATTTTAATTTCATTAAAACGATACGTTCTTTGCAAACCTTTCAAACTCGATTACTCTACGTGATGGCTTCTTTTATTTTTGCTAAAAAGTTAAAACACTCTTTCAATGATCGTTTCTCTCCGTTCAAAATATTAGGTTTCTTCCGAAAAATTAGAGTTCCTCCTTTTTTGCCGATAAAAAACAATACACCCTCAAAGAATCCGATCATGCGTAATAAATAATTCTTATTTATTTTAACGTATTTTTATTTGATTATTTTTATATTTTTATCAAATAATAATTTTGTTAGTTTTATATTTTTATTATGTACGAATTCAAGAAAGCAAAGACGTTATTCGATCAAATTTATCAAGATTCTCTCTATAAGGTTCTATCATTATCGATCTAATTTAAAGTTTGATCTCGAATTAATATTGAATTGACTTATTACGCCTACTGTAAAGATTCATTCTGTATACGAAAATGAAAGTTAAAAAAACTCATGAGCTTTTACAACTTCAAGTAGAGGTATACAAATTTCTAAGAATACAAGAATGCTGACATTTAAATATACGAGAAGGTTCAAGACTTAAAAGATATTAATGTTATGGCACATAAGAAATAGCAAGATTTAATGATTGCGAACAAGAATTTCAAGAATGTGGAAAATAGGAATGAACAAAGATGACACTCGATGAAGAACGAATAATGTGTTACGATTATACACATATTGTTCTTTTGCCTTTGGGACATTATGTATCCAAGAAATTGAAAACATTATCAAAATTTAATGTATTATCGCCAGCGAAGAGGTCCTTTCTAAAGTAAAAGTGATAATTTTCCTAAAACCTCGTAAAATGTATTTCTTCTACACATTACACTCAAGTATTTATCAAATTCGCCGGTAAGACTATCGTAAATGATTGCTTTACCTAATTTCATTGATAAAGATTTTGCTTGCAAGTTATTTAAGAAGAAAATACTTTTCTAATTACCTAATGAATGAACTAATAATTGAAAAATATCAAGCATAGCTCAAAAGTCATGAAACTAAAGAATGAAAGGCATGCGTAACATGAGTACACGACTGAACTAGAAAGATTACAAAGAATTTGACAATTGATAAAGCATTATAAGATCAAATCAACAAAGATAGAGAATATCGAGATACAAGTTTTTAATGAAGAAGCTATTGTTAGTTTTCTAAGTAAGAATAATTTGGCATTTCGCTTAAGTGCACCGAGAGTACCAATAAGAAAATAATGGAAATTTCTTGGATATAATTGATATTATTAGCGAGTTTGATTCAATGAAAGAACACCTTCAGCTGATCTTGAAAAGAAATTCATTATCATTATCTTAGTCACAAAATTCAAAAATGAATTTATACTTGTGTCAAGTTAAATAAAGCACTAAGTATTAAAAAGTTAGATAAGCAAAATATTTTCATTATACTCTGATCAGACACCGTATATAAATCACGGCTAACAAACGCCTCTCACAATACGACGTGGACGCCTCCGCAAGCTTCCGCTAAGGTAGAAGTTATTCTTTTAGATTCTCCAAAGTGGATGATACCTCGTGACAAGGATTATCTACGAATTAATAACATTTGAAGCAACACTCAACTCGATCTTGGTGGGATTTAAGAGGTCACATGATAACGGTTCGAATATAAAAGGAAAGCACAATATGGTACAAAAAGTATTAAAAGTAAACTAAGAGCTTACACACTACGTATTGTCATACCGAATCTTGCTCTTGTGATATGGCAAATCTTGTCTAAAGGCTAATCTTTTTGAAAATTGTACAATGCATATATATTGTTTTCATCTTCTGTGTTGTTTCTAAATTTTTCGCAAAGATAATGTAAAGGTTCGACCCTTGCCGCTATCACGTACACGCGGTGAAAGTCAAGTCATCAGCGGCATGGCACAAAATTTCAAGCTCCAAATTAAAGTCGCTTAACTCACTTGGTGGAAACAAGTGATGATCCACATATCTGTGGATGCTAAAAGTTTATCATCGACATCATGGATTTTGAATTCTTATTCGCATGGTTATTTGGTACAATATTTTATCCGCCATTAATAGCTGAAGAAAATGCTGTGTGCAAAGACATAGTTATTGATGTCAGCGGCTAGTAATTTGAGCACTTATTTCTTTCTTTGAGACCTAGAGAACCGGATTAACTGATAAGATTATTAAGCAAAGAAATCGCCGCCGTGATGAAAATTGAACCTACATTTTGGTGGAAAAGCCGATTATTTACAAAAGAAGCAGCTTTGATAAAAATGCTAGTGAAGAGATTACACATTCAGCCGAAGAATCTTATAGAGTTGATTATTTCATATATAGTTGATCAAGCTTCATTTCTTTCACTCAATAGTAGATTTATCAATCTCAAAAATATGAAGATATTTTGATTTTTATTCGATTGATAATAAGTTACATATCGCATGACGACGGTTCAAGTCTTGTCATAAGCTTGAAAATTTTTGAGACATAACATGGACTCGAGCACATGGGATGAGTTATTTTACGAGCCAAAGATCAGAGAAAGTGTCACTAAAAAGAGCACCAAAAGAGCAATCATGCTAAGACTATCGGAAAATGATGAATTCCGCTTCCAAACGTATTTACCGCTTACGTAATACTACGACCATACCAAAGCATAAATTGCCTCGTGAGAAGAAGTTTCTCAGTTGAAGTTAATCAAATCATACATTCGATCAACAATGTCACAAGAAAGATTGAATTGACGCTTATACCGCTTCATCAAAACATATGTTAGAATAAATCGATTTTAATAGCTTTAATTATTGATTTTTTTTTATTTAAAAATGCTTTAGAATAAACTTCTACAAGAAATTTTATGTAATGTTGAAGAGATTGTTCAATAAAATGTATTTTTAACTTATATATATATATATATATATATATATATATATATATATATATATATATAATAGGGCCTAAAAAAAATAGCCTAGGGCCCCTATAAAGTAAGGGCCGGCCTTGAATTTAAGGTATCTCTAAAAAAATCGAGAAACATTGGTAGATATTTTGATACAAAATATGGGTAGGTTTAAAAATTAAAAATAAATATGCAAATATTAAGAAAAAAAAAATCTATGAGTAGTATAAAAAGAAATAATAGATGATTTAACACAAAAACATCGATTTTGATAAATATATTGAAAAATATAAATGAACATTTTAATACAAAATATGGGTAGAACAAAAATTAATAATAAATTATGAAAACATTGAAAAATATCTAAAGTTGTAATATAAATTTAGGAAATTATTTTAATAAAAAACACAATTACCGGAAGCGTTGAGAACAGAACATAGTAATATCAATATGATAATATTTTCTATTAAAAAATGATAATACATTTTTTAATTAAAATTTTAGCATGCATGAACTAGTTGGGCTTGGTTTAACTCTTAGCCCACCGGATAGAAACTAAACAATTTTCCTGTTGGACTGACTAGTTGGGCTTGCCCTTCGAAATTTTGCCGATAAAACCGGCCTATCAGTGAAATATTAGTATCACGAGATAACAAATTAGATGATTTTCTTTCCATGTTCTGTGTTCTCCGATATTTCTTCATCTCTCGGTCCTGCTATTCACTTTATTTCCAATATATTTACCATTTAATCTAGCATTTTTTTTAAAGAGATAAATTTATTGATTCAAGTTAATAATACAATTGATAGAAATATAAAATTAAAAGTGTTAAAAATTTTAGAAGATGATGCAGTTTTCAGGTTAATAATAAAAAGATTATTTCAAGCTACATGATGTCCGAAAATCTTTAGAATATACGGAGTTCGGCGCTCTGAATATTAACAAATATGATTTGATCTAATTATTTTATTGGATTAAAAACTTTTGTCGTTGATTATCGATGTAAACGCGAAAAAAGAAGTAATAAATTGATGATATAATTATACGTTGAAACAATCGGCGATAAGCGGAACGGCGAGATCGATGAAATAAAGCAAACTTATTGGAAAAGAAAACTCACATATAAGAAATAAAAACGATTAAAGAAATGATTTTAGGTCAAGAATCGCAAAAAAATCATCATCATCTCTAACTAATTAGGTTCTAAAAAAGAGAAATTGAGGGAAGATGACTTTTTTTTTTTTTTTTTTTTGCCATTTATTCGCTTGGGAATACAACATTACAGTAATATATTGTCAAGAAGATTCGGACCTAATTCCTTCACTATGCTCGTCAACTCTTTAACCATTAAACTCTTTGTTGCATTAAATAACATCTTCTCGAATTCAAATATTTAAAAAAATTATTTCTATTGAGTTTTTTTTTTTTTGAAATAATTTTTATTGAGAATTATGAAATCCATATATTCATGTGGAGCGCCAACTAAAAAACGTTCCTTTCGAAAGTTATGTTGCTGACCATGAATGTCTTTAAGCTGGAGCCTTTGATCTTTTCTCCTGACTTATAATATACAAATAATAAGAAATTGAATTTGTACATATAATGAAAAACCTATGCTTCTCCAAAATGAAGCTGATAACCCATCCATGGGCAAAAATTATCTCGTACTTAGGTTACTTAATCTAATATGTCAGATCCCAATTAATTAGTTAGCCTTATTGGGTTTAATTATTTAATTAATATAGTTGAAAAATATCATTCATAAGCTATTGTGTAATTTTGTAAATGTAAAAAATACCCTTATATACATACATACATGAGTAAATATGCCTTACCAAGAAATATGAATCGGAGCGGGGACCACTAAGGCATATAGAGGAAAGTATTGACTTCTTAAGAATCTAATTTTGAAATTCGCTTAACATTCTACTACAATTAGCCAACTACATACAAGGCATATTCATCATTTTATTTAAATAACTATACTTTAATATCATATGATATCAGATTGAAATAGAAACTTGAGTATGTACGCATGTGACCGACTAATACCTACTAATAAGTAATAACTATATGCAGACTTTCCATGAATTGATATTTGTAATATAACAGGGTGAACACTCAATTCCCCAATATTACTTCTATCATCCTTGAATTTGAAAACCGCATATTATCAATTAAGTAACATTCATTAGCTTTTCAAAAGTACACGTCAAATTTCATTTCAAGAACTATGTCATCATATATTTTTCAACCATATGTCATTATTGAAACTATCATATCACCTATTTTAATAATACTTATTATCACCTGCTTTGTATCAACATTGGTCTAATTTATAAGGAAATTTGACTATCTTAGAGTTTTACCCATGGAGGTTATACAATATTATAGTTTGATAAAATCGTGATCATTGGATAGCTATATATATATATATATATATATATATATATATATATATATATATATATATATATATATATATATATATAATATTTATAATTTTTTAAATAAGCATAATCATATAAACAAACAAACGGGGCACGAGAACTTCATTTTGCATCAATAATTTTTAGGCGAGGCAAGAGGAAAATTTCAAATTCGCAACAAATATTGGTGATGTGGAACTCTTCTAATTTTCACTTGGGAAACGCCTAGCCTAGTTCATGGAGGTGCAGTTTAATATGGTAATACGGCAACACAACAGATAATACCCGTCAGTGTTCAAACATCACGTGCCACATGGAGAACCGGCCGCCGAACTTCAGTTATGAGAATTCAAAAATCTGGTATTCGGACGGTCCCTTTGTCTGTCCTCCACATGGCAAGGAACACGTTGCATTCCTTCAAATATCTCCGATTCTCTGAAGACCCTCCCCTTCCATTCCTGTTCAAATTTCGCAAGAGTGCCTATGTCTCTCTGAATTTCTAGGTTTTAATCATCCTCTTTCTTTCCAAATTATCTCCGGTTTGAAGATTAAGCCAATAGCGTAGAAGATTCTTTTAATGCCTTCGTTTCAGCAAACTTCTCATCATCTCTTCCTCCTTTTTGTATATCTTAGATCGATTCAGGTGATCTCTGTTCTTTTGCCATTTCTTGCTCAGTTTGGTTTATCACATTGTGATTTATTCTTTTGTTTATTTGATTCTGTTTGGTTTATCTGGTTGATTCTTTGATTCTCTTTTGCCTTTTCAAGCAATTGAGTAAGTTTATTCCATTGAATTCCAAATTTAGGGATGAAACTTGAATTGATGAGTGGTTCGATAATGTGTATGAAAACTTTTCTTAATGTAGAAAGAAAAATAATATAGCGGGCAATTGATGAAGGTTAATTTACTACTCCGAAAATGTTTTTGGAAATTGTATAATGCCATAAGCCATTACTTGTTTTCATGGTTTGAATTTATGATGTTGATTGATAGTCCTATGTGAGAGTCCATGAATCACTGATATTGCTTTTTTCAGCCCTCAAATTGGTGTCCACACTTCTTCTTGTATTACCAGTCCTTTCAATCTGTCCCAGGCTTCCATCATATTGAAATAATCTTGATGTTTTGGGTACTAAGATGCTCAAACTTTCAGATATAGTGATCAGAGATGAACCTATCTGCTCTCTTAACTTCTGCTGGAATTAATATAGCCTTCTGTGCGATACTTGTATCACTCTATTCCATATTGAGAAAGCAACCAGGCAATGTAAATGTCTACTTCGGAAGAAGGCTGGCACAATGTGGCCCAAAACGCAATGATCCTTTCTGTCTTGATAGATTAGTTCCTTCTCCTGGCTGGATAAAGAAGGCCTGGGAAACTTCTGAGCAAGAATTACTGTCAGTTGGTGGTATGGATGCCGTTGTCTTCATCAGAATAGTTGTTTTCAGGTAATGGTTCTACTCAAACTTGTGCACTATGATAGCAGTATCTGACACCAGTGTGCATCAAATTTTGTCTTGTCAGTGTGTCACACTTCCACTCATTTCATGCGCCACTTTAAAAAATAGTTATAGACACTTGGTTTTGGATTGTCCAACTAGTCATAGCAATTCACTTTGAAGCAAAAACAATGATTACTATGATAAAAGTTTATCAATTCAAACAATGATCACTTGTTTAGTCATTAATATTTTGATTTCTGGAAAATTTTGTCTAATCATCTGTTTACTGTTGAATTATATATATATATATATATATATATATATATATATATATATGTTTTAATATTTTTACAAAACTTGGTAATATATTTATTTTAATATTGATTTCTGATCAGTGACAAAATATGCAATCCTAAATGTGATATACTTTATTCATTTAATTAATTTTTTAATTCAAGAACTGCTTCTTAGCCTAAACTTTTGGCTCTGTCCCTGATGTGTATCATACAAAGTATATGGCTTTACATTTTAGAAGACTGATTTGTATATTATAATGTTTAGGTCTTTAGTTTAGTTGAATATATTGGTAGGTCTAGTTTTCATAATTTAATACTTGTTAGAAGTCCTTGCTTCGTTTTACTTGTTTTAGTTTTAATTTAAAGTTTACTTACTGGAGGTGCTAAATTTTTTCTTACAGTATTCGGATCTTCTCAATTGCTGCTGTTATTTGTGTTTTTCTGGTTCTGCCAGTGAACTATTATGGACAAGAAATGCATCACAGGCATATCCCTTCTGAGTCATTGGAAGTATTTACTATTGGAAATGTCCACAAAGGATCAAAATGGTATGAACTACACCACTGACACATCCGACTAGGCATCAAATTGAAGGTCCAATTTTTTAGTTTTAGTTTCAAAAAAGTCCTTTGATGCTTAAATATGCAGGCTTGTTGAATTATTTTTCTTAGCCACCCAAAAGGTGCTAAAATTTAGAATTGAAAATAAATTCTAAATCTGCTGGGTTGCCTTCTGTTTTCTGAACTGTTGGAAGTTTATTTGAGACTTTTCTAGTTTGTGCTTTTGCAACCAAGTAGCAGATCTCATAAAAATTAGTCCCTTTTGGTCTTTTAGAAAAGATGAAAAGGAAGGAGTAATGGTACTTATTTTTGGTAAAATGGAAGATAAATCTTTTTGACATCTTCTATAGTTCTCTCATTCACCATTTTTTGGCTTTCATTTTTTAATTTCAATAAACTAAAAATACTTACTCATTGGTTATTTTTCTTTGTTACTTTATTCATTATAGGCTTTGGGTTCATTGCTTTGCATTGTACATCATATCTTGCTCAGCTTGCGTTCTTCTTTACATTGTAAGCACCTATTATTAGTTTCGAATTTCATTGAGGTTCTCACAATTCTAGTTATGAATTTTCCTATGATTAGTTAACCATTTCGATTTCTCTTTTAGGAATACAAAAACATCACTAATATGAGGCTTGCACATATTACTGGATCTCCTCCAAACCCAAGTCATTTTGCTGTTCTGGTTCGTTCTATACCAAAGTCCTCAGAGCAATCATACAGCGACTTGGTGCAAAAATTCTTTGCTAATTATCATGCATCAAGCTATTTGTCACACCAAATGATTTATGAGTCTACTTCAGTTCACAAAATAGTGGTGCGTTTCATCCTTGAGTATTTCAGATTTTTTCTGTCTTCATATTATATTTGCCTTTTGGCTTGGCTTGATTTGTTGTGTTGTTATTCTGTAACTACTTGCCAACATCTGTGCATTTTGTGCATCGGATTTTTAGAAAACTGTGAAGTTTAAGCAAATACGACATGAACAATTATTATTTTCCATTTATTAAATGGAAATATGATGCTCGCTTATCCTTTTGTCTTCACACCTACCTATTCTCTTGCTCCATTTATCTATATAAAAACCCTTGCCTAATTTCCAAGAACAGGGATGGGGGCATTATTATGTGTGAAAGTGCATTTTACTTTAAACAGAACATGAATTTCCCTGTGACCTGGGTTTTAGAGTTTTGACTATGTAAGAACAATCAGGATTCAGGCCAGTGAAGCTTAAATGTTTACATATGACAAGTAACTATGTCTTCCTGTCCAACATGTCTATTTACTTGAGAAGTGCATTAAAAATATTTTACTTTGCGTATAATGTACAGGCTTCAATGTCATGTATGTACTATGTACACTAGACCCGGTTAGTAGTTATAGTAATTTTTCCATTAGGAGAAACTGGCTATCAAGAATTATGAATATTATGCGATTTTCATAATTTGATGGAGACAAAAAACAAAGAACTTAATAGAGTTTTCAATGTCTATATGCAAACTGTAATTTTTGTGGATTTACTCTGTTCAACAATTTTCAAAGCGTGGGATCAGACGGAAAATAAATGCAATTGTTAAATGACCTTTCCTCTTTGTGTGTCAAAATAGGTTGATAAACAATTGAGCCAGCAACAAAACCAACCAAACAACCAATAAATCAACCACAATGAGGCAACAATTTTTACGTGAAAAACCCTCAAATAAAGGGTAAAACACAGGGACGTGAGCCACATAAGCCACTATTTCAGCAATGACAATAATGAGTTCTGTGAGTTAACCTGCAACGAAATTTAGTGTTTGCCATAATTACCTTGTCGAGAATATCATTCTTGGAACACCAAAACAACAAACATCATCTCAAGGATGGATAAAATAAGAGAAAAGAGGAAAAATCTCACCAAATGGTGGAATGGCTAAATGGGTATTGTGGAGAGCTAATCAAGATCGAGACCGCTAGGATTGAAGATCACCTTGCAAGGAGTCACCACGTCGAATTTGAGCCAAAACCGACGTTGTTTGGCCTTTCATCTTGTAAAATAATCAAAACCCTAACCCCTTTCTTCCTCCATCTCAAAACCCTTTTCCCCTCATTTTTCTCTCACTTTTTTTTTTGGCTACTGCCTGAACAACACAGCAGCTCTACTTTTTGTAATTTGCTTTTCTTTTCTTTTCTTTTTTTATTCAAACAATGGGCTTTGCCCATTGGTCGACCCACCTGAGGGCAAACCCAGCAAATCTCCCCCCTCCGCCGCTCATGTCGTGGAGCTGACGAGCCATTTCTCTGCCTCTGGGCTTACAGAAACATAAGCTTGAAGTAACCAACAGTCAACGTGTTTGATCGAATTATTTGGTATGTATTTTCCCCAAATACAATTGATTTGACTCAAGCACATCACGAATCCAGTGATATCTAACATCAATATGCTTCGAATCTTGAATGGAACGTTGAATTCTTGGAGAGGTGAATGGCACTCACGGCTATCCTTTATGAAGCAACATACTTCTCTTATCACCGACCACTAATTCTTTAAATTTTCTCATCCACAAAGCTTCTTTACAACCCTCAGTAATAGCAATGTACACAGCTTCTGTGGTAGATAATGCAACACATTTCTATAGCTTGGATTACCAAGGACAGCTCCCCCTACAAAAGTCATCATGAACCCTGAAATGGACTTCCTGGAATCAACATCACCTACCGTAATGCGAGATGCATTGCATCCATACAGCATGGAAACCACCACTTCGCGAAACACAAGCACTTGGAAGTGCCTCTCGGATATCTCGATATCATTTCACTACTTCGGTGCTCTTCCCGGGATTAATGGAAACCATTGCTCGCTCATTTGCATGACGATGTCTAGCCTAGTCTGAATACATAGCATACATCAAACTATATGAATCGTAGACTTTGCTCATCTCTTCCATATCTTTCTCACTTGTAGGACATTGCTTCGAGCTAAGCTAAGTGGCGCAAGTGGAGAAATGGCCTTGTAGCCTTGCTCGTGGTAAATCTTTCAGAACCTTCTCAATGTAGCTTTCTTGAGATAACCCAGCTTCTATTCTTCTATCATGGGAGATCTTCATACAGTATCTGTTTGTAGATCCTAGAATAACATGGCAAGACTTGTGAGCTCTCTCTTGACTTGTCAATCTTGCTAGAATCATGACGATTATCAACATGTCATCAGCATACGGAGGATAATAAAATCATCATCGAGAAAACTTTCTAGTGAACACCATGATGATTAGATGAAGTTTTTCTTGTACCCGTGACTCATCATGAAGAGTCAAACTTAACATCTGGCTGCGGCAGTCTTTGCTTGGTCATCTGTTTCTTAACACTAACTTTTATTACCCCAAGATTTTCTTTTCCTTTTACTTCAAATCCTTCAGATTCTTTGCATGTAGATTTCTTCTTTCCAATTGCCATGAAATGCGGTTTTTCACACATCCAGGTTGCTCGACTTTTAAATTAAATGACGTGAACCCGAAGGCAACCTGAATAGAGGACATCTTTACCCTTTGGAGAATATTTCTTCAAAATCAATGCCTTTCTTCTGATTGAACCCCTTCACAACCAATCGTGCCTTATACTTGAGTTATGAGCCATTGTTTTCAAATTTCAATCTGTACACCCATTTGTTTCTAAGAGCTTTCTTTCCTTGTGGGAACTTCACCAAGTCATAGGTGTGGTTCTCAAGTAAGGATCTCACTTCTTCTTGCATGGCTTTAACCCACTCTTTCTTACTCTCATGTAAAATAGCTTCTTGGTAAGTTTCTGGCTCTCCTCCGTCAATAAGCATCACATACTCATTAGGAGGATATCTTGTAGAAGTTTGACGCTCTCAGGTCTTCTCAATGGTGGTTCATATGGTGGTAGTGGAAGTTCTTCATCAACTTGTTCGGTTGGCTCAACATTATCAACTATAGGGTCATCTTCATTTTCAATGACACCATCACCTTCTTGTAACTCTCCCCCATGATTAGCATACATTGTAGGTGGGAGCAATTGGATCGATTAAATTGGAATTTAGCGGAAGAACTAGCTTTCTCGACCTTGTCACATCATCAACAAGTTGGTCTTGAAACACAACATCTGCCGACAATCTTCCTACTCAATGGATCCCATAGCCTGTACCTAAATTCTTCATGACCATACCCCAAGAAAATACATGGTTTGGCCTTGACATCAAGTTTTGACCTCTCATCTTTGGGGATATGAACAAATGCTTTACAACCAAACACTCTCAAATTGTCATATGAAACATCTTTCTGTCCACACTCTTTCATTTGGAAGTGTATGAATGGAAGGAGGGGGAGTCATTTTAGAACAATTGCATGTGGTAGTCTTTCTGGCTGCCCGGTATCGGGCGGGTTATCAACAAGTCTCGGTCGCGGGAGAAGCGGGTTGTCGCTCCTCAGACGAGGCCCGGATGTGAGGGGAGGTGTTGGGTTATCTCACATCAGTTGTGAAAGGGGTTGGTGATGAGTTTATAAGTGTGAGGCATAAATCTCGTAATTGTTTTGGGATTGAGAAGGCTCAAGATCACCTAACAAATGCTAAAAGTAGCTTAGATTCCTAGTTCTACATGACATATGACCTAACTCAAAGTGCTCCAGTGCCTGCTAGAATTTCTATGGATTCAAAGCTTCCCTGAATCTCTCTGTTCTTTTGATTTCTTTTGGACTTCCAGATTTTTAATTATCACACAAAGCTCAATGCTTTGATCATGTCAAGGAATAAAGAAGTTAAAAAGGGAATTAGGGCACTTAGATCATCTGAGAAGAGAAGCAACTCGAATGTGTAGAATTTATGAATACTGATTTATAGGACAATTGAACTTGACTTTTACTGATTCATGAAGATGTGACATTTGCTACGTAATTCTGTCACTATGGCTCCATTGTTGAATATTTGGCCTATTAATTCTAATATGGAGTGACTTTTTTTTTCCTCCATTTTATATCTTGAGTACTCATGCCTCCTTGCTTTCTGTTCGTGCATTGAATTTCCTCTTTATATAGCATGTTTTTATTTATGCTATTTAATGCTTCTATTTGCAGGCTGAAGCTTACAAGAAGTTGGGTGCTCCTTCTATGAAGAAAAGTAGCACACCTAGTTTGATACGATGTGGTCTTTGTGGAGTACCTCCAAATTCTTTTAAGATCCTTTCTAATGATCCAGAGCCTGTTAAGGACAAGGTGGAATTAGATTCCAGGACATCAGGAGAGGTCATAAATTCTCATGTGAACTGAGTGAACAACTTTTGCATTTCTATCTTTGGCTTCTATATCATTTATTCATCTTTGGCTTTACTTTACTGTTTTTTTTCTTTTTTCTCTGACCCATTTAGCATTTCTATCTTTTATATAATGATTCTGACTTACATGGTTTTTCTTGCCCTTGATTGAGTTCTCCTGTTTTATTATTTATTCTTTTTCATGGATCTTCAACATCCCACATCCTCAGCAGTTGGGATTAAGGTTTTGTTCTGCTCAAAATCTTGTCACCATCTCCTACCTTTATGAAACACCTCCATTAATGCATTGGAATTTTTTTAAAACACAATTCTGAGATTTTCTTGTTCTTTAAAGTATTACTGCTTACCATTAAACAACTTACCATTTCTAAGGATCAAAAGCTGAATGGAAACAAGTTGCTTGTTTTTTCTTTTGAAGATGGAGAGACTGACAGTAGCATACAGGGGCATTAATCTTTTTGTTCTCTTTTTCTTTGTTCTTGTCAAGAAGCATAGAGATTCAAGGTTTGGTAAAAGCCACTATACTGTGGCCTAAAGTTCTTTGTTCTTTCATACAGGAGGGTGCATCTGCTTTTGTTTTTTTCAAGACTCGCTATGCTGCAGTTATTGCCTCCCAGGTTCTTCAATCATCAAATCCCATGTCATGGGTCACTAACTTGGCTCCAGAACCACATGATGTTTATTGGTCAAATCTTTGTACACCATATAGACAACTTTGGATCCGTAAGATAGCAACTCTGCTGGCTGCTATCGTCTTCGTGTTTTTGTTTCTCATTCCTGTCACTTTCGTTCAAGGTTTGACTCAATTAGAGCAACTACAGCAAACATTTCCATTGCTAAGAGGACTTTTGAAAAAGTAAGTACTATATCGTGGTGTTAATTACACGAACTTTGTGATTTTTTATTTTTTTTTAAATTTGGTATCCAAAGAATTTACAGAAAGGTGCTTGTGCTTGTTGAATTGGATTTATGGCATTTTGATGCAATCTTATACAGTCAGGAGATATAAAGAAAACCACACTTTTCCCACCCATTGCTAATCTAGAACAAGACATTTATAAATTAATATCAGAACAAGACAGTGCACTAGTAACGTTTGCATAGAAACTTGGTTTCTTGAAAGAGTGTAAAGGACAAGGGACTGACATTCTTGTATGGCAGAAGTTCAGTGCTAGTTCTGGGCAACTGCCTACAGCTAAATGCAAGCAAATGGATCATTAGTGACATGTCTGGCAGGCAATATAAAAGAGGGTTTCTAACTTTACCTAGCCCACTAGTCTTACTATTAGGCAGATTCAAGTTTGTGCTTTGTGTTATCATGTATAGATAAACAGACAAGGAAATGCCATTTTCAAAATGGTTGGCCTTGGTTTGCTGATTTGTGTTCTCCTTACCGCTCAAGGTTTTCATAGAGGCATGTCTGTTATATTTCTCTACCTGTACTTAAATTTCTTTACGTATGTATCTGTTGTGGAGTTTGTTTGGGCTTGTAACATAACTTATATCTCTCTGCAGGACTGTTGTAAGCCAGGTGGTAACAGGGTACTTGCCAAGTGTAATTTTGATTTTATTTCTATACACGGTTCCACCGACAATGATGCTATTTTCAGCAATGGAGGGCTCCATCTCTCGTAGTGGCCGGAAAAAGAGTGCTTGCTGCAAAGTTCTGTACTTCACAATCTGGAACGTTTTTTTTGTCAATGTTTTCTCAGGGTCTGTTATCAGTCAATGGAGTGTCATTTCAAGTTTTAAAGACATACCAACCCAACTTGCTAGAGCAGTGTCTACTCAGGTGGTTTCCCCCCTGATATTCTAGTATGATAGTTGAATATATACATTAGATTGTGTGTTTTATATCAAACTTTTATACTTGACATATCTATTATTATATATTTAATAAAGATGAAATTAAAACAATGAAGCACGTTTTTATGCATATTGCTCCCATCATTGCTACTGTTTCTTTCTGTGAATTGGAGCAACACAAAACTTTACAAGTTACGTGAACTCTCTGCTATGTAAATTGGAATTGTATATATGCCTCCCTGCTGGATTTTGTTTTTCTTTTGTGAATTTGAGAACTTTCTCCAGTTTGGTCAAATTATCTTCAAACGAAAGCTTTCCTGTTCCTCCAGGTGTTTTTCTTGAGCATGATTATGGTTTAAAATTTTTGCAGGCTAGCTTCTTCATGACTTACGTTTTAACATCAGGTTGGGCAAGCATGGCAGTTGAAGTTGTGCAAGTTTTTCCTCTTCTGTGTAACTACTTCATTCAATTCATACTCAAGAAGGATCCATCTAACGAGACTCTCTCTTTTCCATACCACACCGAATTTCCGAAAGTCCTCCTTTTTGGACTGCTTGGATTCACCTGTGCCATAATGGCACCTTTAATATTGCCCATCTTGCTGGTTTACTTTTTTCTTGCTTATCTGGTGTACCGTAATCAGGTGAATAGCTTCAGACAATGCATTCTCTAATTTTTATCTATTCTAGAATTATTGGCTCTCAGTTTTGTATTTGGCACTTTGTTTACTCCATGAAGGTTTAACGCATGTCTTTGAATATATATAGGGGGAAAAAAGCAGGGGAGAACTGTTCCCTTAACGAGATTGTGATTCATTCTGTGGCAAATAAAATTATTTAGCAGCTTTACAATATGATGTTTTTTGTTCTTCCTTTTTGTTTGTGTGACCATTAAGGAATGTAGCTTGTGATGCTAATTTTCCAATATGTGCTCCAGATTATCAACGTATATATATCAAAATATGAAAGTGGGGGAAAGACTTGGCCTATCGTGCACAATACAACAATCTTCTCATTAGTGTTGGCACAGATAATAGCAATTGGGGTGTTTGGATTAAAACGATCACCAGTCGCATCAGGCTTCACCATTCCGTTGGTGATTGGCACACTGCTATTTAATGAGTTCTGTAGGGAGCGTTTTCGCCCAATATTTGAGGGCTGTGCTGCCACGGTAATGGATTCTTCTCTACATCTCTCTATCTGTCTGAGTCTCATTTTCAAGCTTGACAAGTATATGCATGCATACAGGTTCTTATTGAGATGGATCGGCAAGATGAGAGAACAGGAAGGATGGAACAGATTCACCGTCAGTTGCTGTCTGCCTATTATCATCCCAAGCATACTTCTCCGGACGCCTCCTCTAGAGGTGGACGATCAAACCATTCTCAGGATGGGACAGCACCCGTGATCTAGAGGAACTGAAGCCAGGTTTGATGCACCCAATTCTCTAATCCGGGATTAGCCAAGTAATATGGCTTGACATTTTTTGTGTTTATATCACTTTTCAGGAAATATGAAAGGTACGTTGCCAGATCAGAAGGAGATAACTGGGGTGGGGTCAGTGGGTGTATCATTCTTTGTACATAATTCATGTATTTATATGCCTACCTATTGACGTGTATGTGTATTACTGTTACTTAACACCACTGGCGATGATAGGCATACTGGACGAGAAAAGTTTTTGGAAATTTCCTCACCAAGGATGAAGCACTGTAATTTCTCCTGATACTGAATTTTAATGTTCAATATGCATACAAATGAGAGACACTATTTTCTCATGTACCTTTGTGTTCCTTTTCCTTTTTTTGATACTGTTTGCCTCTCTGTTTAGGCCGCGTAATTAATTGAGAGAACCTCGTTCTCTATCACAACTCACAAGGATTGATCAGTCTTCTCTTTGCTAGTTTGAAGCAATGGGGGTTCCTGAAAATTTAGCAAGTATTATGAGCCAATATTTAAGGAGCAATGTTGCGCTGGGAATCATGAGTAAACAGAATATTCGGGCGCCCCGGTGAGAACAGGTTTGGGCCCGTGATGCCCAGGTCTCTGTTTCTACATTCTACATCGTATCATCAATTTCTACCTCAGTAAGTATATAAATTATTATCCATTATTCTGGCTTTCTGATCGGGTTTAAAATAATAGGCTCGCAGGCCCAGAACACGAGCCCAAATGTCAGGCTTAAGAGGAGATTAAGGAACAGGCCCAGTACCAGTGCTCGGCCCTTGATGATATCCTCCAATCATAGGCCTAAAACAAGGGCCTAATTCACCCCTTCAAAAGGCTGGTAATATAATTAGCTTAAAGAATCCGTATTAAAGGAAAATACTCAATTTCCACAAATTAGGGAAGTAGGATATTTCTAATAATTGCCCATCAATTATCCCTTATTAATCGGTTAACGATAAGGAAAGAAAATCTTTCACCCAATGGGAGAAATATCGTATCATCATCCAACGAAATGTATCGTGCATCATCATCAAACTAGGATAGTTATCTTTGATCACCGGTATAAACACTAGGCCCACCCCATTGGTGAAGGTACGTCTACGAGAAAGATTCATTCCTGGCAGTTGATCTTCTCTCTCCTTTGGAAAGAAGCCGACTTAGGCATCGGCGGAGAGGCAGGCGACCCCGCTAATCCTTTTGTTTCTTATTTTGCGGGAGGAGCCCCGACATCCGGAAGTTCGCAGTTGACCCGGCAATTCCGCGAGCTCCAGCCCGGTTCGGTTGGCATCATCGGTTGGGCGTGCAGCCAGAACTACAGGTTCATTTACAAATAAAGCGATCTCTCGGTGATTGATGGTATCGGCTCGGAACCGCAAGCAGAACCATAAAATCCCTAAGGATCTGAGACCCGTGAGCAACAAAGATAGCCGGCCTCGGAGCGCACTAGAAACTCTGCTGCGCGTCTGAAGCGAGATGGAGGTGCGCCGTCTCTCCTGACGGCGTCTGTGAGAGAGTTGGAGCAACTCGCGAGCCGTGCAGCGCTTGCAGGGGCGTGACGGGCTGAGAAGGCTAAAACCCCATTATCCTAGAAGAACAGCAACACCTCGACCCTCCTCGAGAAGCAGATGGAGAAGGAGAAATTAGCCAAGCCAAGGAGCATGATCCTTACAAGCCCCTCGGAGAGAATCGCAATGAGGAGAGGCATGGTAGGGACAACAGAAGCGATGGACCCATCCACTTGCTCCCGGCCAAACGGGAGCGGTCATGGGAGGCGAGTTGAGGACATCAACCAGAGCTCGACCACATGAAGGAAGCGGTAAGGGCAGACTCGATCTCTATGGAAGCCACAGTCTGACAAGCCGAACCCCGTTCCTGACTTGGGTCTTTTGCTTCCCTCTTCCGTGAAGTCGAGAATGCCCATGGAAATCAAAGCGTTCGGCCAAGCGAAAGGCCCCATTGATCACCTCAATACATATAGAAGCGAGATGGAATTGCGCGGATATCGGGGCGTACGGTGCGAGCCTTAGCTATCATGCTAAAAGGCCCGGCATTGGCTGGTTTAACGAACTCGTCGTCTTCGTCTCATCATTCACAGAGCTTTCCATCGCATTCGTCTCCCACTTTATCGGAGCAAGGACGTACATGAAGCCAAGTTATCACCTTCTGACCATAAAGTAGAGCTTGCAGGAGAGCCTGAGGTCATATGTCTAGAGATTCAACGTAGAGTCGTTAAAGGTGGATATTCCCGACGAAAAGTTCGACATGACCACTTTCATCGTAGGGCTGGGGGTGCAGTTGAAGGACCTAATGTTCTCTATCTCAAAGAACCCTCAGGCGAGCATAGCCGAAGCGCTCGCCAAAACAGTATATCAACGGTGAAGAAGCCCTCTTATCCAAGCAAATGAGCTCCTCTACTCAAAAGGAAAGAGCGGGCGACAGAAACGGGGCAGAAGCCACAGGAAGCCCAGCTGACGAGGGCGGATCATGGGAGAATAGAGAAAATGAGAGCGATCCCAGCCAGACGAGGAGCGTTAGAGATCGCCTAGGACACGCTCGGCTTGAAACGCGGCTGGCCCAAGTATTCACCTCGTGATACACTGGCTTGTTGCCGGTGTGTTCGCGGAGTCTACGTGAAGTGCAACATGAAAAATTTCTGAGGTGGCCATCTCAAATAAAGTCAGACCCAACAAAAAGAGACAATTCCAAATATTGTGAGTTCCACAGGGATCATGGACACTGAACCGATGGCTACATCCAATTGAGGAAAGAGATTATACCTTATCCGACGCGGACATCTCCGTCGTTACGTGGCCTCAGAAGGGCAAGAACAAGTCCAACTACCACCACCTCATCCAGCTAACCTAGCTCGGCGCAATAGCCTTTGGGAGAAATCACGTGATCTCGGAGTGTTTGCGGGGAGCGAGTCACTTCGACCAAGAAGGCCCACCTGCGCAGCATCAGATCAAGGGAAACATTAGAAGTACAAGCCGTATCCAAACTTCCTCAGTTGGATACTACCATAACCTTTTCGGACTCCGACATGGAAGGCTGCCAACATCCCGACGATTCACTTGTGATAAAGGTCGTGTGCTTGATAAAACAATCCACAAGGTCCTTGTCGACAACGGAAGCTCGGCCGACATCATCTTCACATCAGCTTTCGACAAAATGGGCATTGGAAGGGAGAAACTAGAGCCAATCAACGCCTGCCTACGTGGGTTCTCTAGAGAAAGAGTGCTGCCCCTGGGGTCGATATAGCTAGTGCTCACTTTGGGAGACCCCCCATGCCAGGCTACAAGAACAATAAGATTTCTCATAGTAGATGCCCCATCGACCTACAACATGTTATTGGGTAGGCCCTTTCTCAATACCATAAGGGCCATCCCCTCTGCCTATCACATGGTTATCAAATTTCCAACTGCAAATGGAGTAGGAATGGTCCGAGGAAACCATCGCATAGCCAGGGAGTGTTACTCGGCTTCAATGAAATAAAAAACGGTCGAAAACATCTATATGGACGAGTTCGACATGCGAGACTAGGTAAGCACTCGACCTGCGCCATCATAAGAACTAGAGCTTGTACAGCTTGGCGACCAACCATAACACCTTGTCTACATAGGATCTAAGCTAGTTGAAAACATCAAAAGCCCTCTCATCCGTTTTCTAAAGCAGAACATGGAGGTATTCTCCTAGAAACAGGAAGACATGGGCGGAATCGACCCTGCAGTGATCACCCATAGATTGAACGTCAATCTATCCTTTCATCGATCAAGCAAAAAAAGAGAGAAGGAGTTTTTCACACAAAAACTGACGTTAATGAAGAGGTCGACAAGCTCCTCGAAACAAATGCAATCGGAGAAGTAGAATATCACGAGTGGTTGCTTGACATTGTTCTCGTCGAAAAGCAAGCGACAAGTGACGGCTTTGCATCGATTTCACGAGATGTCAACGGGGTTTGCCCAGGTAAGCTTCCCTCTCTACCTCGGATTGACCTCATAGTGGACGCCACGTGTAAGACCCGAGAAATTCCAATTTTTTTGAAAAATGGCAAAATCGTAATTTCGGTTACAAAATTATAATTTCGGAAAATCCGTAATTTATTCTCTAGATCTCGGATGATGAAGCGGATTGCACCGTTGGAATCGTCTCACTAAATCTAGCTAGCACGTAAAATTTCGTAGAATTTCGAGACAGTCGGAATTTACACGTTTTTCGAGGCATCGCGGTTTGAGTCTTAGTAAAATAGATTTTTCTATGTGGCAAGTCGCGTAACAATACTCATGTCTTTATAAGTGGAATGAGTAGAGGAAATGATGAAAATGGATGACAGTTAGTCAGAATATGGCGAGAAAAGAGGGCATACTTGTCGTTATGGAATTTGAAATAAGTCCTTTAAAGACAAAATGAATAGTGGTTGTCTCTCACGCCGTCAAAAGCAAAAGCGTGGAGAGGACGGCGATGAAGTGAGAAGCAAAATGGAGGTTTTGTAGTGAGAGAGGTTTGACTTCTCTCTAAAAATCTCTGAGCTGATCAGGCCGGAGTCGCGATCTTCGGGACAAGAAAGAAAGCTTACGGAGAGGGGGCGGCGTGGGTATCAGTTTGAGTTTAGACCATTTCCTTGAGGTAAGCGTTCTCCTGCTTGGGTTTATTCCTTCTTTAAGTACTTTTCGATGTTTAAGGCTGAATGAGGCCGTGAGGGCCGTTTGATCGATTCAAAACTTGGGATTTGGTGTTGAAGTACTAGAAATTTTTCCGTTCAGTGACTGTCGGGGCTGTTATGAGGTCTTAAATTCATAAATTATGAAATGAATTGTATTATGTAATATGCATAAGGCCGAAATGGCTAGTGAGAGCAGATTCACTAAGTGAACCGATGATTTGTGAATTTCCGGGAATAGTAACCGAGGGTTTCACTATTCCCGAAACGGTGTTCTCAAAATAATTTTTGCGAATTAATATGTTTGGTCGAGTAATTCAAGTAGAATTGCTCGTGTATGATCGATAGCCCAGTGAGCTGTTTGTGCATGAAATGAGAATTTACATGACATGATTGTTTGAATTGAATTCTTGTAAATATATGC